>JARBJD010000058.1:0-312499 GCA_033064195.1 Blattamonas nauphoetae
TGTTTGTCATGTGTTCACCAACAGCTCTCTTCATTATTGCATATGGTTGTTGAGATCGTTTTAGTCTTCATCTCTTCATAGCTGATGTCTCGATAATTGGTTGGTAAATCGTATGTTCCATTTTTGAGGAAATTCCGATGTACAGCTTTGATTTTCCTTCCATGGTTTTGATTAAACGATGTATAGGATGTCTGTCTTCGCATATCTGGTGTTGGATTCATTGCATAGTAAGTCTCTTTGACTGGTCTACTGTTGTATGGAGTTAGCATGGCACCATTGACCGCAATCAGATCTCCAGTATCATTATCGTAGACCATCACATCAGGAACTTGTCCGTATTGTTCTACTTTCGCAGTCCAATTTCGTCCAGTTCTCGCAATATACTCACGAGCTGATGGAAGACTACACAGAGCATCATTGCGTCTGGTTTGAATATCATCATCGGCATAGATTCGTTTCAATGCTGCTTGAGTCTCTGCTGCGTATCTCATTCTTGGTTTCTTCGCTTGTGCTTTTCTTTGTGGTTGAACGTACACTATCTTTTGTGACATTGTGTGTTTTCAAACAAAATAAAAAAACCAAAAGTATATTTTAATTAGAGTTCAATCACAAATGAAGAAATCTCCATTAACAACAATGTCAACATTGTTACGGAGGGCAGAGCCCTCTTCACTACAACCTATGTGAATGCAAAATTGAGTGAAGCATCAAATAGGAATGTTTCTCATGAAGTGCAATCACAAATTCATCCAGACTTAAATTTCAATCGCAATAGTGTTAATGTCCTTGTTGGAGCAGAGGAAGTGGAAAGACCTTCAATGCTCTTCGAGAAGTTGCCAAGCTCCAGAATGTCCAAGTCAGAAATGAACTCTTTCACCTCTTTGTCTTCGTGACTGATAAGAACATTGATCCAACCTTCGACAAATTTAAAACAATATTGAACGTTCCTTATGTGAAAGTGAAATACGATGATGCACTTCCATTTCTGTTGGAACTCTCTGAATCAAAAGCTGCGTATGAAGAGATCATAGACAACCAGTGGCAGGACAGAATCACTGATGAATGCAGAGAGAATCTCTTTGACTCACTTTACATTGATGACTTCTCAGTGAAGAATCTCCAAACGATAATACTCCTCGATGACTGTCGCAGAATCCTAGGTGAACGAAGAACATCCAAAAATAGAATGACAATGATGGACTTGGTATTGGAGAATCGACAACCGAAATTCACATTCTTTCTGACGATGCATGAGCTCTTCAGTTTGTCAGCAGACATGAAGTCAAACATTGATTCAATGTGGATCTTTGGAGGATTCAACAAAGAACGAATCAGTAGAGTCGATCCTCAGTTGAACTCACCAATTGATATTCGACATTTTTGGAATGTCTATCAACGAAAACAGAAATGTGAAGCAATCATTCTTCGATACAATACTGATGGAGTAGCACTGAATGAGATCAACAAAGAAGGGTTCAACCGGACTGTCCGTTAAGTCTTGAATAAGGTTGTTGATGGTCTCGTCAAGACTTCGAAGCCTCATGCTGAGAGTATCTGTCAGCGTTCGAATTGATTCTTCAATGTCAGATAATCTTTGAACAATCGAGAGTGAATTAGGAGGAGTGGAAGCATCAACATATCGTTTCCTCAGTGCTATCTCACCTCTTATTTTTGTTATTCTGTATCCATCAATTTGGATCATCCTATTCAGTTTCTGTGTTGTGTACTCATATAGTTCTTTTTTATTCTTCTCCAAGTATCTCTGAAAGTCGTGGATGTTTGTGAACTCTTTCTGCTCAGGATCAAACGGTTCTAATATTTTCAGTGATCTCAATTAGGAGAAATAAAAATATTCGAAACATTATTGAAGTTACACCAAATTAAAGCGAACGAAGTTCTGAGGTCAGAATAGACCGAATTCAGCAATGAACTCTGGAGTTAAGTCGTCAATAGAGTCTGCATGGAACTTTGTGTGTTGGATTGGAACGTAGACAACTTTTGACAGACACGTCAGTCCATTCAGTAGAGTAGCAACCACATTCCCGTGCTTGTATTCAATGAATTTCCCCACGAATTGAAATTGTCTACGCTTCTTCTGAAACTTCGCAACAGTATTGTCCAAATCAAGGTGGATCAACAGAATGTTTCCTGGTTTGTATTTCCATAGCATCTGTGTTGTCTGCTGTCTTTGAATGTTCTTCAATTGTTCTTCACAACTGGAGATATACAGTGCTTCAATCTCTCGATTGTTTTGTGCTTGCTGTGGAGTGAACTTGTTCCAGTACGCCCGATGTGGAGTCATGTTGTAGAATTCCACCATCTGATTCATCAATGAATGATTGGCCGTTTGTGTTGCATTGTCTTGGAATCCATCTCTGATTGTTCTGATCACTCGATCGACAATTCGATTATGATTTGTGAATGGTGAGCTTGTGAAATATGTACTGACATTCTGATCCTTGAAAAACTCTGATGCTTCTCCACTTGTCCATGCTGCTTCACCATCACCTCGAATGTTGTTAACGTGAACGCCACGATGATTAATCAGATCGTTGATTGCAGTCTTGACTTTGCTCCATGATTTATCCAGTACAGGAATGACCACCAAGTATTTGGTGTTGATGTTTATGGCAAAGAGATATATTTGCAGTACTGTTTTCGACGTTGGTGATTGAATGAAAACGAGATCAATTTCCCATGATCCAAACTTGGGAGAAAAGTAAGGTCGATCACAATTCTGAGGAACCTTTCTGTCTGATGTCTTCTGTGGATCACCAGTTATTGCTTTGGACATGAACTGCATCTTTGATCGAAATGGATACACGATTTTCTCTGTTGTTTTAGGAATCATTGGTGGATCAATTCTCATTCTGTCACTTCCTTTCTCTCTCTGAATTTTCCTGGGATGTGCAGCACTCCATCTATGATCATATTCCTCATACCAATCCTGAAATGATCTTCCTCCGAATGGGATTTGTTTTGTGTGAGTCAGAATGAAGTCAAGATCTTCGTTCGCAATCTTTCTGTTTATCGAGGCTCGAACAAATGTGTCTCTGTTCATTTTATTTGCATCCAGAATGTGTGATGTAATAAAGTGTTCCATCTGCTTTTGATTTTTCATAATTGAGTTCTCAGCTTTGATCTGTTCATCTTCTGAATCGTTTCTCTGTTGATGATCAAACAATCCTTTCATTTGTGCCAACTTATTGAGCACTTGCTGTGTCGTCGGTTCGTAGTGTCTGATCTCTCTCACAGGGTGTTTGAATGGAGTTGTTCTGATTGACATTGGTGGATTGGGAATTATGTCATCATCGTCCTCCTCTTCAAACCTCCTCTCCTTCATTGGATATTCATATTCAAACCCAGCCGATTTTAAGTTTCTCTTCTGTCCAGGAATAATGAGATATTCAGGTGGTTCTAGAACTATTGGTCTTTGCACTGGAATTGTGATTGGGATTGGTCTTGCCTCTGCAGGCTTTCGAATCCGTGGTGAAAAATTCACTCCCTGATTCACCTCGTGATGATAAAATTGATATGCTTCGAATGCAAGTTTAGCAGTGCTATCCCGAATACGAACTCCTAGGAAGTTGCTTACAAATTGTTGAACTACTCTTCTTCCATCAGGTAGTGATAATTCAGGAGATAAACCTCCATTGAACCAATCCTCGAAGTATGTTTCATCATTTCCATCAAATGGTCCATTAGAATCAGCGCCATGATAGACAGGTAAAACGTTTGTTAAAGTCCATTTCTTTTCGACTATTGTGTTTTTAGAATGCTGTGTACACCGAAGAAGTCTATTCACTAAAGTATTAATCTGTCGTGTATTCATTTATTCAAAAATAAAGTTTATGTTTATTCAATTATAAAATCAGTAGCTTTCAGTCCATGAATGAATGGAGGACACGATTCATTTTCAAGTACGATTGCTTTCAGATGAATTCCACTGAGACTGAGTTTCTGTTGTTGTATTTTCGCAATCTCAAATCCATTGGTGTCCTCTTCACTCACGACTCTTCTCGTCTGAAAGTTCAGTGTTGTAGTCACAGTTTTCTCTCCATTCAGACACTTCACATAATCGTCACTCGTGATATTTGTTTTCTTCAGAGACACTCCTTTGATCTTGCATTTCTCATCGAGAGAGTAACACTTGGGTGCAAGACAGATCATCTGTTCACCTTCCTTCTCAATTGCTAATCCCAACAGTTTCTTCTCATCGTCGACACCCTTTTCAGGATTGGGAAACCATTCATATTTGTGTGCATCATAGAATTCTTTGTCAGCAATCACGTGTTCAAATTGTTGATGAATACCAGCATTCGGATCTCCACTAATCGCCCAATAAGCAGAGTCAGTATCTCCCTCACAGAAGTGAATCTTGTTCATATCTAGACACTTGTACATGAAGTTGTAGATGAAATTCAGATACCAGAACTTGGCATTGTCGAGTGTGAATACTGCTTCTTGCAGACATGTCTTGCACGATGCTTTCTCTCTGTCTTCGATCACGATGTAGTTGTCCTCATTGATCTCTCTTGTCGCAACAAATCCTTTCATCATTTGTTTCAAGTATGTTCTCTTCTCATTGCAGATTGTGATTGAGTTGTATTTCTCAGTGTTCATTCCATCGTATCCGTAACTTCCATTCAAGTTGGTCTTACAGAACTGTTCTTTTCCTTTGTTTCCAACCTTCATTGCTTCTATTCGATCATTCATGAATGATGTCACAAATGGTTCAAATCCTCCATGTCTCGAGAACACTATCACACTCCGGACTTCGTCCACAATGAAGTGGCAGTAGTCGATGAGGAACCACAGATAGTATGTCGAAAAGAACATATACTGATCGTGTGTACTCAAGAGTTGGGTCAGCTTTCTTTGTTTGTCATCAGTCTTCAATCCATGTTTCTTCATCAACGAATAGGTCTTCTCTCCAATGTTTTCTTCTGTCGTATTGACCACAATGTTTCTGAAGATTGGTGGGAAGTTAATGAAATCATTGATGTACTTTTCATCGATGTGTCCTTTCAATTCTGCAACGAACAATGTCTTCTGATTCTTGTTCTCGATGATCTCCCGACATTCTTGATCTCCTGTTGCTGTGTACAAGCATCTTCCTGGCATATACATTCTGTGTCCGGTGTATGGATTGTTCTTGTTCTTGATTGATGAGAATGCACTTGGATAGAGGGAATTAAAGTCAACACCACAGACATGAGTCATGATGTGTTCAGTATCTATTGATTTGACTTTTCCGTCTTCGTATGTGAAGTGATTGATTGGTGTCACATCTTTGATGTTCTGTCGATGTTGAACATTCGATAATCCACCAGTCACTGCGGCTCTCAACTTGTGATATGTTTGCTCATGTGTCAGAGTCATCGGCAATGATTTCCAGATGCAATACTTCTTCAGTTGAATCCTCAATCGTGTGAGATGTTCATCATTGTCTGACTTGTATGTGTTGCAGTAGTCACAGCAGATCTTAACGTTCTCTTTTGAATGACCTTTTGAATTGTCGATTCGATCCAGTGTTGGTCGAACTGCTTGTGTGAAGTGACTCTTGCAGATGTAGCACACTCTCTTGCACTGTTGAACAAACCAATCATAGTCTGCTTCAGTGACATTGTTGGTAGAATTGCGATGAGCTTTCTGGTCTTGATACCTGTATCCTTCCACTTTGTATTTCCAGTATTGTTTGGTGATCTTGATTGGTCCAGATTCGTCACATTCGTTGTAGTCAGCATCAATATCAAAGCCTTCGTACGCACAAGCATACTTGATTGCAGAAGCATTTGCTGACAATGAGAGATTGTGCAACATGTCCACTTTGTATTGGAAGTTCAAATCGATCAGATTATCCAATGGTGCAATCATGCATTCAACGTCTCTGATGTTGTAGAACTTGAGGTAATCCCATCTGTTCTTGAATCCTTGCTTGTTCCAATCGTCAAGGTACAATTGGTAGTCAGTGTCGGACATTTCACTGTTGTTCAGACTGGAGTAGAATTCATATTTGGAGAATGGTTCTTGTTTGTTCAATACTGTGTCGTAGTCTGATGAGTCGAATGATTCGTAAGCAAAGAATGATTTCTGAAGTGTTGTGTTTCCTCCAAAAGCCTTCACTGCATTATCCAAAGTCATTGGTCCTGTGTATGACATCATGTCGATGAACCGAAGGACCTGTTGGGTTTTCTCGTGTCTGATCAGAACTTGTTTATACTTCGTTGTTGATCCAAGGAAGCTCACCACTCTCCAATCCTTGCCAATCAGATCACGAAAGATGAGATTGATGTCGAATCTGGAGCTGTTGAATCCAATAACACTGACTTCATTTTGTGAGGGAATTTCTGGGTCTTCGTAGTAGTTGTCCTCTCGAACAATCTCAGCATATTTGAAGAGTTCTCTGATCCATTGCTTCACAAAGTCTTTTCCATCTCGAAGATCAAAGTAAATTGACTTCACTCCTGCTTTTGTTTTGATTGCTGATGCAACAGAGAGAGGTTTCAAGTGTGAGATCAACTGAGTATTGTCATCAGAGAATAGATTGTCAAGAATGAGATCTTCCATTGTTTCGAAATCGTATGTGATGTAGTACTGTGTTGGTTTGAACTCATCCTGTCTTTTGTGTGCCATCAGAAATTCATGAGTTCTATTGTTGAGAATATGTGGAACATATGGTCGTGGTGTTTTATCAAGTGAGATCTTCTTCACATGTTTTCCATCAAGTTCCTTACATTCAGCAAGATGTTTCTCGTAGTATCTCTTGAAGTTTGTATCCTTCACTTGGAATCCTCTCGATTGACAGTATGGACATAGTTTGTATCCAGTTAATTTCTCTGGATCCACAATGAACATCACATGGACGAGAGTTGCAGTCAGTGGAATCATCAGAATGGGGAGAACTCTTGCATCATCATTTTCGTTGACATACGATTGACTGAGGAAATACTTCTTCTTGTCTTCATCAAATTCATAAATGTGAACTGTGATGTTGAATTGAATCATTGCTTTCTCAATATCACATGCAATATCAAATCCAGGATATTTTCGTAAATGTGGTGTCAATTGATGTGATCTAAGATGTGTGAGATTCATCCATTTTGCGAACAGTTTGTATGCTTCAGTATTCCTCATTTTAATTGATGTCTTCTTCCCTTGAACCTCAGGAAGTGTGAGGAATGATAGAGCTTGAAAGAAGCAGATGTTGTACTCAGAATCAATGTACCGAACGTTTCTCGTTCTGATGTGTTCAGTAAGAATTGCATTTGCTTTTCCTGCAACTGGGAATCGATAGACTGCAACTAGAATGGAGTGGAAAGCAATGTACATTGTCTTCGTATCCATCAATGTTCTCTCTTGTGATTCTTTGATCAGATTGATAGCATATTTGGAATATTCATTGATGTCTCCTGCACTTCTGATCACCGTTGGGAAACTCTTCGATGTGTTCTCCAATTCTGGTCTGAAGTCTTTGTATGTTGTCTCATCTTTGTCTTTTCTCTCGATGATCTTTCCGAAGTCAATACTAATCTTGAATGGATGATCCTTCTCTTTTTCGAACACTGCTTTGATGAAGTTTGTGATTTCTTCAACATTCTTCAGATGATTGTGGAAGTACAACTGATATGGTTTTCCATTTTCTTCAACCTTCTCGACTTCATTCTTTTTGAACTTCCTTCGTGCATCCATGAGACAAGAATTGAAGGCTGCTTTGTCACGTGGTTCAGCAAGTAGTATACATTCTTCAAATCCATCGAATGTCTGCACTTCTCTCTTTTCCATCTGTTCATTTTTCTTTTGAATGATTAACAGATTCTTCATCCAATGATCCATCAGTTTCTCTTCAATTGATTTCAGTTTCCATGTCATTCTGAACACTTGCTTTTTCAGTTCATCTTTGTTCACTCTTGGATTTGCTCTCATGTTTTCAACAATCATTCGGTGAGCGAGTCGATCTTCTGACGCCATCTGTTGTCGAAGTTTAACTTGTTCAATAAAATCTGGAATGAGATTGAGATCGAGATTCTTTGTTGGATGTGGAAACTCGAGATCTGTGTGTTGAAGCATATTCAGAAGAAATGAACGATGATGTTGATAATTTTTGCTGTCTGGAATATACGTTCGACCATCACTAAATTGAAATTGTGCATTCGGAAAGAGATCTCGAATTTCTTGAATTCTTTCCTTGACTGGTTTTAGCAGTGCCATTTACTACAAATTAAAAAATCCGAAAATAAAAAAAGTTGAGCGTTTATTTCTGTTTTCTCTGATGGGGCTTTTTCAGTGCCTTTAACCAGGAATCAAGTCTAATTCTGAACACTTCACTTCCACCAATCTCTCGATATGTGAATGGAACCAGAACTTTCGTGTACTCACCTACGAGCTCACAATTGTATTTCTTCAGTTCATTTTCGACGAATGATTGAGTGTAGTGTCGACGTTTTGCTATGTGTGGTCGGTTTCCTTGATTCCACAACTTTGGTTTTATTCTCCATTCAACTCCCTCATGAACATACGTCACCGGCACATTATTTCTGACATACTCAGAGACTAGCGAACAGTTCTCTTCTCTCATTGATTCAATTAATGCTTGTTCTGAACATACTCGACGTCTTTCGTTGTACATCTCAGTTGGATTCATTTAATACAAATTAAAAAAATCAAAAATAAAAAATAACAACGAGTTTTATTTCTGGAGATCATTCTGAAGTAACCAATTTGGTAATTTTCTTTTCACGTACTTCATCCAGATTTCGGCACAGATTGGTCGATAATATTCGAACGATTCTGGTTTCATCTTCGAGAAACTTTGAGGTTTTGCTCTCAACATGTTCTTCACCATTTGACTGATCTGTTCTTTCGATAGTCTGACGTATAACTCCTCCGATGCACAGGAAAGTTTTCTGACGTCTGCGATTTGACAGATCAGTTGAGGTTGGTTTCGTCGCCATTTCTTCGTGTCATAGTTCATCCAAGTTGGGTTTTCAATGTCAACATATTTTTGGAATAATTGTTTTAAAGTTTTGAAATTGACAATCAGTTCTGGTTTCCACAATCCTAATTTCATGAGAAATAAATGATTCTGACAAAGGAAATTCATTGTATCACTGTCCTTTCGATTGGGATTAGTGTATTCTAAAATTTGTTCAAGTTCTTCGATGAGTTCTAGCTGTGCCATTTAGTACAAAATAAAAAAAATCGAAAAATAAAAAATCTCCTTTGTTTTTTCAAAAGTGAAAATACTCGATAACTACCGATCCGATTTCAATAATTCTTGCGGCAATCGAAAGAACGTGTCGGATATGACCTTAGATGAGAGTTTGACCAAGATCTGAGAACATCGATTTTTCTTCATTTTTTCAAGTGCACCATATGCACCAAAAAATGATATATGGCAAAAATCAATATTGTTCAAAAATTGTTGGAAAATCGTTATTATATCATGTTTGACATCCATTCTGTGAAATTTGAAGTTGATTTGACGAACAACTACTGTTTTCAAAACTTGATTTTGAAGTGTCCCGTAACTTTTTAAAAATCAACCTTAAAACCCCTCTACACAGATATATAGCCAGGGTAAATCCTCGGAAAATTAGGGACGAGTAGTCGAGTGGTAAGTGCACGTACCACTAGGCTAGGAGTCCCAGGTTCGAACCCCGGAGGAAGCAATAATTTGTCCGACGTCGGATTGCAAAAAATGAGATAAATGTCAGAAACAGGGATCGCAACCCTGGGCCGTAGGGACTTGCCAACACACCAGGCAATAAAAACCACCAGCTTCCTCCCTCCCTAAGGTTTTGCACTTTTTTTGCCTATATGCAAAATTGAGTCCTCTATCGATTGCGCGTGATTTCGAGTCTGGATCTCTGCTCGTTGTCGAGATACGAGTGTTTTCTCAAAAGAGGTTCACTTTTTTTTCGAACTTTTTTGAACGAAGAATGACTCAGATCTCGACGAATACTCAACCGATTTTCATCTGGTTTCTTTTGATCGATGAGTCACATCGTCTTCGAGATTTTAGTTTTTGTTTCAAGAATTTTCTCATTCAGGTTCCCAAATAAGCGCCAAATTAGTCATATTGAAAAAATCAAAAAGTCGAAAAAAGTGACAAAATTTTCGAAATAAAGCAAAAATTTACTTCAAAATGGACGTTTTTCAAGAGGTCAAAATATTGGATATATTTTAAGAATTTAGGCCAAATATTGATGTCATCAAAATGTCATAAATTCCTTTTAATACAAGATTTAAAAATGGTCAATCGGAATTGACTTTCAACTTTGGTTTTCAACGATTATTGCAATCGGGTTCTCTATTCGTTCTCTATACTACTGACAAATGTGTAAACGAAAGGACGAAGTGTGATTGGTGAAAGTAGATGAAAATGTCGGATGGATGGGATTGATCGAAACGGATTGATTATAGATACTTTGGCGGATTGATTATAGTCAACCCCATGTTTCACTAGATGTTCAGACGACATCACATGTCTGAATGCTTTTGAAAACCAACACATCACAATGGAAGATTTCTTTTTTTTATTTTTTCTCTGAATACTTCTAGACTCAACACACTAAATGACCTGATCGCTGATTTGATGAATGCTCTGCCACCACGTACAGTTCCTGAGGACGGAACGGATCACTACGCGGTGGTTGGTGAGGGAGAGGAGCACGAATGTGGGGAGTGTCCAGAAGAGGAGTTGTAAGTACCTCTGCGTCTGGAGTCGCTTCGTTGTGTGATGAGCGAGCTAGGCGGGACAGTTGGGGCTTTCAGTTCTTGATGGGTGGTGGTGTGATGGTCGGGAGGGGATTCTAAACTGGCTCTGGGTTCAGTGTGAGGGCGAGGGGTAGTGTTTTGGTCCGTTTCCTGTCGGGTATCGGCGGGTATGTGAACGTAGGAACAATGTGAGCGAATTGTGTGACCCAGTGCTTGAAAGATGACAGTGCTCCGACATAGAGGCTGGACGGTAAGGTATGAGTGAAGGAATTGCTGAGAAGGGGAAAGAAGTGAAGAATGATGGTTTGAGTCTGATATAGGGGTGGCACTAATTATTGGCGCCTCCACACAGGCCCAACAATTGCATAATCCTTCATAATTTTTACCTTTTCTCACAAACGAAACAATTCTAAGGTGTAGACAAGGAAAAACAAGAGATAAAACATTACGTTCGAGAACATTGATTTGTCCTTTCAGAACATTGCCCACTTCGAGCAAATAATGGAGAGAACAAGATAGTTTAGACTGAATTCTGGCGAATCAGGACAATTTCTTGACTGTCTGTCGAGGAAACTGTCGTTGGAACCCAGAAAGAAGTGATGTTGGAGAATGATTCCGTGATGTCTTTGTCGTTGATATGTTGGGTATTCATAAGTATCCTGGAAGAAAAGTTGAATAAAACGTAATAAAAATACATTATCAGTGATGATACCTGCATTGTCTTGGTTTTGGAGGAAATTGTCTTCGGTTGACTTGACGATCATGATGATCTCGTTTCAATTCTAGACTATACCCGCTAGTAGACGATATTCCACAGATAATCGAGGATAGACGAGTTTTCGATGCGTTATAAGCAATATCATGACTGTTTGATATGAAAAACTGAGGAAGAGGAAAGACACACTTTCGAGACTGAACAGCTGAGATTATGGCTTTCCACTGATTCAGGTTGAAGGTGAACAGATTAAGTGTCTTGAGAATGCGTTTTTTAATGATCAAAAGAGATCCACGATAACCAGTTAACAGAGTCTTCGAGGCTATGGTTCGGATCAACTTTTTAGAATCTTTCTACCCTGCAGTCGGATGAATATTGAAGCAAAAATGTTTTCTATCCTTCCGTTTCTTCACAATAATCACTCTTATTGAAGACATACGCTCTGATCCATTCAGAAAACGGGTCTCCAACTTCACGATACATGAGTTCAACTTCCGATTTTTTGTCTCTTGTTTTTCCTTGTCTACACCTTAGAATTGTTTCGTTTGTGAGAAAAGGTAAAAATTATGAAGGATTATGCAATTGTTGGGCCTGTGTGGAGGCGCCAATAATTAGTGCCACCCCTATAACGATTTGTTATGGCGCGATCAAAATCATCATTCATGCACTCAAGTCCTCAACAAGTGTGATCATTCTTCTCTCTCCCATGATACCCATATTCTTCCGTTTTATCTCTTTCAATACTCCATTTTCAGAATATCTCTCAATTCAGCGAACAAGAAGATATTGATTCGAACGTTTGTTTCTTTCTCTTCTACATCACTCACATTGTGTTCCCCTTCGACCATATATTCCCCAGACCCGACCAACAATGGAGTCAGTGTTAGAATGGCTGAGTGATTCATCTGTCCATCCAAGAAACAAAGTGGACCCATTTCAATGGTTCCACGTTCCCACCCTCCTCACAACCCAAATCCGACCGGAACAACAACATCAACAGGATGAACGTGAATGTGAACAGCAAAATGAAGACCAAAATGATGGTCAAGACGATGGACAAGATGAAGAACAGAACGACGAACATGAAGAAGCCTGCCAAAATGACCAACACACTCCGCTGGCAGAAGACAACAACCAGCTGCTCTCCCGACTCCTCCAAAGAATCGCCACATTCCTCGACGAGTGCTTCGATTCCAACACGCCAATCCCAAACAAGCGTCGTCTCCACTCTTCGCTCTCGCAACTCGCCCAGTCTCGGACCCTCGCTCGATCAGTAGTGAGAGATGTGGAGAAGTGTGTGGCGGCTCTGAAGGGAGTGAATGAAAGCCCGCTTGTGGTTGTGGAAACATGGCAGCTGGACGAGATGGAATCGATGGCTCGAACGATGGCAGCGCAGAAAGAGCAGCTTGCTCGTCAAAGTGAGCTGGAGCGAGAAGCTGAAATGTTACGTGCCGACAAGCAAACCTTCATCTCTGACATTCTCTCTCTCCAGCGAGAGAAGGAGGAGACACAACAAGCGAACGAGCAACTCCGAAATGAGTTAACGAACAAGAAAGAGACACTGAATGAAACAGACAAGCTGTGGACTCGAGCACAGCAGACCATCGAACGACTGAAGATGGACGTTACAGACAAAGAGCAGTTCCTCATCCCGTCCGACATCATCGTGGCGTTCAGTCCGTCGCACTTCAGAGTGAGTGGATCAACTGTCACACAACTGATGGGGAGCTGGACTGGTTGTTTCACAAGAGCTGTCTCGAACGGCATTCATCGACTGTCGATCCGAAATGTGGCGACGAAAGTGAGTGTGTTCTTCTCTTCGTCACATCTTGGTTCTTCCTTCTCGTTCAGTGATTGGTGTGCTGGATGCAATGGAGTTTCCCAAGCATCTCACAAAGTCTGTTTATGATTCTCCAAAAGCAGCGCTGATGTACAACACTGGAGAACTCTACTCGGCTGGGGGTGTGCAAGCCTCCAGCACGAAACCTCAGCCTGGACAAGAGTTCTGGGCGGAGGCTGATTTGGAGAACAGAACAGTCCACTTCTTCGTCGACGGTGTCCAACAGCCACACCACTTCACCAACATTCCTGTCCCTCTCGTCTTCGCTCTTGATGTCTGCTCGCCAGGCGTTCAAATTGAGATCTTGGCGTGGGAAGAGTTGAAGGAGTCGCATGTGACGTCGCCTGGAATTGGACACGCTTTGAGATAAACCGGATTCCTTTCATTGCTTGATTTCTTTACACATCTCACCGATTCAACTCGCGATTCCGACATTGCTTCTTCTTGACTTGGGTATGCCCAGAAACTGTTTTGATGAAAGCTCTCTGTGGTGTCTTTACTCATGTTTTCTTCGTATCTCAATCACCATCTATCAATATCGAGTCGAATGGTGACGAATTGAGATCATCGATCAGAACTCTCGTTCCGTCTGAGTGTTACAGTCATCGGCTTCGAGTACAAGATCGACAGTTGAGCAAGAGTGTTCAGGAAACGACTTCAGAAGAAAGAATTGGCAAGTGGAGATGAATTATCCCAAATTGTGTCCAGTTCCTTCAAATGTCACGTGAGATTGCGTCTCTCCCCAAAACGTGATCTCTATCGGAACATCTTTGTCGATGGTGTCGATTGCGAAGACGAGAGGGACAGGAATGTTGGTGAAGTGGTGTGGCTGCTGGACACGGTCGACAAAGAAGTGGACTGTCCTCTCCTCCAAATCTGCCTCGACTGACCATTCCTGGAATTTCTGCGGGGCTGTGTTCTGAACAAGCCTTTTGCCAGCCGACCAGAGATGCCCGTCCTGTTTGTGCATCATCGCTGCTTTTGGCGAACCATGCAGTCGTGATGCGAGATGATTCGGACACTCAGCGGGATCACACACACCAATCGCTGAACGAGAAGAAAGAACAGACAAGAAACGTGAAGAAGAGAACGAACACACAGATTTCGCTCGTTCCAAAATTCCGGATCGACAGGCGGTGAATGCCAGTTGAGACAGGTTTCGTGAAGCAGCTGCCCCAACTCCCGCTGACGTTGGCAACATACGATCCACTCAGTTTGAAACAATCTGGACTGAAAGTGACAATGAAATCAGACGCCACAATTGGTTGGGATCGTGCAGTGAGTTTGGCTTCCATCCGATCGAAGAGCTGTTTGGCTTGAATCAGACTCCTCTCCTTCGTTTCCAATGTCGAAGTTGTGGTTTCCAAGTCACTTCGCAACAGTTCATTCTCTTGTCGAGCTTTCTTCTGCTTTCGTCTCAGAGTGTCGACAACAGAGATGAAGGTTTGCTTGTCGGCACGTAACATTTCAGCTTCTCGCTCCAGCTCACTTTGACGAGCAAGCTGCTCTTTCTGCGCTGCCATCGTTCGAGCCATCGATTCCATCTCGTCCAGCTGCCATGTTTCCACAACCACAAGCGGGCTTTCATTCACTCCCTTCAGAGCCGCCACACACTTCTCCACATCTCTCACTACTGATCGAGCGAGGGTCCGAGACTGGGCGAGTTGCGAGAGCGAAGAGTGGAGACGACGCTTGTTTGGGATTGGCGTGTTGGAATCGAAGCACTCGTCGAGGAATGTGGCGATTCTTTGGAGGAGTCGGGAGAGCAGCTGGTTGTTGTCTTCTGCCAGCGGAGTGTGTTGTTCATCGTGGTCACCGTGTAGTTGACCTTCGTGTGATTGTATTTGGATTGTGAGGAGAGTGGGAATTTGTGTCCAGTTAAATCACTTGACTTTGGTTTTGGGAGGGATTGAAGAATCGCTCAACCACTCCAACACTGACACAATTGTTGGATGATTCTGCGGAATAGACAATTGAAGGAGAACACAGTGTGACTGATGCAGAAGAGAAAGAAACAGACGATTGAATCAACTTCTTGTTCGTCGAAGTCAGAGATATTCTGAGTATCCAGAAAGGAAAAATATGAAATGGAAAAACATGGGTATCATGGGAGAGAGAAGAATGATCACACTTGTTGAGGAGTTGAGTGCATGAATGATGATTTTGATCGTGCCATAACAAATTGAAATCCACCTCAAATCATCATTCTTCACTTCTTTCCCCTCTCAACTGTTCGTCACTGTTTTACTTACGGTCCAGCCTCATCGTCGACTATATGCAGTTTTCTACGCGCTAGGTCGTGAATTTCTGATCGAATCGATTTGTGAAGCTTAATGTGTCTGACCAGATGGTTTACTTGTTTTTTTCACCTCGGAAACTCTTTCTGCTCCAATCTTGATTGGCACTATGACTCCTTTCCAGTGAGAATTTCACTTCTCTGAAGAGGTATCTCGGTGACACTTTTTGTTGTGGTTGGATCAAACTATTCCGACATGTTTGCAGAACCTCACCAGGTGTGATCCATCTCCCCTCTATCACACTATTCTTTTTCTTTGATCTCCATCTCTTTCATCACTGGATATCCTCAGAATATCTCGAAAATCGACGACAAAGATGAAACGGTATGTGGCGTGTTTTGTCACTTGATCATCGCTCCAATCTCATTTTATCCCTCATCAATCCATTCCCCAGAATCTCCAAACAATTGAGTCAGTACTTGAATGGCTGAGTGATTCGTCAGTCCATCCAAGAAACAAAGTAAACTCTTTCCAATGGTTCCACATTCCCACCCTCCTCACAACCCACATCCAACCACAACAAGATCAACAAGTTGAACAACACCAACCACCAGTAGAACATAACAATGAAGTGCTGTCACAGCTTCTTCAACGTATCGCCACATTCCTCGACGAATGTTTCGATTCCCACACTCAAATCCCAAACAAACGACTCCTCCGCTCTTCTCTCTCCCAACTTGCCCAATGTCACACCCTCGACCCCAAAATCAAGCGAAAGACAAGCCAATGCTTGACATCATTGGAGTCGATTGAAGATGGCCCATTTGCAGTTGTCAGAACATCACAGCTCGATGTGATGGAATCGAATGATCGAACAATCGCTGGATTGAAAGAACAGATTGCTCATCACACTCAGATTAAACGAGAAGTGGAAATGTTGCGAGCTGACAAGAAAGCCCTCATGACCGACAACAATGATCTCCGGAAAGAGAGGACCCAGTTCCTCTCCGTCGTCAGTTCACTCCAGCGAGAGAATGAGCAGCTCCGAAGTAAGTTGCCGAGGGAGACGCTGAACTTTGAAGATGATCCAGAATCCCCTCTCTTCTTGAACTGGTATCCAAATGATCCATTCACAGTCGATTCTTGTTCACGAGCGTTCTTGTCTCTTGTTTCGATGGTCAGAAATGGATACAAGTTTGAGGGAAGGCTTCCTCACCGCGCATCTTTCTTCTTGGAATCCCTCAACATGAAACTCAACCAATCAAACTTTCTCAACAATTTCTTGAGAACCATCGGGCAATACTCCACAGACCCCGCTGCATTGTTTGTGGATTCAGTGACTACTCTCTTGACTTCACCCAATCTGCCGATCCTCAGGGAAGTTCTGCTGCTCACTTCTCAATGCCTCAAATCTTGTTCATTGTCAAATCTACTGGCCATTGTCTTGTGCAAACTCATTCCCAGAATCCTTTCAACACCTTGCCTGATAGATCTTTCATTGGTCGAGGATAAGCACAACATGAACGACATCGTGTCAATCTTTCGAAGATGCGTCGATCTCTCCTCACCCGGTTCTGTTCAATCCCTCTCCGCCACATCCGATGTTGGTCCTGACTCAGTCGGAGATGTGGTGCTTCATGAAGTGCTGATCCCGATCAAACCGTCTCTCGTCCAGATCTTTCACAATCGTCGTCTCTTGTCGTTAGATGATCGATGCGAGAATACACTGGACTTACTCTCCGATATCTTTGAAATGAGTGCATTCCACCAACAGACACTGGATTTCATTTGTTCCTCTCCCATCCCGATGATCTTCCCATCCCTTCTCTCAAAAGTGGAAGACCAAGGCACCCATCACTTCGTTATCTCACTCATATCCGACGATATCCACAAAAGGAGTATGGATGGAGCCGAAATGGTGGACAGAGAGAGAATCGTGTTGCAGACACTGGAACAGGAAGGGTTCGGAAATCATCTCGAACGGATCCTGTTTCGCACCAAATCACTGGAAGATGATCACGATGTGAGGTTTTCTCCATTCGAAACCATGAACGGATTGGGAATGAACTGCAGTCGGCCTCGATAGATGACTTGGGACATCAAAAGAACTCTGTCACCCACATCCCACATTTCACTCCATGTTCAGATGACATCACATGCCAGAATAATTCTGAAAACCAACAAATCACCATGAAATAGTTCTCTTTTTTCTTTTTTTCTCTGAATCCTTGAAAGAAAGTTAATATCATGAAAAGATCGTTTTTTCAAAATCCAATTTTGAAATATTGCTTGTTTCTTGCTCTATTGTTGTCTAAAAAAAACAATGGGGAGCTCTCAGCGCCTCGGAATACGACCTTCTCAGATTTGTAACCATGGCGAGCGAAGGCACAGAGATGAAAGTATTCGAACGTGAGCTCGAAGATACAGATGCACTCGATCTCATCCGAGACGATGACGATGATCCCAAAGGTCAAACAGGTATTCCATTTCTCTCCTTCAGTACCAATATTTCATCAGAAATTGGTGACTTTGTTGCATTTGGTACAGTTGTCAACGCCATTGTTGGGACAGGCTTCTTTGGTCTGCAATTTTCACTTCATTCATTCACATCTTCTTCTCTCCTGTAGCTGTACCTCACACATTCAAACATGCTGGAATGATCTTCTCCATCATCCTTATTTCATTTTGTTCGATCTTTTCCATCCTTGCTGCTCTCTGGGTTTGACCTCATCACTCGTTCTCATCTTCTTCAGACTCTGGAGATGACCTCTCGGGCCAGAGGTTGGGATTTTGCAAAACGACATAATATCCGTCACAAAGCTGAGATGAACAAAATGACTTTCCACCAAATCGAATACACCGGCGTCGGCAAAATCTTCGCCGGGCGTGGGGGTGCCATCTTTGTGCAGGTTGTCATGAGTCTCTACGCATTCGGCTCGTTGTGGGCGTACTGTTCTATGTTTGCTTCAACCGGGGCCAACCTTGTCCAGCGCTACTTCTTTATGGCAAAGCAGGAGTGCATCGTCGAGAACGTCCATACTGACGAATGCCACATGAGTTATGAACTCTGCCTTCTTATCTTTGCGTTCATTGTCCTTGCGGTGGAGATCTTCGGCATGGGGGCGCTTGCTCACTTCCAGATGTTCTTCACTGTCTATCGATTCGTTGCGTTTGGCCTCATCATCGTCTCGTGCTTCATTTCACTTGGATTTAACGGAGCGTACTGGATCAAGGACTCCACAGACCCTCTCAACCCCAGTCCGCCTTGGTACGCCTTCCAAATGAATTACTTTGATGGGCTCTTCTCGGCTGCCTCGTTTGCTCTTCTCTGCTGCTACAATCTCCCCAACGTTCTTACGCCGATGAAGAAAGGGAAGAAGAACGCCGGCAAGGTCGTCACCGCTGCCATCATCATCTGCGGTGTGTTGTACATCGGCGTTGCCTCCCTTGTGTCGCTCACCCTTGGTGATGATGTCCTCCAGTTTGTCATCCTGAATTGGGCCAACTTTGGAACCAAAGGCTTCTACCGTCCGTCTCAGCTGAACGGAACAAGCGCCCCATCGAATTGGTTCAGCACACTCATCAAGCTGATCATTATGCTCTTCCCGATGATGAACCTCATCTCCTCTTTCCCGCTTGTTGCAGGGACGGCTGCCTTTAATCTTTATTCCACCTTCCCTCAAACATGGAAAGACCGCCTCGGAGATGTGGGTTCGCTGATCTTCAAATACGTCGTCTCTTTGGTCCCGTTCATCCTCGCTGCTTTCTTCTCCTCGCTCGGCCTGATCATCAAGTTCTGCGGCCTCTTCTCCATTTTCTTGGGCTGCTTCATTCCCGCCTTCTTTGAGTGGTTCAGCCGCCGAAAAACGCGAAATGAGAAGAAGACCCCGTACGACGGATGGTGGTCGCACACCTGGCTGGTGATTGTGGCGTTGCTGTACGGAGGATTTGCCTTTGTCTACAACATCATTCTTTTTGTTATGTCTGCTATAAAAGGGAACTAATCTTCATTTGGATAAACAATTCACGGTGAATATTTGATGGCTATCTTCGGAAATTCAAATGAACAGTTACGTGAAGTGTGTCAATGAAGAAAAACATAAACAAAGATCATGGTCTCTTCCGATGGAGTGCAGAATGCTGCCTGGTGGCAGGGCGTTTCCGATTTGGAGGAGAGAAGACACCGCGCTTGTCTCCCATCATGCGCTCCTTGTCTGCAAACTTTTCGAAGTGAAACACATTGTCCAGGTTGCCATCTGCCCATCGCAGCTTCTTCCCTCCTGGCCGTGGCTTCCGCTGCTGCGGTGGTGGCTTTCCTGCGACGTTCTCTTTGAGGTGGGTGGGTGTTGTGAATTTTCGAGGTGTTTTGTGCTGCGAAGGGGGGAGAGCGCCCTGGGCTGGCTTCTTCGTGAGTCCCTCCAGAAAGGCACTGCACGATTGGGTCTGCTGCGGCGACACCAACTTCGGTGAGGGCTGCCGCGGATGCAGGGTGGCTGTCTGAGGCGACCTGAAGGGCTGCTGTGGCTGTGCAGGGAGAGGGACGGGTGACGGGTTCCGGACTGGGCGGGGGCTGTTGTACGGGATGTCCTTGAAGACGCTGAAGAGGTCCTCGAAGTCATCGTCGGGAAGGTCGAACGAGGCGAAGTCGAGTGGAACGGGGTATGGCCGCGGCGAGGACGACTCGGTTGTGCGGTGAGATGCTGTCGCGGTTGGGGCAGAGACCGAGGGTGAGGGCGGGGGACGTGTGACGAGGGAAGGGAGAGCGACTTGGGGGCTTTCTGATCGGACTGTCTGGCGTGCTCGACCGGTCGGGGGGACGAGGGGTTCGGAGATGGGCGGGGTGAGAGGCGGGGAGACTGGAGATGGAGACAGCCGAGATTCTGGCTGATGTGGAGACTTGAATCCACGCTGTGGGGGTTCAGGGACCTTGATGTTTGCATGCAGAGCGTCGCCATTGGGTGAGATGGCCTTTGGCAAGTTGAGGAAGGGCGGATTATGATGTGAATGCTCCTTTCGAAATAGCTGCGAGGACGAAAACTGTGATTTATGTTTCGATTCTTCAAAAATATGCTCCAATTTTTTGAATTTGCTTTCAAGATCGAGCGAGGAAGTGAGTTTTGTTGATGTTGTCGAACTTGTGATGACTCCGGCTTTGACATTGAACGCTGACAGAACAAGGGGAATTTGAAGAGTATTTGTTGTGAGATGGAGAACAAGCTCAGGAGTGGCGAGATGAGGAATGTCAAGAACTTTCTGAAGAGCTTGGAGAATTCTGGGGAACATTGGGGACCACAAAATACATACACGCTTGAACCATGTTGGGCTAGTTCAGTTGAATAAGTCTCCGATAGGTTTTGAGGAATAGACGAGAATGTTGGACACATCGAGTGGATGAATGTGCGATTTGAACTCGTGATCTCAATAACAATTCGTTGTAGCTGAGCAGCAATTGAAAGTGATGTCATTTAAGTGGAAATGCAAAAAATAACTCAAATTGAAGAGAAAATGACAATCATACAGTCGATGAGTTCCAGACGAAATAGACAGAAGAAAATGAAACGTCTTGAGGAAAAGACGCTGAAAACTGTGAAAGGGTGTTTTTTGAGAGGACTACAATTGAAATTTTGTTGATTTTGAGGATCAGTTGTTAGAGTCGAAATGAAAAGTCAAACAAGACTCATCAGATGAGGTAAGGTTTCTAGAGTGGGAGGAGGAGGTGATTTTCCCCTTTAAAATTAAAGTAGTTTTCAGATTCATCGAGATCGCGTGGATTCTCGATCCGATTCGAACAAAACAACAAACAACGGTTAGATCAGACGGACTTCTCGACTTCAAAACAAACAAGAATTCAAGAAAAATATGTAATAGATCGTGTGAAAACTGATGAAAAACGTGATATAATGGTAAAATGAGTGTTACTGTCCCCAGAGCATGACGGTTGGGATGTGCTCCTTTCGAATGTATATGAGTGAACACGCTGAGTGTGGCTTCCACTCTCCCAACCGACTTCCAAAATTCTCTTCGACAGCGGCCCACTGTGGGACGGAGTCGGTGTGACAGTCGTCGCAAACAAACCAGCGATCAGCGCAATCCGGCCGGACAAAACAATAATAATGCCCTTCATCGAGAGTGCCAATGTGCACGACGACTGCAAAGAGAACATAAACACTCGGCAAGTCGGAAGGGGCGCAAAGGCGATGACAACTGCAAACGGAGAGACCATCATCAGATGTGGGTGCAGATGCGAGCGAAATTGAGGCCGTTGAAATGGAAGCAAAGTCGGAGAAGTCAAACTCCAGCGGAAAAGGGAGTTGTGCGTTATCCTTGACGAACGTGCCATCCTTCTGCATCCACCGATTAACGTGGACGCTAAGAACAGAAGGCAGTTGAACAGTCAATGATATCTGCAAACAAATTGTGGAAAAATGGGAATGAGTGGTAGACAACTTGTACATACGGAATGTTGACTGTTGTCTTTCTCTTTGACTTCCACCGCCTGAGTCGAGAATCTTTCCTTCATTGCTTGATGAAAATGAAATGATGGTCGAATGTTAAGCCTTGATAGTTCAGTTGAAAGAGAGTGGAAGACCTGATATCGAAGAATGGTTCCATTTGGATTTGATTTGCGTCATGGCCGATACTTTCTTGACGAATGTGCCCCAGGAAGAGTAAAGAGTTGAGCTGCATCCATTTTGTGTTCTGGTTATTATAGAAGATATGATAACCAAACATTAAGTTCTGTTTGAACGAAATTGAGGATGTTGGAGTAGAAAAGAGTGTAATCATCCATTTGAGTCATGTTGAAAGGAAATCCTTCCAATGGCAATTTGAATTGTGATGTATCCACACTGCCAAAGTGAGATATATGCGGAAATGAGAGAAAGAAGACCATGTCATTGATGATTGCATTTGTGAAAAAATTGTGGCTAGACGGAAGGAGATACAACTATCATCACGAATTTGATCACTGCATTCAAAAATCATCTTGAAAATTTGAAGAGATAGGATGCAGACTTTTCTGAACAATGGAAGATGGAATAAAACTTGTATGCAACAATTTACATAGCATGATCCCGTTTGATTGGAGAGACCAATTGGAGGAAAGCGGCGAATGAGATTAGTTTGACTTTTGGAAGGTTTAAGTATTTCGGACATCGGGGAATTCGCGCGATAATGGTCCGATCTAGATCGAGCGATTCTGTTCCATGTCACAGATTGGACCAGATACTCCCTTGGCCATTGTAGGCCTTGGTGCTCGCTTACCCGGAGGTGGCAATTCACCTTTGCAATTCTGGGACCTCCTCAAGAAAGGATATGACGGCATTTCACTTGTTCCTCCAGAAAGATGGGACCGAGACTACTTCAGCGATCCAGACAACCTTGGTCTCGTGGGAAAATCCATTCAAAATCAAGGCGGCTTCTTAAAAGGATGGAATCCCGAAGAAGTTGACCTGAAATTCTTCCATCTTTCACCAAGAGAAGCGAAGCTCCTTGACCCCAACCAAAGGCTACTTCTCGAACTGACCTATGAAACAATTGAAGATGCTGGTCTTTCATTGAATGATATGAGTGGATCTCGGACAGGTGTTATTATTGGCTTGTCTGCAGTCGATTATTCGTACTGGCAATTTCCAGACATTAACACGATTGATTCTCACACACAAACTGGGCTTGCTCATTCTATTGTTGCAAACAGGTTGTCATACTTTTACAACTTGCTTGGACCATCTTTCTCTGTTGATACTGCGTGTTCTTCATCACTCGTTGCCCTCAACTGTGCGACTCAATCCATCAGAAGCGGAGAATGCAAACAAGCTCTTGTTGGAGCAATCAACCTTATGCTCTTCCCTGAATGTACTGTTGGCTTTTCAAAGCTTGGTGTACTCTCCCCAGACGGACACTGCAAGGCTTTCGATGCAACTGCAAACGGCTATGTGCGTTCGGAGGGAGCCGGTATGCTCCTCATCAAGCCTCTTGCTGATGCTGAGAGAGATCATAACCGTATTTTTGCAGTGATTAAAGGCACAGCTTGCTGCAGCGATGGAAAAATGAACCCTCAAATGACATCCCCATCTGAAGAGCAACAAGAATGGATTTACAACCAAGTTCTCAAACTGTCCAATATTTACCCATCTGAGATTAACTATGTGGAGGCACACGGTACAGGTACAGCAGTTGGTGATCCGATCGAGTGCAGATCGATCAGCAAAGTCATTGGTGTTGGCCGCGACAAAACTCGCCCAGTTCTTGTTGGATCCAATAAATCCAATGTTGGTCATCTTGAACCAGCGGCCGGTATTGTTTCACTCATCAAATTGGCTATGTCGGTCAAGTACAATTTGATCCCACCAACCATCTCTGTGAAGAACGTCAACCCAAAAATCAACCCAGAGGCAATGAACATTAGGTTCTGCACCAAATTGCAACCATTCCCAAAAGGTGAATACCCCAATCAACCTCGCACCGCTCTCGCCTCTGCTTTTGGCTTCGGAGGCACAAATGCCTGTGCAATTGTGCAAGAATATCAAGGCGACAAAGCTCTGAAAGATTGCCCACCCGGCGCAGCTGATATTAACCGATCAGAACTGATTCTCATCTCCGCCAAGAGCGATGAAGCCCTCAAAGAACAAGCCAAGAAGCTCGCTGAGTATCTCGCTAGTCACACCAGCGCTCCTCTCGCTCACGTAGCCTACACTCTCGCTTGCCACCGTTCCCACCACACTCAGCACCGATTTGCCTGCATCTCGAAAGACAAGGCCGAAGCAGTTGTCCAGCTCAGAGATTTCGTTGAAAGCAAAACAAACAACAACATGTTCACAGGCACCCTCTCTGAGAAGAAACGTCACCTCGTCGTCGTCTTCTGTGGACAAGGACCTCATTGGTTTGGAATGGGACGTTCTCTCTTCCAGTCCAACGCTGTCTACCGTGAGGCCGTCATTCGATGTGCACAAATCTTTGCAGAAATGGATCCAGAATTGAACATCATCGAGGAGATGCACAAAACTGCCGAAGAATCGCTCATCAACAAGTGCGAAATCTGCCAGCCTATCTACTTCGCTCTCCAGACTTCCCTCTTCCTCACAATGAAGGCAGCCGGCATCGTCCCCGAAGCCATTGTCGGTCACTCGATTGGTGAGCCTGCTGCTGCTTTCTGCTCTGGAGTCCTCTCGCTTGAGGATGGATGCCGTGTTATCTTTGCTCGCTCTCGTGCCCAAAAGGCGCTGAACGGAAAGGGATACATGGCTGCTGTCAAGCTTAACGTCGAAGCACTCAAGAACAAGCTGAGAAATCACCCAGATGTGAGTCTTGCTGGACACAACTCCCCCAACATGTGCAACATTGCCGGTAAAACCGAAGCAATGAACAAATTCCTTGCAGAGATGGACGGAGAAGTGTGGTGCAAGAGGCTTCCAGTGGATGAGCCAGCACACTCTACACTTTTGGACACTGTCCGCGACCTGGTGGAGGAACCGCTCCGGAACATCAACCCACTTCCCCCAACCATCCCAATCATCTCGACTTATCTCCCACAGCGCAGCGACTATCAGAAGTTCGACGCCGACTACTGGTTCAACTCTCTTCGCCACGAAGTGAGGTTTAACGATGCCATCCTCGAAGCTGCTCGCCGAACCGAAACCCCTGAAGAAAACAACGAGTGGATCTTCTTGGAACTTGACCCAGGTCCTGCACTCTCTGTATTCATCAACGAAGTCATGTCTTCCAAGAACAAGCAAGCGCGTGTCGTCCCAACATTCACCCGAAACAACTTCATGGAGCGCGAAGCTCTTCAGAGAACATTCAGCACCCTGTACACTCTTGGTTTCACCCCGAACTTCAGAGAGGCTCTTTTCAAACCCGTGACAGTCGATCATAGCTTCCCGGATCTCCCTGCTCCCAACAGGGATGTTTCCGAGTACTACTTCGTCCATGATCTCCCTCAGTATGCCTGGTCACGCACACGTTGCTGGAACGAGAACCGTGTCCATGCCGAACACAGACTCGGAACAGGACATCCAATCGTCCGAATCAAGCAAGATGGCTACAATCCTGTCTTTGAAGCTGATCTGTCGATCTCCCAACTCCCTTGGGTTGCCGATCATCTTCTTCAGGGTAACATCGTCATTCCTGGTGTGACATATGTCGAGTGCTTCCTCACATGCGCCAAGCGTATCTTCGGAGACAACGCAGCATTCTGGATTAGGGATGTCCACTTCAAGAACGCCTTCTACATGAACAGAGAGGATGTCTACCGTGTGAACATCTCCCTCTCTCCCATCCACAAACCAGGTGGACGTTTCGAGAAGCCGACTCAGTACAACATCTCCATCTCCTCACATGTCCTTCCAGTTGGAGAATGGGATCTCCACTGCACTGGTGTTGTTGAACTAGAGGAGGAAATCTACAAGCGCGAGCAACAAGAATTGAAGACAATCCCCGGCATCTCGTCACTGATGGAGCCCATTCCATTTTCAGAGTACTTTGACGATATCGACCTTGACTTCTACAAGAAAATGTGTGTGCACGAGCAACCAGCCGAGAAGTTCTACTCAGATCTTTGGGAAGATGGTCTCGAATTGCTCCGCGAACTCCGTCTTGTCCGCAAAGTGTGGGTGAACGACACCAACAACCCCGTCGTCTCCCTCGGATACGTCGAAGTCAACCCTGAGATGACCACCGAGGAACTCAGCCAATGGACGTACATGTACCCTCCGATGATTGACTCCTGCCTCCAATCTGGTTTGTTTGGACGTGACTATCGTGGTGCCTTCTTCCCCGTCGAAGCTAAACGTGCCCGTTTCATCCGTCCGTTTGACCCAACCAAGAGACATGCCTGGGCTGTCTCCCGAAAGGACCCGATCACAGGTCTCCTCTCCATGACAAGCTTTGATGAAGATGGAAAGGTCTACGGATCTCTCCAAGACGTGAGAATTCACTACCTCGAAAAGGATGAAGCTCACAGGAAGGGTGCAATGGGTGCTGATGAGACACCAGTGTACGAACACAAGTGGGACTACGTCTCTTCTGTTCACAATAGCCGTGTCACTGAAGCGAACCTTCCTGCCATCCCAACAATCACACCATACGTCAACGAAACTGTCCTTGCTATCCAGAAAGAGTTCCGTGTCCTGCAGGACTTGAAGGAGGTTGAACTTTACAGCGACACACTCGCGGCCCTCGTCATCCTTCACCAATTCCGCCATAACTTCAAGTTCTTTGCTGATCAAACTCCATCCACGATCAAGGCGGTCCCCCTCAAGACTCTTGCTGACCAAGCCGACATCATCCCGTTCTATCATCGCTTGATTGTCGTGTTCGCCAACGATCTTCAGCGAATGGGATATGTGAAGCTCTCACCCCTCCCACCACACACCGACACTGTGGTCATCGAAAACTGTCAACTCGCCCCAACTGAAAAGTATTTCACCAAAAAAGACGCAAGTGGAAACCCGATTGTTCCAGAAAGCGAGGATCCAGAGGCATATGCTCGCTTCATCCTCTCTCGTCAACCACAGATGCGCCCATCGACTGTCCAAATGATCGATATCTCCATGAACATGCATAAGGTCATGCAAAGTGCAACAGCTGTCGACCCAGTCTCTCTCATCTTCGCTGATGGTGTTACTGCTGATGCCGTCTATCGCGACGATCTGGAAGTTCGTCCCTACAACTTTGTGGCTCAGGGCTGCCTGGGATCTCTCCTCAAGGATCGCCCCAAGGATCTCCCCCTCAACATCCTCGAAGTCGGAGCTGGAACAGGAGGAACAACTGCATACCTCCTCGACCTCATCAACCCACTCACCACCACCTACACCTTCACGGATATTGGTCGTTCATTCCTCCCTCAGGGTCAACAGAAATTCGCAAAATACAAGTCATGCATGGAATTCAAACATCTCGACATTGAGAAAGATCCAATCGAACAAGGCTTCATTGCTGAGAGTCAAGATATCATCGTTGCTGCCAACGTTCTCCACGCCACATGTGATCTCAGTGTCACATTCAGCAATGTCTTGAAATTGCTCAAACCAGGTGGAGTTCTGATTCTCTTTGAAGCTCTCAACGGATTCCATTGGCTTGACACTGTCTATGGCCTGACCAAGGGTTGGTGGAGTGTCACTGACTTGTCACTCCGCCGCCACCCCCTTCTCTCCAAAGAAGGATGGGTCGCTGCTCTCAAGTCTTTCGGCTATCAAGATCCACACGTCTTCAACAACTGGGAACCAAACAAGACCGATGGATATTGCGGTCGTCTTGGAATCACACTTGCCCAGAAACCGCTCAAAGCAATTCAGGAAGCCCCTGTCACTCTCCACAAGGAACGTGACGGCACCTGCGTTGTCCTCGCAGAAGAGAAGAACGTCGTCGGAGGCCAACTCATCTCAAGCCTGCTCCTTGAAGGGTTTAAAGTTGTCGGTGTTACTCGCAATAAGGCTCTTGATCTCAAGACTATTTCTGGCGCCTTCCTCAGCGAAGTACAGATCACAGCCTTGGGCAAAAACTATTTCAACATTGTTGTTGAGAACCCTGCCACATCACGTGTTGGATACGATGCCATCTGGGCAGAAATCGAGGCCAAGAAACTCCCTCCTGTCGTCTCGATCGTCCACAACTGGTCTCTCGACATCGCTCCGGTCACCTCATCCACACCAGAAGTGATGAACAGCTTCGATCTCAACGTCTATTCCCCTCTCTACCTCACCCATTCCCTCATGGACAACCGCTCCAAGGCATCCATCTCACAGGACGTGATTGTGTGGGGATCAACCAGTGGTGTCTGGGCTGTTGATCACACATTCACAGATCAAGAGATCACAAACGGACAACAAACCCTGTGGGGTCTGAACAGATGTATCCTCAATGAAGTCAGCAATCTCCATCCTCATTCCATCGACATCACTGTGAATCCTTCCACCCTTGAGAAAGATTCATACTGCAAGGTCATCGTCTCAGCTGCAGTCAAGAACTGTCTCCACGAGAACGAAGAGTTCGAGGAAGTCATTGAATCGACCGAAACTGAAATTGCTGTTCGTGGCAATCAGTTGTATGGCCAACGTCTGGTCCAACATGACCACGCTGATTCATTGGGTCTCTGGATGAAGAAAATGCCAGCGACCACAACTAACTATGCTCTCACAACCAATGGAAAGAAGAAGCTCATCTTCCAAGAACGTGTCAGACAGGAAACCATTGGAGACGACGATGTTGAGGTTCACGTCGCCTCTTCTGGGTTGAACTACCGTGATATTCTCCAATGGCAGGGTCGTCTTCCACCAGCTGCCCGTCAAGGATCAACTGTTGGTCTGGAATGTGCTGGTTTGGTTGCCAGAGTAGGAAAGAATGTCACCAACTTCAAAGAAGGCGATCGTGTTTGGGGTGTTGGACGTGAATGCGCAGCATCATATGCCATCCTCAACAAGAATGCCGTCGGGAAAGCTCCCTCTCACTATGCCTGGGATCAGATCGGAGGCCTTGGTCTCTCGTTTGCCACAGTGTACTACGCACTTGTCCTCGTTGCCAACATCAAGAAAGGTGATCGTGTTCTCATCCACTCAGCCACTGGAGGTGTGGGTCTTCTCGCCATCTCTCTCTGCAAGCACGTCGGAGCCATCCCATACTGCACAGCCGGTGCTGATTTCAAACGCACTTTCCTGAAGATTAGCGGAATCGAGCACATCTATGATTCCCACTCCAATGACTTTGCTGAACAAATTCTCAGAGACACGAACGGAGCTGGTGTGAACATCGTCCTGAACTCTCTCGCTTCACCAGCCTCAATTGAAGCTGGATTCAAGTGCCTCTCACCAGGTGGACACTTCCTTGAACTCGGCAAACAGGATCTCTACGCTGGCTCACATGTGAACATCAACCCACTCGCCAGTAACTGCAGCTTCAATGTCATCGCACTTGACAAGATGATGCTTGAGAACCATCCACTTCTTGGCAGCATTTTCAGTGAATGCTCTCGCCTCCTTGAGGAGAAAGCTGTCATCCCACCACCTGCCATTTCGTTCCAATTGAACCAGGTTGATAGCGCGTACAACTTCTTCAGCCAATCAAAGCACATCGGAAAGGTTATCCTCTTCCCAGTGGCTGTTGCCTTCGCTGAACACGCCATCCCAGAAACACGAGCAGTTCTCCCACTCGTCTCTCACGGATCTTACATCCGCGAAGACGGAACATATCTCATCACTGCGGGTACATCTGGATTCACCCTGGAACTCGCCAAGGGTCTTCTTGATCGTGGTGCCAAGCATCTCGTCCTCTGCTCTCGCTCTGGAGCCGGCGACAAAGCACGCCAAGCCATGTTTGAAGATCTTCGCAAATACTACAACGCCGAAATCTACGTCACTGCCTGCGACTCTTCCAACGAAAAGCAAACCCGCGAGCTCTTGGCCCACGTTCGCAAGAACATGCCACCACTCCGTGGAATCATTCACGGAGCCATGGTTCTCAACGATGGCTTCCTTCAGAAGCAAACCCACCAGTCCTTCTGGGATGTCCTTGCACCAAAGTCATTCGGAGCATGGGTTCTCCACGACGACACAGTCAAACACAAGGATCCACTTGACATGTTCCTCGTTTTGTCGTCTCTCAACGTTGTTGTCGGAACTCATGGCCAAGCTAACTACGCCTCTGCGAACATGTATCTGAATGGTCTCATCCTCCACCGTCGCTCACTTGGTCTCCCCGGACTCGCAATCGAATGGGGTGTGATCGGAGAAACTGGTTTCGTGCACCGCAGCCAAAGTGTGAAGGAAGGCATGGCTACCTTCGGGTTCCGTGCAGTCTCACCCGCTTGGGCGAAGCGAATTGTTGCCATGTGTCTTGAAGCAGAATCCGACAAAGAGCGTGAGCGTGTTGGCGAACTTCCACCAAAGAAGTCACTCTCAGCAACCTTTGTCGACAACGAAGTCGAGACATTCAAGTCCATCCCACGCGGCCTGTATCCATATTCGATCAGACCAGAAAACGACGCTCGCCTCGGAGGTCACTACTTCGAAGGAAGCAACAACCAGCTCAACATCTATCGTGCACACGACAAGATCAACCACGCTCCAGCCGTCCCATGTGAAGCTGGTGTCTTCAATGTTGATTTTGTTGATCTTCTCAAATTCTTTGAACCTTTGAACGAAATTGCACGTTTCGCACCCATCCGCAAATTGGTCTCTGAAGCCCTTGCATCTGCCCCAACAGTGTCAGCAGGAGGACCATCAGGTGGTGCTGCCGCAATCGACATGTCCAATGCTACTGGCGATCTCGCATCACAACCATTGGATGTCAGCCTCCGCACACTTGGCGACGAAGAAAAGGCTTTAGGATTGATTGCAGATGCTCTCGCAATCCAAGCTGCCAAAGTTCTTGGATTGGGCACAGAAGCTGGTGCGATCCAAATCGATGTTCCTCTCTCTCAATACGGTCTGGACTCCCTCACAGCCGTTGAGATGAAGAACTGGACCGAACGAACTGTCAAAGTTGATGTTCCTGTCGTCGACTTTGTCCGTGGGCCATCGTGCCAACAGATGTCCCGTGTCATGTTGACCAAATTCTACGACAAATTTGGCAAGCCAACAGGAATGGTTGAAGCTGCCGTTGAGGCTGAAACCAAGAAAGAAAGCTCAACCGAACAATCTGCTCAGAAGGAGGAGAAGGTTGAGGAAGTGAAAGAAGTCAAAAAGCGTCTTGCTCCAAAAACAGCATACGTTTTCACTGGTCAATCGTCCCTCAAGCAAGGAGTCGGAATGGATCTTTACGAAACATTCCCAGAAGCAAAGAAGATTTGGGACGAGTGCGACGCATACTTCATTGACCAAATCGGAGTCTCCATCCTTAAAATTGTCCGCGAAAACCCCAAGGAATACGTGATTGATTTCACCAACGGTGAACAAGGAAAGAAACTCCGCCAGAAGTACATGAATCTGATGATCTCAAAAGATGAAGAAGTTATGAAACAACTGAACGACCCAACAGTCTCAGCTCGTGCATTCCCAACGGTTACTGAGGACACTCCCAACTATGTCTTCAAATCACCCAACGGTCTGCTGCTGATGACTCACTTTGCCCAACCAATCATCATCATCTATGAGTATGTTGCCCTCTCCTGCCTCAAGTTCGACAATCCCGAAAACGATCTCATCTCCAACGCCATGTTCTGCGGACACTCTCTCGGAGAGTACTGCGCTCTTGTCTCCCTCGGCAAGATTCTTCCAGCCTCTCAAATGGCGTTCATGTGCTTCATCCGTGGTCTTGTCATGCAGACATGTGTTCCACGTGATCCAATCACATCCGTCACCGATTATGGCATGGCAGCTGTGTCCCCAAGTCGTGTCACTCCCACTTTCAAGATCGAGCAACTCCGCGAAGTCATGAAATACGTCGCAAACTCTTGTGGTGGCCGCCTTCTCGAAATTGTCAACTATAACGTGTACAACGATCAGTATGTCGTGAGCGGAGAACGCTTCTGCATCTGGCAACTTGGAATGGTTCTCGACTTCGTGAACAAGAACCCAACTGCCACACTTCTCGAGATCAAACGCTTCTGTTACGCGAACGTTGGCACACACCCACGCCTCACCACTCCTCTTGAAATCCCACGAACGGGTGCTGTCCTCCAACTTGCTGGAATTGATGTTCCGTTCCATTCATCTCTCCTCAGGAAGGTTGTCCCTCTCTTCCGCTCCTTCCTTGATGCCAATCTCCCCACTCCCACAGCGTTCGACTACGTCAATCGTCTTGATGGACGCTATGTGTGCAACCTCTACTCCAAAGAAATCTTCAGTATTTCCCGAGAATACGCTACAACCATCGCGGATCTTTCCAAATCGCCATTCCTCCTCCGCGCACTCAACACCCCATCTGGTCCTGACTCCTGGGATGAGTTGACTCCCGCTGAGCGTGCTCGCCTTCTTCTCAGAGAATGCCTATCATATCAATTTGCTTCAGCCGTTCAATGGATCGACGCACAGAACACTATCATCAAATCTGGTGTGCGTCGTGTGGTTGAGATTGGACCAGCCAAGACACTTGCGAACATGATGAACAAATCTGTCCTTCGCCTCAAGGACCAAGGGAAGGAACTCGCTGAGATGGCCGAGATCATTGCAGGGTACGAATCCACCGGCACTGGAAGAGCCGGCACCATTGAAGTCTTATCTTTTGACACCGACAGAGAACTTCTCTTCAGAATTCCAGATGAAGAACAAAACAGCACAGATGATGACGAAGATGAAGAAGATTAATTCCATCTATTCGATTTGTGTTAGAGGGCCTTTTGAAGTTTTATTCGTGTGCACTCGAAAAACCATTCATTTCATTTTATTTTTTTCATGGCAAGAAAGACCTCCCGATTCAAAAGTTTATTTTTCAGAAAAGCGGTCAATGATCACCAACATATTGGGTATATGTTCAGCTAATGACTATGTTTCGTTGATTCGAAATGTTGCCCTTTACAGAAATTTGTTCAATCTGTTCACCATCGATGTGCGGTATTTTTGCGTATATTGGAGGAAGGCCTGTTCTCATCACTCTTATTACTGGATTGAAACGGCTCGATGTATGTGTCTCTTCTTTAAGCATAATTTCTGTCTTTTTCCCAAGTATCGTGGATATGATGGTGCAGGAGTAGGTTTAGTCAATCCCCAAACGAAAGAAATTGTTATTGCTAAACAAGCAGGGGCTGTCTCAATCTTGGAGCAGTATATTCAAGCGTCGTGCCGCGGTTCAATTCTTGACAAATCATCTGATTTCACACTCGGAATTGCCCATACTCGATGGCCAACAATGGGTGCTCCAACAACACAGAACACGCACCCATTTTTTTCTAATGATAAGCAATGGTGTGTTTGCCTCAATGGAATTGTGGAGAACAGTTCGAAATTGACTGAACAAATGATGAAAGAAGGTTATACATTTGAAAGCGAAAATGACGTGGAAGTGATTGCTGTTCTTCTTGAACATCTCTCAAAAACATACCCTGATGACCCTCTCAGTTGCTTTGTCGCTACTTTGTCCGTCATCGAAGGTTTGTCGCTTCTCCTCCATTATCTTAATCAGGTGCGTACGCCCTATGTGTCCTCCATGCGTCTGAAGAGCGAATTTACGCAGCCAAATTATCATCACCTCTCTGCATAGGCATTGGTGACAACGAAGAGAAGTTTCTCTCCTCAGACCCAATCGCATTCCGCGAGTACACAGAGAATGTAATTCACTTCGACGACAACGAAATTTGCATTATTTCCAAAGACTCGTTCTCCGTCCACAAATTCCGGCCGTCCGAAGGCCTGGAGAAGGACATCTCTCACGAACTCCGTCTACACCGAACTGTCAAAATTCCCTTCTCCCTGGACGAACTAGAACTTGGAAACTATCCCCATTATATGCTTAAGGAGATCTACGAGCAGCCAGTTGCTGTCCAAAGGACATATTCTGGAAGAATCGGCCCCACTCACAAGTCAGCCAACCTCCTCGACATCAAAATCACCCTTCCCCACAGCTGAACTCAATTGTCTTTTTGGCGTGCGGGACAAGTTATTATGCCTCGCAGATTGGAAAGTACATCATCGAGCGCGAGACCCACATTCCCGTCCGCTGCGAATACGCGTCGGAGTTTCTGACGTCTGCCAGGCTCTTCAACCGCCAAGACCTGGTGATTGCCATTTCTCAATCGGGAGAGACGGCCGACACACGCGAGGCCCTCCTCATTGCCAAGCGGAAGGGCATCGAGGTGGCTGGGCTTGTGAACGTGGTCGGCTCGCAGATTGCCCGCATTGCAGGCCAAGGGATGTACCTCCATTGCGGTGCTGAGATTGGGGTGGCCTCGACGAAGGCCTTTGCCTGCCAAGTGGCTGCCCTCATCATCTTCATGCTGTACCTGAAGAAGCACCTGAGCAGCATCCGAGTGAGCGGCGACATCACTCCGGCACACACCCCGCTCCTCGAGCCCTCCCCGTCCTTCCCCTCCCCGCAGCCTAATCAGCCATCGTCCAGCCGCCTCTTCGATCCCCCCGTCACAAAGGACGTGAACGGGCAGCCGTTGGAAGAGAGCATTGTCCGCGTCTGCTCGGCCCTCCGCGACCTCCCCGTTCTGATGCAGCACGTCCTCTCCAACACCACCACAATGAGCACCATCGACGAGATTGTCGCCTTCATGAAGGACCGGAAGTCAGCCATCTTTCTGGGCCGTGGGATTGGCTACCCCGTCGCCCTCGAGGGAGCGCTGAAGATGAAGGAGATCTCGTACATCCACGCAGAGGGGTACCCCGCAGGCGAAGTGAAGCACGGACCAATTGCTCTCATCGACGAGGACATGCCCGTCTTCTTCATCGTCAGCGCGAGCGACAGCGTTGTCCTGACGAAGATTGTGAACAACATGGAGGAGATCAGCACGCGCGGCGGGAAGATCATCACTGTCACTGACTGCGAGCCCACCAACAGCGACGAGAAGGTCCAGGCCCAGCTGAAGCGCGTCCGCTCCATCTCCGCCTACACCATCTCCGTGCCGTGCTCCGACCTTTGCTGCTCGCCCATCCTCTTCACCATCCCGCTCCAGCTCATCGCGTATCGGATCGCTGTTGAGAAGGGCATCAACCCAGACCGCCCGCGCAACTTGGCCAAGTCGGTGACAGTTGAATGAATTCCTTCGTTCTATTTTTGCGTCCTTCCTACCTTCTTGGTTGGATTATTCGTCATCTAGTTCCTTTTTGAGTGCCAAACTTCTCCGCAATCCTGTGCAAATTGGACTTTTCGATCCCGTCCGACTTACCGAGGAAAGAAGGCACTTTGACAGCAGTATGACTCTCGTATTCGTAAAGTAGCAACTTAATTTCTGAAGCTGGTTCAAGTTTTCGTTTCACAATCGTCTGAACAGGATAAGGACCGTGGCTTCGCAACAAGATCGCTCGAGCACTCCATCACTACTCATCCACTCGGGTTTTCAACTGTCTCTTATCTGCATCTCATTTCCTTCTCGGTGAAGTCAAACAATCCTCTCATTTCGGTGTGGCAGTGTAAGTATTGTCGCTAGCTGCACAATTCAAGCTAATCTCCCTCTTTGGACTGGTTGATGTCATGTTTTAGATCAGTTGCATCCGCGGTGACTCAATTTCGAAGCGAGACATCGACGACCGTTTTGAAGAAAATAAAAGAAAAAGACACCTATAGAAGATGCATAAATGACAAAAACACTTGAATGAACCATATTCTGTTGAGTATCAGAGTATTTCAGCAACTTATAATGAATAATTTGGTCATGACGATAGTCCTGTTTCAAACTCACCCAAACATTTTTTGGAAAACTTTTCGGTTGGGTTTCGTGCCCGGCTGTAGTATGAAATGTGTTTGCATGGATCTGAAACGAATGCGTTGTGTAGACTGCGAGATTGAGTAATGCTCAAAGTTGGCCGTTGTGATACGATACTCACAAAATGAGAGAAACGATACGAGATATCTGTTCTCAAAAATCATGGAGAAAGAAAATAAGACACACTTACGGCTTGAACGACGTGAAACATAGGATCAGTGAACCTCCCACTCACTACAACAATCGTAGAGTAGTAGCCGGGATTCCACGACAATCAGTGAACCAGGATGCTGAATAGACAGAAGAAGTTTATTGTAACACCCCGATAGCAGATGCTCGGGTCGTTGACGGTTTTGAAATCAAGAAGTTCATGAACAGGAAACTGGTCAACGATAGCGAAGCGCAATCAGTGGGGAAACGTAAGCACGCGGTGTGAAGAGGAAAAAGAACCTCAATGCTTCGAATCAATCCCGACGGATGAAGATCGGCCCTTTATTCCCACTTTCGAAAAATACCCTGCTTCCTCTGATCAGACCCCAGCCATGACTTCTCCACAGATTCATCTTAGGTCTGGCAACTATAGGCAACCAGCTGCCATTGCGAAGAAAGCACGTCCTATCACTTCTATCGATATATATTTCTCCATCAACGGCATAAATGAGTACTTTCTTAGAGTCTCTCCAAACCTGACATTCGCGGAGCTCAAGAGTCAAATTTATGAAAGTATCAACGTCACCCCCATCAAACAATTGTATCCACTTGTCGAGGCCACACTAACTCATAAAACAAGAAAGGAACTCCATCAGACGAAATTAGATAAATCACTGAAAATGGCATTATTTGGTTGCAATAAACTCGAACAAGCAGACGACCAGACTTGTATCGTCGTTTTTCCAATCTATCCTCCTCGGTTTACATGGGAGAAAGTGCCAAAGAATGAACTAGATTGGATGGAAACTGTCCAAATTCACGGATGCAGGTGCGCTGATGGAACTAAAGTGAATGCTCTCATTAAGAATTGGCCGAGATCTGCTACTGGAGACCTCCTACCTCTCGATGTCATCTACACACCTTATAAACGAAAGGTCCCTTCATTCCGCGTCCGCGATCACGATGAGCTCGAGGACTCAGTCATCGAACGTTTTACGTTTCTGTCGATTGTCCAAAGAACAAACCCAAGAATTATTGGTCTCCCAAATCAAGATGTCGGCGGTCAAATGGACAATATGTATGTGAGGGACACTTGGGTTGACTATTCAGATAGAATGATCAATCAATTCAAGTTGAGTGAAGGAGCGATCAGTATACCCACCCCAATTCCTGATTATGTTTACAACGAAGACGATGAAAATGAAGACGACGTGATAAAACAGATTCCAGCCCTCTCTCGAGTTCCACATTGGGTGGAGCAAGATAATAAATTGAATTCTTCTATCAAGGACTTCCTGAAGGATGTACCTACTTCTAACGCTGTCCCCTCCCATTATTATGTGGAAGGTCATCCAGGAACAGGCAAAACGGAGATGCAATTATACTTCCTCTACCGTCTGATCCACACCTTCGCGCGGCTCGTTTGTACTCTTTTTGATTTCATGTTTTCAGATAATTGTGTATGATTTCAAAGATATTCCTACACTGTTCATCAAAGTCGACAAGACTCAAGAACCAGAAATTGTTGTGGAACAATTGAAATCGGATAGATCGCAATTTCAAGATGTTGACTATTTTCCTGTGATTGGTCTCTTTGATTCGGTGAAACCAGAAACAAGAGCATTCTTCACGTATGTCGGATCACCACACATCATGGAAAAACATTTGCCAGAGAACTGGAATGGAAATATGGAACTAAGGTTGCCATATCCGCTGTGGAAAAAGAAAGAATTCTGGCACATGCTTCAACTTGTTTATCCACGTGACCCAACCCCGTGGTTGAGAAGCTTTCCTGTAGTCGAGATTAACATCCTCAATTACGATATGAAACGTATCCTTCTGTGTCTGCCAGAGTTTGATGCAGAAGAATCCCCCCTCGACATTGTCCAAAGTATGAACCCGCATCAGGAAAATGGATTCATCACTCTCCGAGAAGTATTTGGATTGAAACATCCAATTACAGGTACATCAAAGATTAATCTCACGACATCTCCACCAGCATTGATCTTTCCTCGCCAACCGCCCATGACCCAGAAACAACTCAACTCTCTTTCTGTCGAGGAAAGACTCGATTTGAGTTCGTTTCGTCCAAATTGGGACCCTGCCATGGAGGAAAAACTCCAGAAAGGAAAAGAGATCATCTTAAATGTTATTGATCTCTTCGGACTGACGCCTCGTGCACTGACCATGAAACCGCTTGGTCTCATGCACAAACTCGGAGACGCCATCAAACAAAACACGCGTGATGATCTGGGCATGTTCGCTGCAAGGAGTTATGTGGTTGCGACTGCGTCACGTCATTTTCCAATCAGCCTCTACTCAAATCTTCTCTTCCTCGATAACCAATTAAGCAGGCTCGGCATGCCACTGGCAAGAGAGGCCAGATCACAGAGCAATTTCTCCGTCCAGGGATATGAGTTTGAGGAACAAGTGATCTATTCCATGATAGATAAAATCCGTTATGTTACCGTACACACATCGACAGCGGGAAAATTCAAGGGAAAGAAACTTCTATGGTCATTCAAATTGGGATTGCGCCGCCTCTCAGAGAGAGATGCGCAAAATCTAAGCACGTTTGAACAAAATACACTCTACGCGCAATCAATAGCACCAAGTTCACAGATCGTGCCAAATACACCGTTCACTGGGATCGACGCATTTTTCTGGCAGCCCCACAAGGAAGTAGATCTCTTTTGTGCAGTCCAGATCACCCTTTCGTCAAAACATTCAACACCGAATATGACATTCTTCAACGGAGTTCTCGAGAATTTCAAGACATTCGCGAGGGGTCGCAAGAAGCCAGTTGTCTCTTGGTTTTTGTGGATTGTTCCCAACGTATTTCTGGAGACATACCTTGGTCGGACAGATGTCGAAGGCTATCAACTCGTCGGTGCGATCAATGCCAATGAATTGATCGTCCAACAGGTTACCCAAGGACATCCACAACAAACTAATCATTTGATATCCTTCGAACAGCACAACCGAGGTGTGATGTCTGACAAACGACATAAAGGTCTTCAAGAAGAAACTGACACTGATCAAACTGCCTATGCTGGGTTAGGTGATACGGACGAAGACCGTGTCGGCTCAATCAAGAAACACAAACGTACTTCCTGGAGAGTTACACAATCGAAACGAAAGCCTAAAACCCAACGAAAAGATCAAGGTGTCGCAGTGTATGATCAAACTGTAGATGCTGGAATTAGTGATACGGGCGAAGACAGTGTCGGCTCAATCAAGAAACACAAACGAACTTCCTCGACAGTGACACGATCGAAACAAAAGCCTAAAAAACAAAACAAGCCTCGAAACAAACGATATAAAAGCTCGACGCTTCTCAATCGATGGTACCGCAATGAGCCAGCGAACTGAGCCAACATGACTTTCACTCTTTTTTTCACACTTCATTCGATCTTTTTTTGGGTATTGAAAAATCCCTGTAATTCCCATCACACAAATGTCCGAGAAAAGGGGGAAGAGAATCATATTAGAAACCAGAGGGGACATTTTCTAGACTGTGTATTTCGATATCGAGGAGTTTGAGCACATTCTTTCATCCATCTCTGACAGAATGGGTCAGATCAAACAAATGTAATCAGGCATGTACGGACAAGCGGAAAGATCAGTCTGGAAGACAACTTGTAGTGCGGGGAGACAGAGGAACTGGCGCAGATGACAATGTGGTGGAGAAGCGGAAGGTCTACGAAGGAGAGCGGACGGGACGAGTGCGATGCCTACTTCATTGACCAAATCGGAATCTCCATCCTTAAAATTGTCCGCGAAAACCCCAAGGAATCCGTGATTGATTTCACCAACGGTGAGCAAGGAAAGAAACTCCGCCAGAAGTACATGAATCTGATGATCTCAAAAGATGAAGAAGTTATGAAACAACTCAACGACCCAACAGTCTCGGCTCGTGCATTCCCAACGGTTACTGAGGACACTCCCAACTATGTCTTCAAATCACCCAACGGTCTGCTGCTGATGACTCACTTTGCCCAACCAATCATCATCATCTATGAGTATGTTGCCCTCTCCTGCCTCAAGTTCGACAATCCCGAAAACGATCTCATCTCCAACGCCATGTTCTGCGGACACTCTCTCGGAGAGTACTGCGCTCTTGTCTCCCTCGGCAAGATTCTTCCAGCCTCTCAAATGGCGTTCATGTGCTTCATCCGTGGTCTTGTCATGCAGACATGTGTTCCACGTGATCCAATCACATCCGTCACCGATTATGGCATGGCAGCTGTGTCCCCAAGTCGTGTCACTCCCACTTTCAAGATCGAGCAACTCCGCGAAGTCATGAAATACGTCGCAAACTCTTGTGGTGGCCGCCTTCTCGAAATTGTCAACTATAACGTGTACAACGATCAGTATGTCGTGAGCGGAGAACGCTTCTGCATCTGGCAACTTGGAATGGTTCTCGACTTCGTGAACAAGAACCCAACTGCCACACTTCTCGAGATCAAACGCTTCTGTTACGCGAACGTTGGCACACACCCACGCCTCACCACTCCTCTTGAAATCCCACGAACGGGTGCTGTCCTCCAACTTGCTGGAATTGATGTTCCGTTCCATTCATCTCTCCTCAGGAAGGTTGTCCCTCTCTTCCGCTCCTTCCTTGATGCCAATCTCCCCACTCCCACAGCGTTCGACTACGTCAATCGTCTTGATGGACGCTATGTGTGCAACCTCTACTCCAAAGAAATCTTCAGTATTTCCCGAGAATACGCTACAACCATCGCGGATCTTTCCAAATCGCCATTCCTCCTCCGCGCACTCAACACCCCATCTGGTCCTGACTCCTGGGATGAGTTGACTCCCGCTGAGCGTGCTCGCCTTCTTCTCAGAGAATGCCTATCATATCAATTTGCTTCAGCCGTTCAATGGATCGACGCACAGAACACTATCATCAAATCTGGTGTGCGTCGTGTGGTTGAGATTGGACCAGCCAAGACACTTGCGAACATGATGAACAAATCTGTCCTTCGCCTCAAGGACCAAGGGAAGGAACTCGCTGAGATGGCCGAGATCATTGCAGGGTACGAATCCACCGGCACTGGAAGAGCCGGCACCATTGAAGTCTTATCTTTTGACACCGACAGAGAACTTCTCTTCAGAATTCCAGATGAAGAACAAAACAGCACAGATGATGACGAAGATGAAGAAGATTAATTCCATCTATTCGATTTGTGTTAGAGGGCCTTTTGAAGTTTTATTCGTGTGCACTCGAAAAAACCATTCATTTCATTTTATTTTTTTCATGGCAAGAAAGACCTCCCGATTCAAAAGTTTATTTTTCAGAAAAGCGGTCAATGATCACCAACATATTGGGTATATGTTCAGCTAATGACTATGTTTCGTTGATTCGAAATGTTGCCCTTTACAGAAATTTGTTCAATCTGTTCACCATCGATGTGCGGTATTTTTGCGTATATTGGAGGAAGGCCTGTTCTCATCACTCTTATTACTGGATTGAAACGGCTCGATGTATGTGTCTCTTCTTTAAGCATAATTTCTGTCTTTTTCCCAAGTATCGTGGATATGATGGTGCAGGAGTAGGTTTAGTCAATCCCCAAACGAAAGAAATTGTTATTGCTAAACAAGCAGGGGCTGTCTCAATCTTGGAGCAGTATATTCAAGCGTCGTGCCGCGGTTCAATTCTTGACAAATCATCTGATTTCACACTCGGAATTGCCCATACTCGATGGCCAACAATGGGTGCTCCAACAACACAGAACACGCACCCATTTTTTTCTAATGATAAGCAATGGTGTGTTTGCCTCAATGGAATTGTGGAGAACAGTTCGAAATTGACTGAACAAATGATGAAAGAAGGTTATACATTTGAAAGCGAAAATGACGTGGAAGTGATTGCTGTTCTTCTTGAACATCTCTCAAAAACATACCCTGATGACCCTCTCAGTTGCTTTGTCGCTACTTTGTCCGTCATCGAAGGTTTGTCGCTTCTCCTCCATTATCTTAATCAGGTGCGTACGCCCTATGTGTCCTCCATGCGTCTGAAGAGCGAATTTACGCAGCCAAATTATCATCACCTCTCTGCATAGGCATTGGTGACAACGAAGAGAAGTTTCTCTCCTCAGACCCAATCGCATTCCGCGAGTACACAGAGAATGTAATTCACTTCGACGACAACGAAATTTGCATTATTTCCAAAGACTCGTTCTCCGTCCACAAATTCCGGCCGTCCGAAGGCCTGGAGAAGGACATCTCTCACGAACTCCGTCTACACCGAACTGTCAAAATTCCCTTCTCCCTGGACGAACTAGAACTTGGAAACTATCCCCATTATATGCTTAAGGAGATCTACGAGCAGCCAGTTGCTGTCCAAAGGACATATTCTGGAAGAATCGGCCCCACTCACAAGTCAGCCAACCTCCTCGACATCAAAATCACCCTTCCCCCACAGCTGAACTCAATTGTCTTTTTGGCGTGCGGGACAAGTTATTATGCCTCGCAGATTGGAAAGTACATCATCGAGCGCGAGACCCACATTCCCGTCCGCTGCGAATACGCGTCGGAGTTTCTGACGTCTGCCAGGCTCTTCAACCGCCAAGACCTGGTGATTGCCATTTCTCAATCGGGAGAGACGGCCGACACACGCGAGGCCCTCCTCATTGCCAAGCGGAAGGGCATCGAGGTGGCTGGGCTTGTGAACGTGGTCGGCTCGCAGATTGCCCGCATTGCAGGCCAAGGGATGTACCTCCATTGCGGTGCTGAGATTGGGGTGGCCTCGACGAAGGCCTTTGCCTGCCAAGTGGCTGCCCTCATCATCTTCATGCTGTACCTGAAGAAGCACCTGAGCAGCATCCGAGTGAGCGGCGACATCACTCCGGCACACACCCCGCTCCTCGAGCCCTCCCCGTCCTTCCCCTCCCCGCAGCCTAATCAGCCATCGTCCAGCCGCCTCTTCGATCCCCCCGTCACAAAGGACGTGAACGGGCAGCCGTTGGAAGAGAGCATTGTCCGCGTCTGCTCGGCCCTCCGCGACCTCCCCGTTCTGATGCAGCACGTCCTCTCCAACACCACCACAATGAGCACCATCGACGAGATTGTCGCCTTCATGAAGGACCGGAAGTCAGCCATCTTTCTGGGCCGTGGGATTGGCTACCCCGTCGCCCTCGAGGGAGCGCTGAAGATGAAGGAGATCTCGTACATCCACGCAGAGGGGTACCCCGCAGGCGAAGTGAAGCACGGACCAATTGCTCTCATCGACGAGGACATGCCCGTCTTCTTCATCGTCAGCGCGAGCGACAGCGTTGTCCTGACGAAGATTGTGAACAACATGGAGGAGATCAGCACGCGCGGCGGGAAGATCATCACTGTCACTGACTGCGAGCCCACCAACAGCGACGAGAAGGTCCAGGCCCAGCTGAAGCGCGTCCGCTCCATCTCCGCCTACACCATCTCCGTGCCGTGCTCCGACCTTTGCTGCTCGCCCATCCTCTTCACCATCCCGCTCCAGCTCATCGCGTATCGGATCGCTGTTGAGAAGGGCATCAACCCAGACCGCCCACGCAACTTGGCCAAGTCGGTGACAGTTGAATGAATTCCTTCGTTCTATTTTTGCGTCCTTCCTACCTTCTTGGTTGAATTATTCGTCATCTAGTTCCTTTTTGAGTGCCAAACTTCTCCGCAATCCTGTGCAAATCGGTCTTTTCGATCCCGTCCGACTTACCGAGGAAAGAAGGCACTTTGACAGCAGTATGACTCTCGTATTCGTAAAGTAGCCACTTAACAAGACATATTTCTTGAAGCAAGAAGTTGAATGGTTGTGAAAAGAGAGAAATGAGGACAAATGTTGTTTGAGAAAAAAAGAAGGTGAAATGTCATCTTATCGAAAAATCAAAAAGGAGACGCCCCAATTGTGGGTTTATTCATCTGTTCTGCCGACCTTTTAGTCTGAGGTGCTCCCTGTTCTTCTTGAATGTTGTCTTTCAATAAGCACGACAGAATCAGACTTAAAAGGAAATTTGGGGGAGCGGGACGCTTCTGTGGCTTTCGGAGAATGTGTTCTTTGAAAATCAACGAGGTAAACAAGTCCAAGAAAGGAAAGAAAATCTGCGTAATCATGGGACCAATGAACTTGTATTGTTTGTAAATAACGCTTGACAAGACAAAGGTACCAGTGACGGTCAAGAGCATGTTCTTCCATATCTTCTGATCGTGTTGTTGGATCGAGATCTTATCCTTGGATGTGTCCCTAAGAGGAGAATGATTTTTGGATGATGAGACACACGCGCCAGCCAATGCCATGAGAGAGGCATTAATGTCAACAATGGTCTTATGAACACAATCCGTTTTCAAGATCTGTATAAACATTATGATGTATATTATTGCCTGAATCGCGCTCGAAATATAAAAGGCGAGTTGAATCTTTGAAGAGTCTTCTGGAGTCAGAGAAAATGTCTCAGTCGCTAGCAAATACTGGATAAGAGCAGCGACAACAATCTGAAGAGGTAGAAAGCCCATCTTTCAAGCCCAAGCCCGTATCTTTTTATCATGGGATGTTGTTCATCAACCACTGCGTCTGGAGATGATATTACTGACCCAAACCAAGAAAATTCAACTGAATTCACTTTTGGAGGACTATCGTCTGAAATATGTGGTATTTCATTGATTTGTACATTTCATCAAACACTCCCTCTCTAGAACACATCTTCCATTACATCGATGATCTTCACACATTTGCATCACTATTGAATGTCTCAAAATCTTGGAGGTTCGCTTTATTTCACTTTTCAACCTTTTCAGACAGACAATTCCAACATTCTTTCGAAGATTGAACGTTTTAGCAACTCCTCAGCTCTATATCACACCAATCTCCAAAAGTCGTCCATTATTACGACGATTAACCCATCTTCGCCAGATTTATGCTGTTGGGACCTTTTTTGAGGATGTCGTCATCTCGTCAGACTCTCAAAGTTCCAATCCTCTGAAAAATACTGTCCATCACCCAAAACTACCCTTTGGTGTTCTAGAAACTCTTACAGCCGCCTCTTGTCGTTCTCTACGCCTTCTTATTTTGATATGTTTTCCGGAAATGACAGATTCAGACCTCCGACACATTACATCTGATGTGCATCATTCTCTGTGCAGTTTAGATATTTCTTATTGCACAAAAATAACAGATAAATCAATTGACCATCTCATTTCATCGTTTCCATCGCTCACAGAACTTAGACTCGCTTACTGCATGGGTATTTCCGCAGCAGGGGTGAATCAGCTGGTAGAAGCAGGTGGGAGCGATGTAGATAACAGATTCACTGTTCTTGATATCCGCGGCCTCCCTCAAACAGACGAAACGATCGCCAGACTCGTCAAAGGAGAGGACAGGGAACCCGTCCCCGTCGAGGTCAAGCCAGAGCAGATCCTCCCCCAGGAGCTTGAGCCAGCAAAAGAGGAGTCGCAGACAGCTTTGGCGTACAAGAGAGCCCGCGACAGGCTTCAGGACATCTTGAAACTGAACAAAGAGAAGTCGCGGGGGTACTACCACATGAAGACACTCCCGCTGCAGTCGTTCTCGACGCAGAACCACCTCCTCTCCTCGTCGTACCTCACGTGCCTCTTGTATTGCAGTCCGCATCTCCGCATTCTGAACGTGGCGGGCTGCTCGTGCATCGACAGCAAGTTCGTCCAGAGCATCATCCTCGAATGCCCCAACCTGCGTTCGCTCGACCTGTCGTACTGCAAAGGCATCAACAACCCCGACGACTGGGTCGACGCTCTCCCAACACAAGTTTTGGACCGCACCGACGCCAACTCTCTCGCCCCAACGATTCTGCATTCCTCGCTCGCCAAACTCCGCAGCCTCCGACTCGACGGGCTCGACGAGTCAATCACAGACACTGTCATCCGCCGCATCTGCGTGCACTGCCCGCGTCTCCGCTTCCTCTCCATCGCACACTGCTCGCGCGCTGTGTCCGACATCTCGCTCGTCGAGATCGGGTTCCGTCTGAAGAAGCTCCTCGCGATCGACCTGCGCGGGTGCATGAACATCTCCGACGTGGGGCTGCTGTCCCTCTCGCCCACCCTCCGCATCGAGGAGAAGATCACCCTCGACATCAACCCCGACGAAGACCCCTTCTCCGTCCCGGACGACGTCGAGTTCGCGTTCGGACCGGGTGGCAAGCCGGGCGTGGCGTCTGTCGAGGGCAGTGCTGACGCAGTGCCAGACGAGCCGGAGAGTTCCACGCGACTGAAAGTGGTGCTGCTCGACCGCGGGGGAGCGAACATCACCGGCGCTGCCCTTCTCAAGTTCGCCAAGCGGTGCACGCAGCTGGTGTACATGTCGTTCTCGATGGTCGGCAAGATCTCCCACGCGGAGACACAGCTCGTCCTGAAAGAGCTTCAAAAGAAAAGAGACGTCCTCGTCACACCAGCCACGCGGCTCGTCACCGAAACATGCATCCCGTTCTCCGTCTTCTCCTTCGCATTTGAGAAGGCCGTGACGGACGAATGCATCTTCTTCGATTTCTGGAGGGACGACGAGCACTTGCTGTCTGTCGAGGAGGAGCTCATGCACGAGAACCGGAAGGTGGAGAAGAGGACGGAGGAGCGCTCGACGGAGCTGAAGAAGCTCGAGACGCGGCAGGACGCAGTTGACGGCCTGCTCTCCGACGAGGCCCAGACGCAGGCCGGCCTGGATGCAGAAACCAAGCGGATCCACGAACGCGCTGCCGAGAACGCGCTGAGCCAGATCATCGAAGAGGAGAACGAGCGGATGGAGAAGCTGACGAACGAGGTGTTCGACACCGTCTCGAAGAAGATGCTCGAGATCGACAAGGCCGAGTTTGAGCTGAGGAAGAAGAAGGCGACCCGAACACGCACAGTCGCCAAAACAGAAGCCCAAAGCGACGACGCCGACGACGTCTTCTTCGACCCGTACTTTTGGATCCGGTCGAAGGACGACCAGATGCGGGGCATTCCATACCACTTCGATGCGTGTGTGTTTGGAGAGGTGTTTCAGAGTCAGTAGTTCTTAATTCATCGTTATTCTTGCATATCAGCTATCTTCATTCGTTTCTGTTTCTTTCTGCTTCAACACAATGACGAACTTTCTTCACAACAAAGAACACTGAAGTGATGGAAGAGAAACGTGAAGACGAGTTAATTCGATCGCTCTTCCAGATGCAAATCAAGAACGGAGTCCGGATCGGACTGGGCAGGATCACCCTTGTTGAGTCGGTCACTCCTCTTTCTGCTGTGTCTCGTCTTCTGCATCGGCCTTCTTCTTCTTCTCGGCCCGCCTCTTCTTCAGGTTGTCGATGATCCCAAAGATCCCCGGCTTCTTCTTCCCGTCGCCCGACAGAGAGCTGATCACCGACCCCGCAAGAAGAGCGATGGAGACCGACGAGATGAGAGGGACGTTGTAGATCATTGTCCAGTCCGAAGGGAGGAAGAACACGACGAGGGAGGGCAGGAGGAGAGGCTGGGTGCCTGCGGAGGTGAGCAAAGAAGAGGAACACACTGTTGTGGATCCAGACCACTCCTCGCTCGACATCAAACCCTCGGTTGGGGTCGAAGGGGAGCTCGTCGCAGAGGAGAGACCCTTTCGTGGCCTTCGTGGAGAGGATGATCGTCGACTTGGGAGGAACGGTGAGAGTGCGGGCGAGGCAGAGCGGGGCGGAGTGGGAGGAGTGGTGGAGGAGGGCGGAGGTGGCTGGAGTGGACAGGGAATATGTTGGGTGGGACGAGTTGCTGGAGAGCGGAACAGGAACGACCGAGACCAGATCTGAGCAGAGAACAAGTAAAGAGAAGTGAAGTGAGGTTAAGAAACGGGAATGGCAGACAGTCTTCCTTCTTCGCCGGAACCCTTCTGCCGCCCTTTTCGAGCACAACCCTCTCGTCGTGCAGCTCCAGCTCCAAGAAGTACGGGTAGCACTCGACAGCAGTGACAGTCTCCGCGCGGTCCCTCTCGTTCCGATACTCCGCCACAATTCGGATGGTGTCGCCAGTGGGCTTCCCCAACAGCCCGCGATCCACGCAGAATGAACCAGAGGGACAGGAGGGGAAGTTTTGGAGGGGGAATGAAGACGGGAGGGAGAGTGTGAAGGCAGATGTGGGATGGAACAGCGAGAGAGACGGCGAAAGTGACTGGAATTCCTGAGATGGTTGGATAAGCGCAGATGCGTGCTTGTTTGAATGTGCAGATGTTGGGAGGACAGAGAAGAGAGAGAAAGTTGATGGGAAGTCATTCTGCTCGTCGCGTGGGGAAACAATCGATGTGTCAAGAATGACTGCTGTCTTACAGAGTGGATGCTTCACCAAAGACGCTGGAAATGTGACACCTGCCAAAAATAGAGAAAGACGAAGCCGGACCATCTTTGTTTGGAAGATCTCCCACAAACAGGAGTGTCTGTGTGAGCTCGAGAATTGTGCAACCATCAACAACTTTCCGAACTGCTTCAATGTGAAGGTCATTGTATTGAAGTGATCCCAGAAGGTGTGTGTCAATGAGGGAGGAGAGAGAGACGGGCGAATCGGAGAGAAGAGACGAAAAGTCTGTCTTCTCTTTTTGCGGGATTTGTCTGGGAAGGAGAGAGATAAACCCATTGAGATTATCGGTCGTGAAAATTTCACGAGGATATGTTGTCACGTAAACATATTCTTGTGGGGGTAATTGGTAGAAGAAGATGAGAACTGGAATTTTGCAAACGTTCGGACCTGAAAGGAAAAGTTGAAAAACGACTATCTTCAAGGAGAAATGGGTTGAAATCTGTAAGGCCTGTCCGGAAGAACGACGAGAAAGCATGGTGTGCAAAATCTACTTGAGTTTGAGTTCTGTAATTGAAGACAGTCAAAAGATTCGACAAGAAAAAACTTCTTCTCATCAAAAATGAGATATTCTTCGCATCCAAGTGGAGTTTGTGGATTTGGATAGGATCCCCAATGCTGTGAATTCCAACCTCCCCGTTTGAGGTGAAAATGAACTTTGTCCACACCAGACTGAATAAAAGCTTGCTTGAATGCTCGTGGAAAAGTAAATGATTTATATCCTTTGAAGAGAGAGAATAAGTTCGTGGGTTCCAGAAAAAGATGATATTTGTCGAATGATGACTGGAATAGATGGGAGACCTGCATCTGGCGTAGATATGTCCGTTGTTTGGGTAAAACCAAGACGAATAGCTGTCAAATCTTCTGATATGGGACGAAGATAGAGTTCTTCTTGGTATGTATCCGAGGCGCTGGACACAAGTGACGCGAATAATGTCGTCAACATAAAGAGATGAAGACACAACATCTGATCACAAAAGATGAAATAAAAGGAGGAATGATTGTGGAGAAGGGATAATCAATGATTGGATTTCATTAAGGCGAAATATAAGCGAATAAGAGAAGGAAATGAAATTGCTGTGAAAAATTAAGGTGAAAAGAGAGAACAATATTAAATGGGAACAAAAAGCTTTTAAATCACAAAAATTTCGACAAAATGAACAAACTGTGCAGTTTCAAGACGAAATCTTCTGAACGACCCATCTCAAAAATGTGTGAAGTCAGCAATCTCTACAGTCCTCTACGGTGCAGGATTCGAAAGCGATGAATCCTAATCCTTCTCAAACTGATCACCAATCTCATTCATTCGTATCTGAGCCACAGAAACCAGACAAAGAATCAGACGTTAAGTACGAAGCCAATTCTAATCTCGATGAGACCACTTCTCTCCAAGAAAATGTACCATGTCTCCCTCCATTGCTTCAGCAATCCAACTTTGTGACACCACCGGCCCCTGAAAATGAAGCCACCCCGTCCATTCAATTCACTCCAACAAATTCCATTCTCACACCATATAACCAGAGGAATCAACAGTCTTTCAACCCCAATCTTCCACAATCATATTTTTATCCTTCACAACAACAAATTTTCCCTGGTGGGCAGTTCAGTCTCCAACCATCACAACTCCAATTTCCACAGTCATTCCCCTATCCTCAGATGCCACCGAATTTTCATTCCAATCCTTATGCTGCTATATATCAAGCCAATCCTCAATATACTTTCATACCTCAGCAGTATCAACCTTTCCAAGTTCTCAACACGTCACACCCTCTTCGAGCCTTCCACCAATCTCAAATCTCAGAACCTGAAACAGATATCTCAACGATCGCTAATTGGATCACGAACTCTGATCTTCTCACAGTTACAGCCAATGCACTTACTCTGGACCCGAATGGTGACCCAATCAACAACACCTCCAAAACAGCACTCGATCTAACGGCTCCACTTCAAACACTCTCCGACCCTGAAGCCATCTCACCGTCACTCGCAGATCCAAAGCATCAGCTGGAGTCATCCACCCCTCAGACACTCCCACAGTCCCAGTCACTCTTCTCTCCTCCCCAACTTCCTCCACAATTCCTTCCCATTGTCGAAGATCTTCAGAGGTGCACATCCATTCAAACCAATCAGCAGCCATCTGCCTCAGAACTGCTGCTGATGGCTCTGGTCAGCTTGAATGGAATCCCTCCCGAATTGTTGTCTGTTCAGCAGTGGGATCGACTCTGGACTGCTGAAGATCAAAGAAAGTTCGATATTGATCATCATCGCATGTTTACCGCTGTCTGTGATGGGAATGTTGGATTGTCCACCAGCGCACTCCTCCAAATCCTCGACGAGTGGGAAAAAAGGAGAAGCGGAGAATGAAAATCACCTTACCACTTCACTGCAATGTTTATTCATCATAATTTCCCCTTATTATCTTTGCATTAAACACATTCACAGAGAATTCTGCACAAACTTTCTTTTCATTCTTTACGCCTCGTGCGGAGGTGGACACAACTCCCTAACAGAAAATTACGAATGTTTAGAGAAAGAGACAGACAATAACATCAGACGAAAAGAAAGAAACGAATGTTTTCGGATATTTTCAAAGTTTATTCCTCTTTTGCCTTCTCTTCGGAAGGTGCGGCGACATCTGGCTGGGCTTCTTTCTCCAAATCACGAGCAGCCTCTTGCTCAGCTTTCTTCCTTTCCTCTTCCTCGCCAGCTTCGCGGAGTTGTGCAAACATGTTCTTCGCGATTTTCCTCTCCCTTTCCAGCTTCTTCTTCTCGACCTCGTTGACCTTTTGAAGTTCGTCCCGGATGCTCTTGTCGTTCGGTGCAAGTGAGATTGCCCGTGTTAGATCAGCCTTCGCTCTTTCGTACTGGCCGAGAACCCTCTGTGCCATTCCTCTCCTATACAGTGCCTTTGCGTTGTTTCCATCAAGATTCACTGCTTCGTTGGCGGCTGTGAATGCTCCGTTGAAGTCATTAAGCTTGATGCAGCACAGAGCCTTGTTCAGCTGGAGAGCCAGGATGAGAGCAGCGTGCTGCTGTTTAAGGTCGTCGTTGGGGCAGAACAGATATTGCACACATGCAATACCACGTTCGTATTCACTGCGTGCCTTCGACCATGCCTGATCCTTGACATGTTTGTTTCCGTCGTTCTTCCTTTCTGTGCCGAAAGCAATCTTTTCCTCGGGTGTCTCTGGCTCCTTGTGGAAAGATATCAGTTCGACATTGAAGTTGAGGACAGCGTTGGCTGGAATGGTGGGTGGAGAGCCACGTTCGCCATAAGCATAGTCAGGAGCGAGAGTGAAGTCTGCTTCCTCTCCAACCTTCATACTGGCAACACCAACGTCCCAGCCCTTGATCACTTGACCAACACCAAGTTTGAATTCAAATGGTTCGTTCCTGTCGCGTGACGAGTCGAATTTGGTGCCATCGGTGAGTGTTCCGGTGTAATGCACTTGAACCTGACAGTTAGCCTTCGGCGACTCACCAGTTCCCTCCTTGATGATTCTTTTGATAACTTTTCCTGGTTCAGATGGCACGACATCCCACGATCCATCTTCTAGGAGTTTTGGTTCGGGGGCTTTGAATTCTTGGTGATGATTGTGTTGGCAGTTGGGATCTCCGCAACTAGATGAGTCACCTGAGTTAGTCGATGTAGTGTCGGACATATCTAGTTTATTGTTCGAATGAATGATAGAACTGTGGATATAGAAGTTGATCGGCCCACCACGAGAGAAAATTGGATAGTTTTTGAAGGGCATGGAGAAAGTAACATTTAATTATGATGAATGTTCAAATGACCTGCAAGTTAAGTGTGTTTGAAAGCAACAAACGGTTGAGTGTCAACGAGGGGAGACTGTGAAAGTCGAGTGAATAATTAATCTTGAATGGAAAGGGATAAGAGAGCACAGGAAGAAGATAAGAGGAGGAGTTATGTCGAGAATTTGGCGAAATAAGCCCAACAAAAGTCTAAAATTCAATGTAATGGGAAACCCTTTATTTGTATTATGACCATTTTGGGGTATAACCATTCACAACAGACATTTCTTAATGTGTGCGAACAAACGGATTAATTTCACATGATTGTTCTCTGCCTTGAAGGTTGTCATGGTTTGGACTTGCTTAATTGTTCTCAACATCCCTTTTTCTCGCCTTTTTTTAGGTGTTGGCAAAACTGAACTTTTAGCTCAATTTCAGAAGGCTGGCTTCCCAGTTCTCGACGAAGCGTTCATGGAAATGCCTGAATATGCTCTCCATCCGCAAACACTCTTGATGGAAACTGTGTGGTTGTCAAACTGGTTCATGCGACTCCTCCAAATGACCCAGACAGTTAAAGATCACGATCACACTATCTTTGTTGCGGATCGATCCCCATATAGTGCAGAATTCTATGGTGCTAATGGGCATCTTCTTGGACCCGTCATCCGCGAGCAAATCAACGAACTTCGGACAAAGAACATCTTTGTCTACACCGTCCTTGTCAAAGTCGACAAAGAGCTTCTTTGGGAAAGAATCAACAAGAGATTGATTGCGGAACCACATCGTGTCAAATACAATGAACACAGCCGCGAATGGATGGAAAAGACGTATCAATGGTACAATACTCACGAATGGGACTTCTTGATTCTGAACAATCAATGGGACATCACCGAAACAATGAGAAATATGATGACTCTCCTTTCTGCATTCGCAGAACAGAACGATCGAACATGTTGGGAGCAACATGGACTATTTGACCGTTCTTCTTCCTTTGTGAGTTGTACATGATCATTTTCATTTGGAATTATCTTCCTTTCTCATTCATAATTTCTCTTCACTTCGTCGATGTCATGATTCTCGATTTTTCTGAGTGAAATCTCTTTTGTGACAACCACGGTCGATCTGAAGACCGTATCTAATGAACGAGAATACTGGCAACGATATCCACAAGAATTTGCTCATTATGTTGGGAAAAGAAGATGATGAAGCAATTTGAAGAAATGTGGATGATTTGGTCAAGGCAACTTGTTTATTCGAAGAGGAAGAAGTACTGGAGACCGCAGTGGCAGTAGTGCTTAGCAAGCATTCCTCCAGGGAAACGCTTGTCTTCTGAGCGCTTGGTGAGCATCTCTGTAACTTCCTTGAGAGGCTTGTCTTCCTCGCCAACTTTCTCGTTGTACTGGCGGTAGAAGCGGCCATCGTCCTTGTAGTACAAGATGCTGCTGTCCTTTGGAAGGATAACCTTCTTCAGACGGTTGACACTGAATGGAACTTGGTGGGTCCATTTTGGGTTCTTCAGATCTTCCTCAACCTCGTCGTTCAGTCTGTCTCCAGCAACGATCAACACACGGCCTGATTCTGTCACATAAACTTCACGGCTGAAGTGGCACATGGTGACGATCTTCTCTCCGTTAAAGAACTTGTCCTTGTCCATGGGTGAGAAGAGGAACGAATCGGTCTTATCGGTTGACTGGTATGTGCGGAGGAAGACTGTTCCGTCTTCCATCAGGAAGTTACGCATGCGGCGGTAGTAACGAACTGGCTTGAATGTGCCGAACACTCCGTACGGGCCTTCTTGCTGTGGAATGTTTCCACGGATGCAGTCGAGGTACTTGGGCTTGAACTTGGAGGAATCGGTGATTTCAATCAGACCATCACCTTGCATGTTTCCGGCTTCTGGGTGAGAGAGAAAATCTTGACGGCAACCAGTGAGGAAGACAGCTCCGTTTTCGAGGATGTAGTATTGACGGAGATCCTCAAAGTAGAACGACTTGATGCGGGATGGACCGAGTGAGCTCTGGACAACACCGTTTTCGTCGTTGAATGGAGCGAAGGTGATGAATTCCTCGCTTTCTTGCCATGTTCCAGATGAGTTCATTCCGCGGAAGTACAGTTTGCCCTTGTCGGTCTGGACGATGGTGAATGAGCCTTGGGTCTTGACGCGAACGTATTTCTCCGTTGCTGGAGGAAGTTTGATGCTGTCGCACCATTCCTGAGTTTGCTTGATATGCTTGTCCTCATGACCCTCTGGAGGCATGGAGAGGGGCAACTTGTGGAGTCTGTTCTTTCCATCAATGTAGAGAATGGCATAAGCAAAGTACGAGCTGTTGCTGTCGATACGGAGTGATTTGTGGATGATTCCCATCGAGAGGATACGCTGCGACTCAATGTCGGGGCACTCTTCTTGTTCAGTGATGTCGAAGATGCTGTAGATTACATCCTCCTTGTGCATGTCATCGGCCTCTGGGTCGGTCACGGTGTTGACATGTGGGGCTCTCTTGAGGATGAACGCCTTGGTTCCTGTAATGTCACTTCCGGCTGTTTCTGTTGACCACAAGAATCGGGGATGCTCAGTGAGGTCGTAGGTTTGGTTGCAGAGACCAACAAACTGAGCAGAGAGAAGAAAGATTTATTTCTTGTTGGAAAAGCAAACGTTCTGAAGGTCACGAAGGGAGTGCATTTGGTGGATGACTTCCAAGAGAACATCTTGGCCAAGACCAAGGAGTCCGTCTTTAACATTGAAATCAGATGCTGACATTTTCGAAGAAGGTTATTGATAATTTGATCACAACCATTCTTTCTTTTTGAGGAATGAAACTCATTCACTTTTGTTTTGTAAAATTCCCGATCAGAGGGTTTTTGTGCAATGAAATATATCACATGTATGTAGTATTGTTAAAGAGAAACTGAAAAGCGTTCTCATTATCCCAACAATCCATGATCCTCCCATTAATTCAATTTTTGATTCATGACGAATCAAGGTTCCAGTGATGGACCGCCACTTTACAGACCTTCAAATCCATTATCAATAATTGGTTTTGTCTTTTAAATTCTTCTCAACCGTGTTCTCTCAGCTCGCCCAAGTTGCACTTTACCACTCATCACATTCGCCATGGCACTTTGCTTCATCTGCATTTCTATCATTTTATTCGTATTCGACATACAAACAGTTCCATATGTATTTTTTTATCATTTTTTCCATTCATTCAGTTCCTAGCCTTCATGTCAGTTCCAGTGCTCTTTTGTGCTGTATGATAATCGGTTCTTCTCATGTTCTGTGAATAGATTCTTTTTACTCGGCAGGTTGTCCATGTTGAATTTAATTTGAACTCGGATCACAATCGCTTTTATGTGAAAAAGACACCGATCTGTCTCGCCCGATTCTTCTGTCGCAAACCGAAATATATGGATGGTCGGGTCTCTGATATCCACGATATCCTCGGCATGTTTGGAGAATACCGCTCTGTTGAGCCTGGCGGAAGGTTTGATGAGCAAGGCAACTATGTCCCGCGTGAGCCGGATGACAAAAAGGCGAAAAAGGTCTCGCTTATGGTCCAGCTCCGAAACGGGCTTATGATCGACACCTCAGGCCGCTTCAAGACAAGCGAGGCAGCAGAAGCAGCCGCATATGTCGAGACTTTCAAGAAGTGGCGCCGCAACTTCCTCGTCGCTCGTGCAGACCAGGTTGTCGTCTCTGAATATGAGATCAACGCGGACGCATACCGTCCTGTTGGTAGCGAAGACGGAGACTCACCAGCGCCTTTGCCAACAGCCTCACCAATGAACCGAGATCCGACCCCATCACCACGGTTCGCCCACCAATACAACACATGGCAATACTACACAGGCAACAAGAACGACACTGATCTTCATTATGTCCCTGCTCCACCTCTCACCCTCCCATCGGCACCAGTCGATGAAAGGATTGTGCGAGTTAATTAGACATCCTAGAGGCGGTGGTGATGACGTCAAGGTTTCAGGAGAAAAGGCAATGAGCGTCGGCACAGAATGAGGAAGGCAGGAGGTTGAAAACCTGCGACACTTTTCAACGACAAAAGTGCAGAAATGACTCTTGCGAATTTCAGTCCTCCCAAAAGAGGATGTTCATGTCGTCTCTTTTGGATGATGGTTCATATATTCTTCCTGTGACATCTAAGGACTGAGATGAAGCTCTCTGTTCGTACGCCTCACGAAAGTGGGTCTTGATGGAGGATAGCTCTTCATTTTATGATTATTCACGCGTTATTCATTGTTTTGCATACAAAAATTTGCCCTAATTCTGACAAAATACCTAAATTCATTCCAGACTGGACCCATTGAAAAGAATGTCGGTGTGTTCCTATCGAATAAGTGAAAATTTTCTCTTGATTCTGACATATTCGAATATAATAATGTCATTTTTAGATCACTCAAAAGATTAAGGATATTGAGAATGAACTTTCTCGGTCTGTCAACACATCTCACATAATTCCTCTTTCTTTTCCGTCATGCATCGCTCTTGTGAATATTTTATCCATTATTTGCCCCAACATCTCATATATTTCATGACTCTTTGATATTTAGAACCCAGAAGAACAAGCGGACAGAATATCACATTGGACTTCTCAAAGGAAAGCTCGCTCGCTATCGGGCTCAACTCGTGGATCAAATAGCGAAATGTATCCCTCACTTCCTTCCTTGACATTTTCTTGTTTCCAAGCTGGCGGAGGAGCGTCTGGTGCAAGTTTTGAAGTCGCCAAAAGTGGTGATGCGCGTGTTGTATGTTGCTGTCCTTCATCATCCTTCTAAATCCTCGATGTAGGCTCTTGTTGGATTTCCTTCCGTTGGAAAGTCATCATTACTGAACCTTCTGACAGACAGCGAATCAGCAATCGCTCAGTACGAGTTCACCACCCTCACCTGTGTTCCTGGTTTCCTCACCCTGCACGGAGCTCGCATTCAGATCCTTGATCTCCCTGGAATCATTCGAGTTTCTTTTTTTGTTCAACTGACCATATTCACTGAATATTTCTCAACTCTATCTCATCAGGGTGCATCAGCTGGAAAAGGACGAGGACGACAGGTTATTGCCACTGCTCGTTCAGCCGACCTTATTGTGATGGTTCTGGATGCTGGTGGACATCCCAAACAGAAGGAGTATCTGACAGCCGAACTGGAAACGATGGGTTTGTTGTCTCCGCTTTGCCTGATTCTGTTCTCTGCACTCTCTTCGCCTTCTTCCCCGTCTTTTCCACGTTGTGATGTTTGTTTCTCCACCACCTCGTCGCTCAGGGATTCGAGTAAACCGACAGAAACCCAACATTGGACTTCGAGTCAAGACCAGCGGTATCTCTCTTTCTCGTCTCATTGTTCAGGGGGAGTCCAAATTAACTCGACTGTTCCCCTCACCCAGCTCACCCCCGAGCTCATCAAACACCTCATCCACGACTACAAAATCTTCCACTGCGAGCTGCTCTTTCACGAGGACGCTGCCCCCGAAGACCTGATTGACATCATTGAGCTCCACTTCAGGCCCTCCTCGCGGCAGTACCTTCGGTGCATGTATGTCTACAACAAGATCGACATCACGTCGATGGAGGAGCTGAACGAGCTCGCCCACCAGGAGCACACTGCGGTCATCTCGTGCGAGCTGAAGCTCAACCTCGACAACTTTGTGCGGCAGCTGTGGAATGAGCTTGGACTTGTGCGTGTCTACACAAAGACGAGGGGTGCGGACCCCGATTTCGTGGAAGGGTTGGTGATGTTCCAGGGGGCCACTGTCAACGATGTATGTCTGCAAATCCATCGAAACTTGCCGAGTATTGTGAAGCACGTGCTGGTCTGGGGAAGATCGGCCAAGTACAACCCGCAACAGGTTGGCCTCACACACCAGATCGAAGATGAGGATGTGATTGAAGTGGTGAAACGAATCACTGCTGATTGAATCACTATACCATTTTTTCGTCTTTATTCGACATTTCACGCCTCGCTTTGAGATTTGAGGAGATCTTTCCCACAACAAGAATCTTAAAATGAGCCAAGTTATCTTCACGGAGAATGCACCACTCCCAATCGGACCATACTCACAGGGACGTAGGGCTGGCGATCTGGTCTATCTGAGTGGTCAGATTCCTGTCGATCCAAAGACAAAGGCACTCGTCCCAGGCGGCATCGAAGAACAGACACAACAGGTCCTGAAGAATATCCAAGCCCTCCTGGATGAACTGAAGGTTGGGTCTGAAAAGATTGTCAAGACATTGATCCTTCTTAAGGATATCGGGGACTTCGGAAAAATGAATGCAGTCTACGCCACATTCTTCAAGGATGTCACCCCTGCTCGCTCCTGTTTCGCCGTTAAAGACCTTCCAATGGGCTCTCTCGTTGAAATTGAGTGTATTGTTCATCTCTAAATGTTCGTAATGTCACAATTTCACGATTCTATTGATCGTCATTTCAGTCTCATCCGTCTATCAACATGCATTTTCCATGATAGCAGTCGATGTTCCTACAAATAAATTTCAATAACTTTGAGACTCAACTCATTTTGAGAGAGAATCCCCTTAATGGGAAATCAACAAGGAATCATCAACATTTCAGTCCAATACGAAGATGAAAGGACGAAACAAATTCAAAAATTCAAGGTAGAAGCTCGGAAGGAGTGGACTGTCCACCAGGTTAAGAAGGCAATCAGCTATAAGATGAAAGTTCCCACCAATATGCTACTCATCAACAAACCTCCCCTACCACTCTCTCCAAAGGACGAACGATCAAAACCCATCAGTGAACTCACTGTAAACCTTCGAAAAATTGAAGTTCTCAGATTATCATCGAAAGGAACAGGACGAAAAGATGAGGAAGGCGAAATCATCGATGAAGACAGTGTCCAACCCATCCAAAAGGAAAAAATCAAAGTCAAAAACACGTCCACTCTATTCAACAATGTTCTTATCAAAAGAATTGTCGGTGATGAGTTCAGCCTCCCTCAATATTCACTATTCTTTAATTTCCTCCAAACAATCTCCAAACTCCGGAACGCAAACGAACTTTTTGCGTCTTTCCTTCGTTCATTCTCACTCCCCAATATCCTCCACTTTAATTCTTCCGAATTTACGCAGTGTCTCTGGTTATCTATCCAAATTCAACGACCCATTCTCCTAATCCCCTTTATCGGTTCATCAGAGAACATTCCTGGTTCTCGGCATTTTCCTGCCTTCTCGACATTCTTCAAGTCTTTCTTTTCAAACGAACAAGTCTCTGACTACATCTCAACGAACCTCCACCTCTGTGGCGTCTTTATTCCTGAATCTCAGTCAGTTCCTGAAGGCATTGAGGATATTGTCAATTCCGAGCGATTATTTATTGTTGGCCTTGCCGCAAACGAGCTGATTGTGTATGGATCTATCAATCTGGCGGAATTCAATGAACACGTTGTGGAGGAGACACTCAGTTATATTATCCGAGCCTGTGACGTGTACCAGGGAGAAGTCAAGAATTCGACGAAGGCTCAACTGGAGTATTTCCGATTTCTTGAATCCTCCACGAAGAAGGGACTGTTCCAATCTCAGAATCTCCAACAGTAATTTATTTGTTTTTTCTTGTCTTTCTTTCTCTGTAAAATACAAGCTTCTTTCCAAAGAGCTCGAGTTTCACGTCATATTATCTTGCAATGAGAACTTCTCAAAACAATCAAAATCGCCAACATCTCCCAAACAAGGATATGTCGGAAATTGTCTCGTCGTCGTCTGGGAAGCAATGCAAGTCTGCTCTCCTTTCATGTCGGCGACATCTCCAGGAAGACGTACGGATAGCGGGATTGATACACAGTGAGCACCTCATCGTCCTTCTTCTCAGGCGCCTCGACACCATCAGAATCGGCCCTCCACTGGCGGAGAAGGAGAATTCCAGTCGATTCGAGGATTTCCTTGAACGGTTCCTCAGCGTGGGCGAAGCGCGCAGAAAGATTGCACATGATGCAAACCGGCTTCGGTTCGTCGGGAGGGGTCAGTTCCTTTGATTTGTTCAGATAGAAGGCAATTGTATGTGCAAGAGATGCAACGTCTGTGTGATAGTATCTAAAGAACAAGTGACACGATCGATATTGGATGAGTAAGGGTGAATGTGACATAAATATTCAACAAACATGACATCAGAACAAAGCACTATCAGTGACTTTGGAACTACATCCAAAGCTTGACGGGGATCCTGTCCAGACTCATCACAAAGTGAGCATGGTTTTTGAAGAAATAGAGAGGAAAGTTGTGGAAGAAGATGCGTTCTTTCATTCCAAACAACTTTGTTGAAGACACAATTTGTGTAGGTAGTTTGATTTGACGTCTCAGCAACTGAAATGTTGTGAAGGTTGCGATGAAGGTTCTTTTCCATCAATTCTGTGAACACAGGTGAGTCATCTGAATCTGAAACACAACAAAATGATGCTCCGAGTTCTGTGTTAGACATTCACATGAATACATATCAAAAGAAGACGATACTGGTCGCCAGAATTCCTGGGAGGCCAACGCCGCAACCAAGTTCAAGAGTTGGTCTGTGGCGAAAAATATCCTTCACAGTTATCATATAATTGCACAAGAGCGTTGCCCCGCCCCAAAGAATGGTGGACACAGCATCAGAGATATGTTGATTTTGTTTGTTCACGCTTTCGACAGTAAAGCACTCACCAATGGTAGGAAACGAAATTGTCTGAGTTTCAGGTCGGATATCTTCATCAAAGAGAGATGTTAGAGTATCCATTCAGGGCAAAACTTGGGAGACGATCAGACCCAACGATTCTGATTCAACCTCTCTGTTCCTCCAAGATAAAAAATCAGAGGTTTACCATCCTGTGAATGATAAAAAATACGGTTTCCTTTCTTCACACGTGTACAAAACTCAAATGAAATCAATCAAGACATGTCATCCAAAGAAAGAGTCAAACAGAGGTGCTACTCGGCAAGAGGAGTTGCCTGTGGAAGGATGATGGTGGTATTTGCGAAAGGAACGGTGGTAAAAGTTGACGGAGCAACAATAAACATGTTTCCGCGAGGGAGAGTCGAGTAGAAGAGAGAGCAGTCCACCGCATCGAACAGCGTCTCGTCCTCCTTCCCCCCGTCTCCACTTCCCCTGGCGGCAGTGAGCTCCTCGGCACTGGCAGACTGGGACCGTGGAGTGTCCCGAGCAGCAGCCGACGTGCTTCTGGGTTCTGTGCTGGGCTGGCTGGGGAACGGCTCGATGGCCCCGACTTGCTCGGAGTGCACAACAAGCGATGTGAGCACAGCAGCATCGGGCGAGTCTTTGTGCGAGGCGAGCTTCTGCGGGAGAAGGGAGGGGAGGTCGAGAGGGGCTCTGTCGTACACAAGCTCGATGGGGGGCGAGCGGCGGAGAGGGAGGACGGTGAGGTCGATGGTCTTCACGTCGTCTGCAGAGACACTTTTGTCCTGCGCAGACCAGTCGGGGATGGGGAGGCCCAGGGTGTCCGCCGACGGGAGTTTGATGGTGTTGATGGACGGGGTTGGCGAGTGGGAGGGACGCGGCTGAGATGAAATGGCTGATTCAGACTCCTTTGGAGCGGGGGTGCTTTGGATGACCTTTTTCTTTTTTGTGTGGTTCCGCTTAATCGGCACGAGGAGCGGTTCCGACGTTGGAGTGTCGAGTGCACTGGCAGGCTCCTGATCGGGTGATAGCGACCTTTGGGGTTGGTCGTCGGGAGAAGGAGAGGAGGGGTCGATGACGGAATTGGGGGAGATGTAGAAGAGCACCGCCTTTTCCAGCACATCGACAGATTGGGTGATGTATGTTGTGTATGACGTGTTGAGGAGGGGAGACGTTGTTAAATAGCAATATCTGGCAACATAGAAATCAGAAAGAACGTTGGACATACTTCATAATCTCAATGTCATTCAGGACGAGTTCCAGGATGTTGGTGAGGACTCTGAGAAAGAATGAATCGAAAAAGGAGTCGAAACCTCTCGTTTAGAAGAACAGTCAAAACCATATTTATTAATTGATGGGAGTCTTTCCCCATGGAGGGTCGGAATTGCGATAAGAACGCTCGGTAGATGGGACGTCGCCGTTGAAGAAAAAAGACCGCGTCTAAAAACGTCTTTCCTTCTGTACGGGAAGAAGGAATGAAATTGAGTGAGGAGAAATGATAAACCTTTTAAGTCTTGTGAAATACAAGACTGGAGCGTTTCTAGGAAAGAGAGGAAATGTTCAGTTGGTGACGAAATTGAAATGACTGAGGCTTCTTCTAATGAACCATATAAAGTTTGAATGTCCTCTTGGAGTTGTTTAAGAAGTAGGATAGACGGAGCGCTTTGTTCCGTCATAAATCTGGCGTGCTTTTGTCATAAAGTGATGGGATCGATCTTTCCTGCACCCTCAAATCTTTTCTATTGTCTTTCATAGGTGAACTATGGCTGATCAATACGATGAGGAGGATTATAGCGAAGATTATGACGATGAGGAAGATGATGTGAGAACAAAACGACCACATCCTGCAGCCGGCCTTTTCGATGATGCTGCTTCAGAAGCTGACGAAGAGGACGAAGAATATGAAGATGCAGACGATCTTATTAATGGTTGTATGAATATTTCTGAACATTATCTGTGTTTTATCTTGTACCAGTGATATCCCAATCGCCTCTCATCTTCACCTTCTTTATTAGGACAAACTGCCAACCAAAGGGAACTTAATCAAGCAGAAAGAGAAGCTATTCGTCGAAGAGAAATGAATAGGAGACATAAAATCGATTATGAGGGCATGACTGAAGAAGCATTGGCTGAGCGCTTTGCTCGTCATGAAAAGTCTGTCTCCTTCGTCCCTTTAACCCACCTCCTCCAGCCAAGAGGATATGTCAGCTGCTCGAGGGTTTGGATCTACGAGTCGAACGGCCGTTCTCCCAACAAAAGATCAAAAGCTCTGGATGGTCCGCACAAAGGTATAGCCATCTTCTATTCGCTAAACTTTGACTGCCACCTCATTCAATCCAGCGAGGATGTGAGCGGGAGGCTGTGATCACTCTCATGAACAAGTTCGTCCAGGAGAAGAGGAAGGGCCTCAACCCGCTCATGCGCTCGGCTGCTGCCCTCGACTCGATTGTCGGGAACATCTTCATCGAGGCCCCCACTGTCAACATCGTGACTTCAGTATGCCCTCCTTTTGATTACCCTCTCGCTCGCCCAGATGATCCAGGGGCTCGAGCTCTTCTTCAACACGCCCCCCGTCCTCGTCCCCGCCAGCGAGATGGCCAACATGATCGACTCCGGCGGGCGCAACATCATCTCCGAAGAAGACCGCCTGCTGGAGGAGCTTGAGATTGGGAACTACGTCCGCGTCCGCCGCGGGCTGTACAAAGGCGATCTTGCCCAGGTGATCGGGCGAGACCGCACGAGGCAGGTTGTCGTTGTGCGTCTGCTGCCGCGTCTCGACTACATCCACCTTCAGCAGCGGGAGCGGGACACTCAGGCGAAGTCGGCGAGAGTGGAAGGAGCGGAGGACGAGCCTGCCCAGCCGAAGCGTGCCCCTCCGCGCCAGCCTCGCATCCGCCCGCCGGCTGCCTTCTTCGACCCGCGCGAGGCCCTGCGGATGGGACTGGAAGTGCGAGAGGACCAGCAGCGCCCCGGGAACTTCCATTTGGGGTCGATGGTGTTCGAGAACGGGCTCCTGAAGAAGGCGTTCAAGGAGAACTGGCTGGACGTGCGGAACGTGATCCCGACGCAGGCCGAGCTGGAGGTGTTCTTCCGCACGACAGACGAGATCACCGACGACTTCATCGCCCCTCCGAAGCGCGCTGTGCCGGCGGACAAGCTGTCGAAAGGCGAGATCATCATTGTGCAGGCGGGAGATCTACGCAACATCCGCGGACGGGTGACGCAGGTGATGGACGAGCAGGTGACGATGACGCCGCTGGACGAGGGGCTCACCGGCGACATCACGCTTCTCTTTGCGCAGGTCGTCAAGTACTTCGCGGAGGGCGACCCTGTTGTTGTGGCGTCGGGGGTGGACGAGGGCAAGGAGGGCATTGTCGTCCGCTTCGACCTCGACGAGGGCCGCGTCGTCATCGCCACACGACTCGGCGATGCTGAGCTGGAGCTGAACGCGAACGATCTCATCGCTGCCTCGCTCGCCAGCACTCGCCCGCAGAAGGCTGGCAAGTTCCCTCTGCACTCCCTCGTCCAGCTCGCCGACGGGCAGCTCGGCTGTGTCTTCCGCGTGGTCGGCAAGCAGTACCACCTCCTCATGCTCAACGGCGACGGGACCGTCACAGTCGACGAGAGCGAAATCATCGCAGGGCGCCAGGGCCGCTTCCCAACCTCTCGCGACACGCACGACAAGACTGTCGCCATCGGCAACACTGTCCGCCTCGTCCAGCCCGGGCCGTATCAAGACCTGCGCTGCGTTGTCCGCCAGATCGGACGGAACATGCTGATTGTGGGGCACAAGGACATCGCCGAGAACGGAGGGCTTCTGGCGGTGACAAGCGACAGCATCGAAAAGTGCAGCGGGGAGGAGCAGCTCAACCCGAACCAGAACCAGAGGTCGCTTCTCGACGGTAGACGCTCCGGAAAGGGGCGTGCCAACACCACACACGACCTGTTTGGGAAGACAGTGCAACTCTGCACGACCACATACAAGGGGTACCAGGGTGTGGTGAAGGATGTGAATGGGACGAAGGCACGCGTGCAGCTGCAGGCCATCCCGAGGCTGGTTGAGATCGAAACGAAGAACCTGAAGAAGATCGACATCCGCCCAGTCGAGGAGGCCTCGTCTGGCTACAACAAGATGAAGATGGGCGACGCTGCCCGTGGCCCATACACACCCGGCTACACTCCCCTCCACTCCGGCGCCACTCCGATGTACGGCGGGTCGACACCGATGTACGGCGCAGGCGGGATGACCCCTGCGTACGGCGGGTACACTCCGGTGTACGGCATGGCGGGGGGAAGCACACCAGGCTACGGGGCACCAGGCGGGATGACACCAGGCACGTTCCAGGCAGGGTCGAGCACGCCTCTTTGGGGACCGAGTGGGAACACGCCACATCACTGAGGGCAGGATGGGTACTTCTTTATTATGCATTTCACAGAAGTGTCGAGCCGAGCTGGTTTGAATGAAGTGGAGATGGTTGGCAGACAGCCAAAACGTCTGTTCTCACCTTCTCCTCATCGCCCCATCCCCACATTATATCCCGTACATGTCCTTTGTGTTCTGCCTCGTCTGAGTGTACACTTCCTCAACAGGCACTTTCTTGATGTCCGCGATTTTCTGAGCGATGTGGGGGATCATGCCGGAGTGGCAAGGTCGGCCCCTATTCACAAAGAGTCATCTAAAAAGAGAGAAAAACCGGAGGGGAACAGGAGCCATCACAGGGGCGTCAGTTTCGAGAAGAATGCGATTCAGAGGAACAACACTGACGCTTTCTTGAACTTCCTTCGAATTTGGGAAAGTCATGACGCCCGTAAAGCCTGAAAGAATCGAAAAAAGAAAGTTCATCCCAAAATAAGCGTTTGTGAACTCTGCAAGGACCGCTGTTGCGAATGGAGGTGGAGACGTGTAACAATGCACATGGAATCGATGATCTTTCGGAACATGCTGGCGTATGATGGCCAATGCATCGTCGTCTGCTTCGCGGAGATGAAAGACAAGAGGAAGGCCGAGAGAGACAGCCTTCTGAAGTTGGCGTGCGAAGACCGTTTTTTGTGTTTCTTTTGGCTATCAAAATGATGTAAAATGAAGAATACAGATTTGTTGTAGTGATAATCGAGACCCATTTCGCCCCAGGCGAGAGCTTTTCCCGTGTTCCGGTGTGTCGTAAAAATTTCGACAATTTTGTTTTCAATTTGATCTGTATACTCCTTCGCATTGTGAGGATGAATTCCTTTTCAGAAAAAATGGTTCAAGAAAGTCGGAAAGATCAGACATAAAGCAAAACAGACCAAAACACGAGTAGATGTCTTGATAGTTCAACATTAGTTCAACACCCGCTGGCGAGACATGCCAAAAACGATAAATATACCATTTAAGCTGTATGGATCGCATGCATTATGCACAAATGCTTCACAATTAGGATTTTTGATGATGCGAGTTCTGAACGCATCGAATCCCTCATAGACTGGATCAAAGGAAGATTGTGAAATAATAAACATTTGAATCTGGCCATTGTTGCATCAATATGCGTGTGACTATCAACAAATTTCGACATTTGTCTCTCAAAGATTTTATGAAGGGTGGAAATATCATGTTTGATCTAATCTTCAGTCGGCAGAGACATGGTGAAATGTTTAAAAGAAAACAAATTAAGAAACGTGGCTGTTAGTCCATGAAGAACTTCTCGTTTGTATCATGGAATTGACCGAACTATGATTTGATGTTCTTGAAAAACAAAAAACATCCAACACAAAGAATAAATCGGTCCACAAACTGCAATTTGATCAGTTGCTCACCGTTTTTCATACAGCATTCACCGTACGATTGCGAATACTGGGAGCCATCATTGCGCTATAAGAAAACGATGAGAAAGGAAGACGGGGTACCTCCTCGACGGTAAATCCAAAGAACTTGTGGCAGAAGGCAGGCTTTTCAATGAGCTGAAGAAGGACAAGGCCGAGGATGTAGACAAGAGCTTTGGAGCGAAGTTCAAAGTAGTAGCACGCGCAGAGATAGATAACTGTAAAAATTGAGACAATAATCCATCGAAGGAGGTGAACACTCCAATGGCGTTTCACATTACAATCGTAGAGAGGAGTTTCCTGTCCCGTGTGTTAGAAGTGAATGTGTCATACTGTCTCGGTATTATTTGCCATTGGGTTTAAAAGAGAATGTATGTTCGCTCAGGAAGACAAAGAAGGATGTTGAAGTTGTGTAAAGGAGTGTAAGTCGCCTGCGAGCCGATCAAGACCATCATCGAGATCTCCCAAAATGAGCTACCAAGGATCTGGATATAGAGGAAATAGCCGAGGTGGTTTCCAAGGGGGTCGTGGAGGTCAACGCTTCAGTAACTATGGAGGACGTGGATACAACCAAGATCAAGGTCCACCTGCTGAACTTGTTGGTCTGCTTCTTTTGACGCTCTAGCCTTTTTTCTCATCTTCTCTCAATAGAAATGGGTGAATTCATGCATCCTTGTGAAGAAGACCTTGTTTGCAAGGTGACTAACGATCGTGTTCCTTACAACAATGCATTCATCTACAACGAGCAAAAAGCCCAAATTGGGAAAGTTGACGAAGTCCTCGGATCATTCACGCAAATTGTCTGTTTTTGTCCTTCGATATATTTTGTTGTGTTCTTGTGTCGTCGACATAGTATTTCTCTGTCAAACCAGACGGTGCCATCAAGTCACAATCATTCAAAGCAGGAGATAAATTCTACATGAGCAGTGACAAAATGAAAGACAAGGAAGCATTCTTAGCTAAGCCAGGGTTTGTAATTTGTTTTCTCTTATCTCTCCTTTCCCGTCTTCAGCGGTCAGCTTTTTTTCTTCTTCCATTTTTTCCATCTCTAACAGGATCTCGCGGTGGTCGAGGCCGAGGAAGAGGAGGTCCATCAAGGGGAGGACCCGGCCGTGGCAGAGGCTTCAGTGGTGGACGAGGAGGAGGGGGAAGGGGTGGCTTTGGAGGTGGAGGAGGACGTGGTGGCTTCGGAGGTGGCCGGGGTGGAGGAGGAGGGGGAAGAGGCGGATTTGGAGGTGGAGGACGAGGAAGATATTGATTAACTGAGTCTTTCTTCTTCCAGCGCGAGTCTCACTTCACGAAGGAATGCTTTATTCATGAGTCTCTTTTCTGGCACTTTATCCTTCTTTACTTCACTCGCCATCCATCCACATATTACAAGATGTTTTCCATCACAGCCATGGATGATGAATCGCTAGACAATCCTATAATGACCAGTCGAAGAGGGCCGATCACAATCCATGACAGCTGAACCATTTATCTCGACACAGATAACCGTCGGGAATCTTAGCACCCTTGTAACTGACCTCGAAAGACAGATTAAAGAGAAGAAAACGAACGATGCGATTGTCACATTGAAGAATATGTGTTATCTTCAAAGAGGACCTCACTCTCCCTTTCCAACGATCTGCCTTGAAGTCTTTTCGTCTGATAGCCACAGAAAAATTATCAGTTACACGCATTATGTTTTGGATATGTTTGCTGATGAAGCCTCACTAGATATCAGGAAGAAAGTGATCACCTTGATGCAAAACATCCTTACCCAGAACGATCAGCTGCCTATTCGTACCACACTTGCACTCCGTACTCTTGCTGCATATTGTAGCAAAGACACACCAACAGAATTTGACCGTCTCCTTGCTACAGTCAACACATTCATGTCACCTTCCAAAAACAGCCTTTTCGATCGACAGGCGAAGTGGTATCAGAATAAACAAGCTGTAGAGGTGTCTATTCAGGCTGATCGAGCTGTGGCTCAGATCGGGGCCCTCAATGTCCTCTACGACAAAGCCTGGGTCAAGGGAGCCTTTACCATCGAAAAGAAGACTCCTTTCAGCTTTTTTGTGAATTCACTCGTCGAAACACTCTCTTGTCCGTTCCCTGTCCCAGCGTCAGCGGTTCTCCTTGTTTTTGCGAATGCTTTCAACAAGCAAACGGCATCATCAATCACTTTCATCACTAAAGGGATCTGCATGCGCTATACGCAAACAAAGCAAGATGCCGGGAAATCCTTCTTCACTGTCAAAGGATCGGACGTTCCCAAGCCAGCCCCTGAGCCTTCCCTGAGCGACCCCCTCTTCCGCGTCCGCCTTGTCCAACTCTGCGTCAAAATCATCCGCCACTTCAAAGAGCTATCCACTGAGCTTGCAAATCAGAAAACGGACAGCGAAAAGCTTCAGAAGGACCTCGCAGTCGCCAACCAAACCACCGACGAGTTCACCATCTTCCTCTTCGCGATTGCGTCGGATGATGTGGTCGTCCATGGCGCCACCATCCCCGCTGAGGAGGAAGATGACAAGGCCGAAGGAACACTCGGCGGCACGCCCCTCCACTCCCTCCCGCACAACATCCAACTCGCCCACCGCGCCCTCTCTCGCCTGCACCAGCCCGACGGCCAGTTCGATTACACCGTGTTCTCGCCGTACTTCCTCGCCCTCCGTGCCATCTGCAGCATCCCTTGGACCGACCGCGGATTCTACGCAATGCCCACCACTGTGCAGTCCTTCGTCGTCTTCTTCCAAAACGCCTTCCGCGCCCCCATTCCGGAAGGCAGCGACAGGAAGGACTTCCCTCTCCCGCAGCCGTTCCTCTTTGCTCTCCTCCGCACCGCACTCGTCGTGGTCAACTGCGTCGCGCAGCGTCTGGGCATTGCCACGTCCACGCGCCTCTTCCACCCGCTTATGAACATCGTGCTCGACCTGCTGGCCCACCCGTCGGCCCACATCCGCCTGCTCGCGGGGCAGCTGCTGGTGTGGGTGGTGGACAACCGCATCCCGATCAAGACGAAGGAGGGCACCACAGACGACCTGCACTTCTACATCGACCCCGCCCACCTCTTCCGCTTCGTCCACGACGAGCTCGCGTCGAACACGCCCATCTTTTGGGCTCGCTTCCTCGTCTCGATGCTCGACAGGCTCAAAGTCAGCCCGTCGTTCGTCACAACTGCGTGGGCGACAGTCAGGCAGCTCTTCCTCGCGCCTCTCCTCAAAAGAGAGCAGTGTGTTCTTCCTCTTCTCCTCTCACTCTCACCCTCCCTTTCTCCTTCTCTTCCGTCTCCTCTTCCCTCTCCTCAGATGCCACGTGATCCTCGACGCCGAGTGCAGCGAGCTTGTCTGGGCCGTCTATCTTCAGGGCTGCCTGTTTGAGGGCAGGCGCGACAAGCCGCTTCTGCTGGACTTCCTGTTCGACCAGCTCAACCACACCACCAACGACGAGATCCGCCGCGCCATCCTCGTCTTCGTCGGCGAGTTCTGCTGGTTCCTCACCGACGGCCTGTCCACGCGGCGGCGGAAGGGGTTCTCGCCCACGTTCTACATCGACACCATCATCAACTACCTCTTCGAGGGCGCCACACTGAGCGACTGGCAGACACGGCTGGTCTGCTCACAGACGCTCTGCTCCACAGCAATGTTGGCACCAAACGAGATGCGAGGCGAGCTGGCACAGATGATCCAGCAAGTTGTCGAGCTCGGTCTGTCCTCTTCTTCTCATTCACTCCCCTCTTCTCTTCTGCTTCTCCTCTTCTCATTCACTCAGACGAGACTCTCCACCCGCAGCTGTCTGTCCCGCTCAGCATCCTCCACAGCGTCGTCTCCAAAGCGAACACGTTCATCGAGAACGTGCTTGACGAAGAGAGCACGCCCGACACGGTGAGTGGCTCTGCGCTTGTTGCCATCCACAACACACACCTCAACCTCCTCAAAGCTGTCCGTGTCCACTGCATCCCACAGTCCGCTCCAAATAAGAACGATTTGGAGCATCTGGGCCAGTCTATCCTCGGAAGAATCAGGTTCTCACAGACTGGTGCCCAGTTTCCACTCGGAATTGAAAGCAAGCCTTTCCTCGACAAATATGAAGCTATCAAAAACATCAGCAAGTGATACTTTAACATTTCATCATTCTTTGTTTAATCGGTTTATTTCATCATTTGACCATTATTACTTCCATTCTTTCACTGATCAAACCCAATAAATGATTTAGGGTTCACAGTCCGATTGTCATGCGTGTTCTGTCAGGTATGAACCTACAATTTGACGTTTTTCTACTATTATTTTTCGTGATGAAACTTTCTCTGCGAACCCCAAGAGCCGAGTATGTTCGGTCGTCTTGGAGCGAAGACTTTTTGTCGACGCTGGTTTATGACGCCCACAATCACATTGGGACACAGATACATAGTTGCTCGAGTTATTAACTCCCGCAACGTATCTCCAATGTGTGGGTTGATGAATTGGACGATGTGCTTTGATTATGAGAGCTGACTTTTTTTCTTCAAATCTCAATTTTTTCTCCTCTCTTTCAATCATCCTCTTATCTATATTTCTTTTTTCCAGATTTATATGTATCCATCCATCCGTTTTTGTGTTTATTGCTGTCGTCGTCTTCTCAAATCGCTATATCAGTGATGAACTTGTTTCTCTCCATATCGTCTCCGTTTCCATTTTTTGAGTTTGTTCATTTCACTGAATATATCTCACATCCATCCTCTTTCAATCATAATGAATCATTCGCTTCTTTTTTGTCCGGCAGTCGTGATCGGCCCTTTAAGACATAAAACATGAGTTTGCAGTCGGAAATCTGCTATTCGACTCATCCGGCTGCTGCAACGGATTATTCTGTCCCCATCATTGTTGTCCATGCAATTGTCCTGTTTGCTGGCTAAATCTTCAAATAATCACTCTTTTTTCACCTCAGCACTGCTCTTTTCGTTTATTGTCTCATTATGGCGGGATACTTCATCCGAAAGACTAGCAATGCCCGGGAGGAAGATTCTGATGCGCTTGCACAGTATTAATCATGAATTATAACTCTCATTTTTGTCAACTGTCATTATTCGTTGTTGCGTCACTTAATTGATATATAATGTTGCTCATCTATTCTCATACATCATTTTTCATGCAATTTTCAACTTTTTCTCCATTCTTTTTCTTTGATCTCCTCCAGAGAAGCTCGAGCATCAAAAGTCAGTCTCCCTCGTCTCTGGGGGTGGTTTATGCTTATCTACGAAGGATTCCAACTATCTTCATTCTCGTTGATCACATCATTCAGTTTCCTGTCTCATGCCTCCTCCCCGTTCTCCCTCCCGTTCTTCAAAGTCATCTTGGACGTTTATGACATCATCACGCTCCAATTTGGCGACATTATGACTCTCGTGATCTTTGTTTTCTTTCTTATCTTCCTTCTCTTTGCTCTCTACTGGACTGTGTACTTGGATCGTGCACTCCATCCCTTCATCAACATGATTGTCTTCGAAATGTTTTATATCCCAATCACCCGGTATGTCCAATCACACTGTTGGTTGTGATTGTGTTTATCTTCTTGAAATCCATTTTATTGGCATGCAAGCACCTCATCTTTATGGTATTCCTCCCTTTAGATCCTTCATGCGCATGCTCGCAAGCAACTACGCGTGCACACACTATGGACAGCCTGCTACATTCAAGCCATATCCTCCTATGACGTACTTTACAGCTATCTCGTCGACATCTGCTTTCTCTATTGTGATATTCTCGCTCTCCATTCTCGGAATCGTCATTCTGCAGCCACTCACATTCCAATATATTGCTTTCGTCAGAAATCAGCGAAATCCAGCTATGAGAATGCTTCCTCGATTCAATGTTATGTTCTATGTCGCGAAGTTCATCATGGTCACAGTCCAAGGTATCCGCTTCTCCTCTCTCACGTGAACCCCATCCCCTCCTCTTTCCCCCTAAATTGGTTGTAGTTCTTGTGGTGTCGCCATTTGTGGTGCTGCCTGTGAACATCGTCATCCTCACCTTCCTCCTCGTCATTCATATTTATTTGCAGCCGTGCCTCGGCTTCGGGCTTGCTGTCAACAATTTCAGAACTGCTCTCTTCTTTTGCGAGGCGATGACTGCTGTCTGCGCACTGGTTGCTGAGATCGTCCCCAACGCCACCGAGTTCTGTGTGATTCTGTGCATCATCCTGTTCATCTTCGGCCTCATTGGTGGCTTCTCCCTCAACTCCCTCCGTGCCCGCAAGCAGTCCCTCCCCAACTTCCCCCTCACTCGTCTCCTCTACGGGTTCGGCACAGAGACACGTCTGAAGGCCAGCCTGTGCATCGTCGAGAAGCTGAAGAACGTGAGTGTGGATCTGATGACGCCCGGTGTGTCCTCTCTCCTCGAGATCCTCCAATCGGAGTCCACCACTGCCGACCAGCACAAGACAGCTGTGGACCTCCTCGTCGCCGCCTCTGCCAAGAACCCTGGCCCGCCCACCTTTGCCCGCGTGGGGGCGTGCTCCGACCTCGTGCGGCTGGTGATGCGCGGGACACTGGCGAGCTACAGCGACATGGACAACGTGCTCGAAATGATCTCCAACGCCGCCGAGTACGACTTCATGGACACCTTCCAGATCCCGAAGGAGGAGCTGCTCAAGCAGATCGACCTCGTCCTGTTCATGATCAACACCGACCCCGAGTCGCCCCTCCTCAAGGTCCTCATCCAGTTCACTGCCAACATGATGAAGAACAGGGAGTGTGTGCACGAGTTGTGGGGAAGCGACCGGATTGCACAGCTCGAGACAGCCGCCCAAAAGGTGGATTGCTCGTCGATCATCGACTCCCTCCTCGAAACCACAAACACTTTCATCCAGCCCAACCGCAAGAACGACATCTTCACCGAAAACTCGACCCTCGCGCAGGTCTGCTCGCTCACTGTCCATCCCGAGAAGTCCGTTTCTGGCCACGCCGCCTTCACAATGCTGTACATGATTCTCAAACTTCGGTCGCGCACGTTCTCGCAGCAGCTGAAGAACGCGTCGCTGAACTCGCCGTCGCTCATCAACCTCAAGCACCGCTCCAACATCCTCGAGAAGTACGCCGAGATCGAGAAGAAGAACCAGCGCCAGGCGATGCAGTCGTTCACCCTCTCGCGCAGCACCATCTCGTCGACCGGGAGGCTCATGTCGGTTGTCGACGCCGACGACGACTTCGAAGAGGTGGGCATCGACGACGTGATCGACGGGGGGGACGTGGAGATCCCCAACGACATCGTGGACCCCCTCACCGTGCTCGACGAGGAAACCCTAATGACACTCGGCCTCGACGCGGGTGCGCAGAGGGAGCTCACGCAGAAGTTCTCGGTGGAGAAGACAGCACTGATGAAGCACCAGAAGGACGCGAAGAAGAGCGACATCGAGCCGGAGCTGAGCATCCTCAACTCGCTCATGCTCGGCGGGGTGGGGTACGACAAGCAGCAGCACGTGGCCGAAGACGACGAAAGCGACGACGACAAGTCAATCGCGTCTGTCGGCTCGTTCTCGTCTGACTCGGACAGCGACGACGAAGACCGCGAGCGTGTCGGCAATCCAATCGCTGCGCCCCCCAAAATGGACGGATACGCCACCCTCGGCCGCTCGACGATGATGCGCTCGACGATGGGCCCAGAGCAGTCGGGAACGGTGGGCCGTTCCGTCCCGATGCTCAAACGACAAGGCACCTTCCTGCGACCCACGCTCTCTCAGCAGACGTTCCAGCCTCTCACCACACCTGCCGCCCATCCCACCCTTCCCGACACACCCATGTCGCCCGTCGGAGAAGAAGACGAGGGCACCCTCCCACCGCCGCCACAGCCCAAACGGATGATGATCAAACGTCAAGGCACGTTCCTCCGTCCCGCCCTCTCCCAGCAAGGCCTGCCGCCAGCCCCCGCTGACGTTCCAATGTCTCCGTCCGCCGAAGAAGAACAGCAGGGTGCTCTTCCACCTCCGCAGGCACAGCCGAAGCGGATGATGATCCGACGCCAAGGAACATTCCTCCGTCCCGCTCTCAGCCAATCCACTGCCTCGACTTCCCTCCTCCCACCTCACTCCCCGCCCGTCCCCTCTCCCACTCGCTCGCCAGGACTCGATCAGGAGGCAGCGTGGCCTTCCCAGACTCTCCGACGAACAACGGGAGGCCCTGCTCACCGCAGGCAAGCCACGTTCCTCAAACTTCCGATGCTCCAATCGCCCGCAATCCACAGTCCCCTCCCACTCACACCCACCAGCCCGTCCGCCCTGGCCTTCCCGCGCCACACATTCCCCGCAGCTGGTGCTCCTCCCGCAAGCACAGCCGTCCCTCCCCACACAGACGCCGTCGCTCCCTCGCTCGCCCTCCCTGAAAGTCAGTCTTCGAAAGACCTCGCGACAGGCCCGCCCTCTCCGTCCATCACGCCCTTCTCCGATGCATCCGAAATCAACGTCGACGACGAGATCTTCACCCATCGCGTACAGCGCGACCTCGAACACGAAATGCGGATTGGGTCGATCATTCTTGTCCGCGACTCCGCGTCACAGACTCTCCGCCGTGCCACAGAAATGGAGGAGCAGCGGAGCGAGTTCAGGAAAGGCCAGACCGGCTTCGAGCTCGACTCCATCTTCGTCTGCTCTGCCTCGCCCCTCTCCGATTTGGGTGTCTCGCTGGACGTCAAGACATCCAACCATCCGAAGACTGTCCGCGACGCTATCGACAAGAACGACGGCCTGGATGAGATTGCCCAGTCGCTCTGGACAATCAAGATCATCGCACCGGACGAGTTCGACGAGGTTGTGTTCCCCGAAGAGTTCAACATCGTCGCAGGCGCTGGGCAGGGCAACACTGGTCCGAAGAAGCCGAACCTCATCATTTCTGTCCCGTCTGGTGGGGACAGCGACGATAAAACGAAGAAAGTGTCGCGAGCATTCCAGAAGCAGAAGTTCCAGCTCACTCAGATTCTGCAGCTGCTCACTGCACGCATCAAAGACGTGACCGACACTGCCACTCTGCTTCAGAAGAAGCTGCCCCAGCAGATGGCGTACATCGAAGGAGCCCCTACCATCGCGAAAGAGCTGTGTGTCCTGCTGGAACACGGCAGGCTCCCCGACTCGCAGCAGAAGATTGCGATGCGGACGTTCTCGATGATTGTGAAGGTGCCGAAGATTGTGCAGGTGGTTGTGGAGGAGTGCAACTTCCATCCGTCCGTCTTCCGCCTCGATCTCGACAGCGGAGACTGCTTCTGCGCGTTGGTCGAGTCGATTGAGAAGATGATCATCAAGCGGAAGGAGGAGTTCTCCACCCGCCGCAACGTGATTGTGTACAACATCCACTCTGCCTACAGCCGCCTCAAGAACACCCCGCAGGCCAACATCCTCGAATCGTGCGTGGCAACGTGTGTCAACTCGGAGGTGCTCGCCTTCGCTGTCATCCATCTCTTCGACGTGTCCATCCTCGGTGCCTCGTCGCACTGGGACACAACCATCTTCGACAACGCATCGCCCCAGCTGCTGTTCATCATCGTGGAGAAGATCAACAAGCTCCTCGTCCAGCTCTCCTCGCGCCTCTGCATCCCCAAACCTAACGACGTCCTCAACGCCGCCCATCTGAAGGAACTGTACTTCGCCAACGAGGACGAGGAGAGTGCTGAGATGATCAAGTTCCCCAAGCTCACCCCGGCCGAAGAGGAGACCCTGCTCGAAGAGGTCAACAACCAGCACAACCTGAAGGGGCAGAACACCCTCAAGCGCAGCACGACCGGCGGATCCAACGAGCGCGAGATTTCGATGAAGTCGGCGATCGAGAAGGCCATCAAGTCGATGAACCTGCTGACGCTGCTGTGCATGCACTCGTGGCGCTCGTCGCTCCTCGTCTCGACGTACCAAAGGGTGAGCACGTACATCTCCGAAAGCTTCGCACGGTCGGCCTTCCAACAGCTGACCCAGCTCCCTCCGAACTTCGTCTGGGAGAACGCCGTGGATGTGGTGTTCGAAGAGAACGACCACGACTTCAGCTACATCTACAAGCACAAGTCGAAGAAAAACGCGTCCGACGACAAGGCGATGAACGACGCCACGCAAGAGCGGTCCCAGCTGAAGCAGAAGGAGAAGAGTGATCGGATGGAAAGGGCCAGGCGGATCGAAGAAGACGCGTTCATCCGATACAACCTTCTGATGAAGGAGCGTTCGGCCGAGCTGCAGCTGCTCATTCCCGAAGACTCTGTCGTCGTCCTCACCAACACTCGACGCACGCTGGGCATAAGCCAGACCGGGTCGAACATCCCCGAGCCAGCTGGGCAGGCACCCAGACAGGACAACCAGAGTGCCATCCTGAAGGCCATCTCGCCGCTTGTCCTGTCCAAAGTGGATGCGATTCGGAACTCAGCCCTGCTCGCTCTTTATTCGATGCTGTCCGTCGACGAGAAGAACAAGTACACGAAACAAGTCGCCGACGAGGCTGAGAAGGAGCGGAAGCTGGCAGCGATGGAAGACAAGGGCGGTGGGTTCCGCAGCATTCTGAACAAAGACGACGACGAGGAGCTCGAGAACCTGAAGAAGGAGGGAGCGATCTGCGAAGAGGAGGAGCGGGTGTACGTCCCGTTCCTGCTGCACAGCCTCTCGCAGACCAAGCTCATCCAGTGGCTGTACACCGTCATGGTCCTGTTCTCAAACACGAGCACTGTCACTGTCTGCATGGACCTCCTGCACTCCCTCACACGCCTGTCATTCACCCCGTCTGTCCCGCTCTCCCTCCGCCACGCCATCCTCTCCTCCTCCTTCCCCACTCCATACTTCCTCAACTTCATCTCCTCCCTCACCAACCAGGACAACGCTGAGTGCCTCTGCATCCTCATCGGCCTTGCCGAAGACTCTGTCCTCAAAATCGTCAACCAAACACACGTCCCGTGGGTCCTCCTCGAAGGCATCCACACCGTCAAGCGGAGATTGGTATGCTCGGTGCTCTCTCTTCACCCATCTCTCTCTCTCTTCTTCTCTCTCCCATCTCCCTCTCTCTCTTCTCTCTCTTTCAGATGTGCGAGGCTCTGATGCGCCTGATCAACGTCAACAATCGCTTCCATCAGCACCTCTCCTGGAAGAACGAGGCTCTTCATCAAGTATACCCTCTGATCCGCGACACTACGGTTTCTTCTTCACCTTCCCTTCATCCTTTTTATTCTCCAGACGCGTGATGTTGTACTCGAATGTTTGTCCATGAACAAACAGTTTCTGTCTGAACTCGGAAATAACAACCCCTCCGACACTTCAATGTAGTCATTAGTTTCCACATCACCTCTTTTCCTCGTTTTCTTTAGTAAACACTAATTATGTTTTTTGACTATATTCACTTCCCAGATTGGGTTCTTGCTGAATTGATTTTTCGATTTCTTCCAAAGATTGGACAAAAGGCTCGGTAAACAGAGAGATTAGATGTGAATCATTGTGAAAACTTGAAGTTCAGAATTCTAGGATATTAGAACAGAAAAAGAATAATTCTGGGGAAAGAGAAAGAAATAAGGATGGATTCAATAAAATGGTTCATGTGCTCAGCTAATACATGCTCGTTTTGTGTGTTTTCATTGACTTGTATTTTTAATCGTCAACATTGGATTTTTTGCTACATCATTCGCACATAAACAAAAGGATAAACTTAAAGTACTCACTCAAACATACCTCAGAATAATTTGTTCATTTGGACTTGAATTAAGAAGGTTTCATGATGAAGAAATGCTCAACTGATCGAGACCTTAATGTCCTCTTTCCGTCATGGCGGAGTCGGATCCATCACAACTTGACCAATTAATACCCTACCTCACCGCAGATCAGCCAGAGGCTCGAGCTCTTGCACTCCAATTTGTCTCTGATTGCACGGAGGATGTTCGTCTCCGTCCTCATCTTGTGAAGCATGCCCTCTCTCAGATATGGGGTCTTCGAAACGATCAACAAGCTATTGTGCGAAACGTTATGCGTTCAGTGATTAATTTGACAACAGATCGGCCAAACTGCCTTGCTTTTCTGGAAATGTGTTACACCAACCATATTGCCAATGACTTTACTAATTCTGATAAACCCCCTTTCCAAAAGAATACATATGGATTATGTTCTTTCCTCTTCAATTATTTTGTTGAACGGATCGTCGACGATTCCAATCCGTTCCAGGCAAGTTATGTCGCCATCTTAACGAACATCACGCGTTATCCTGAACTCCTAAACCTTCTCTTTTCTACGACAGGTGCTAATTCCATTCCAACACCGATGTCTAAGCAGAACTCTTCCTTCAACTCCGAAGTTCAGATCCTCAAACTCATTCAACTCTTCCTAAATCGCCAAAAAGACGCTACAGAGGAAAACCCAAATCCCTTAGCTTTTATTCCATCCGTTCTCCACAACATCACTCAAGTTCCCGAATGCAGAGCAACCATCCTCCAACGCTGTTCGGATCCCACCCAACCCCCAACCGTCCCAAAACTCGTCCACACTCTTCTCCAATCCATCCGAGACCCCGATCTCACCGTCCGGAGAGGTATTCTCGGCACTCTTCGGAATTGTTTCATCGAGGTTGACGAGCATCCGCGGATCCTCGGTCCCATCACCGCCATTCCCCTTCAGTCCCATTCACACGATTTCTACGAGGCTGATTTTGATCTTGGCGATTCCGCATTCCCAGCCATCAAAGCACCGGGATTTGATGTCTTTGCCTATTTCCTCAGCTGCATTGTGAACTCTGAGGGAGAATACAAACCAGGTGAATTGGACAACATCCCCGACTTCCTCCGAATGCGGCTGAATCCACGCCTGTTTGTGAAGGAAGACCTTGCGCCCATTCCTCTCATGTCCCTCAACAAGGAAGAAAGGGAAAAGGCCATCCAAAGGGCAATGCCCCGGAATCTCTCTGTCGCGAATACCCGCAACATCATTACACGCGAAACAGAGCCCGACTTGCGTCTGATGGCCTGTCAGGCACTTTTGATGCTTGCCTCGTCTCGATTTGGAAGGAACCACGCGAGGAAGCGAGGCTGGGTGTACGGGATGCTGAGGGAGGGCGATAAGATCGAAAAAAACATGGACGTGAAAGATGTGATTGATTCGATTGTCGGCTTGCTCATTCGAGATGAGAAACGGGAAGAGGGAGACACAGAAAAGAATATTGAGTTGTCTGGCTCTGATGCTGCTGCCTCGTTTGAAACGGAGCATTCCAGTGAGTCGAAGGAACCTGAGCCAAGCAGACCGATCGTTAAGCAGGAGGGACCAATCAAAACTGTTGAGTCTGATGGCATGATCACGAATTATGCTGTGGTTGAGCCAGAACGGGTAAAGAAGATTACTAAATTGTTTATCCCTCCTCCGAAGCAATGAATAAACATTTCACATATGAACGATAAGATATTGTGTCATATAAGCTTGGATTTGTCTTCAAGACAAATAACAGTGTGAAATAACTTTTACAATGGGCTCAATTCTTGACACGACGATGGCATATCCATCATCACCATCTCGTACAGGCGGAGCCTACAGTGGGGAAGGAGAAGGGGATGAAGGAGCAAGACGACTAGCTTCATCAGTCTCAACTTTCGTCCCAATGAGTGTGAAGTTGGTCCACTCGACATCAAAAGAATATGTCGGACAACCATTTGCAATTAATGGAGTTGAACTCAACACTGTGTCAACGCATTTTTTCTTGACTGCCTTTTAACAATCGTTTCAGGTTGAGCTGATCGGTCTACTTCTTGAGACCACAGTCAGCGGAAATCAAATTTTGTATAAACTCGACGATGGAACAAGTTGCATTGACGTCAGACAGTACATTACAGCAACAGGCGAAGAGCAGCGGGTGAACACCGTTCAGACAGGGACGTATGCTCGTGTGGTTGGGAACATCAAACAACAAGGTGAGAGTCGAGAGATAAACGCATTCCAAGTCACAAAAATTGAAGACTTTAATCAAATAACATACCATATTCTCGCGACCATCAATGCACACATACAACGAACTGGACCGATATCCCAAGCTTCTCGTTCTGATAACACATCTTCATTCACACGGATGACTGAATGACACCAAGGTTCTTTTTTCGTTGAAACGATCAGAGCATAGAGGTGAGAGAAAAGGTGAAATTTCTGAATTTCGAAGAGAGTGAAAGATGCATATGAGTGTGTGAGTAGGAATATCAAGGGATGGTTGCCAGAGAAGAGAGGATCAATAAAAGACGTTGAGAGGCTTCCAATACGGATGTACAAATCGATTGTTGGGGGATTGTAGACGGATGAGGACCGGGGAAGCTAGTTCAGGATCCCATCGAGGATCTTGCCTCAGACATTCTGAGGGGAGGATGGAAGAGTTTTGCTGTCGTTTTGAGGAGGACAGATCGTTTCGAATTGAGTGATGGATTGGAGGATGGGTGTTTTGGGGATGGTTGTGACACTGTTGATGGGCTGTCAAATATGGAAAGGAATCGAGTGATGCGGCTTGTTGGGCATCTGCAGGATTAAACGAACGATAGTTGGATCGACAGGTTGGAGATTGTCGGATCTGTGTTCGTAATGAAGGAATAGAGTCGGATTGAAAAGGGGTTGGCTCTCATGTATGGCTTTATCTCGCGGTTGTTCACAGTCATAAGGACGAACAGCGCCTAATTGGGTAGCTGGGGTGTGATCAATATGAACAACAAAGTTTTGGTCGGATCTTGATGACAAGACTCCATTTTCTCGGAAAACGTTAGTTAGAGCACGGAGAGTGCAAAAAGGGGTGCAAAAACGCGAAAAAACGAACCTCGATGCCGGGAATCGAACCCGGGTCTGAGGAGTGAAAATCCCCTATCCTAGCCGACTAGACTACATCGAGCTTATTTTGGGCCACTCAATGAACTCCTTTGTCAGGTCATTCCTCTTTTTCTTTTTCAACAATTCCACAGCTCAAAAAGTATCCAAGCGAAATATCTGCTCATTTTGTGGTTCAATAAGCCAGAAATCTATGGAAATCAATCAATCTGTCAGGTTTCACCTATTCGGCCTTTAATCGGTGAGGGACCATTTTGGTCAAACGAAGAAAAAAACTCGCCTTTTTAGTTTTTCTGTCATATCTCAACTTTTTTCCCAACATTTTTCGAAAAAAGACAATCAAAACTTAACTTTTTGTCCGAACTTTTCTATTCGAAGAGAGAAAAATAGTGACTTTTCGCATTATGCACAATACCCAAACTTTTTCTTGACAATTGTTGCCTAACTTGCATTTCACCAAAAAAATGTTTCTACGGTGAATTGAGTGATTCTTATTGAAATGTTGTTTGCGTCTGTGCCTTCCCCTGAAATGGTGGTTCGCGAATTCCTTTTACAGTCCAAAAGTTGCCATAGCGGGAGAGAAATTCCAAGATCCACTTCGTCAATCCAGATGTGACAATCCAATCTGAGTCTCTGTCTCCATCATCCCTGCCCCAGCAGTCCTTTGAAGCAAACATAGTGATAGAAGTGCAAAGACGACAACTTCGGAGTTTTTCGAGACATGAAACAGCGGAGATGCGGACTTGTCAGTGACACATTCACACATTTGACCTCGTCATAGAGCTTCTGGGCTTTTGCCAAACATTTGGATGCACTGTCCAACGAATCAGGCTATTTTGGCGTTTTTCCTTCTCCAAGTTTTTTTATTATGGTCGATACGTCACAGGACATTTCTCGGATCAAACAATTTTCAGTTTTTATCAAGTTTCGAAAGCACAGCAACCAAAAAAGTCTTGATCACCTCGCTATCCTCCCACAAAAGACTTCCGGCACTGGAAAAAAATGATTTGATCTTCTCCAAACTGCACTAGCCCAAAATCACCTCAGACTGTCAAATTGTGTATCTCTTGGCACAGATGACGACGCTGCAATGGTAAATCCCAAAATTTTGTGGTTTCACTGCGGAGCTCATTCATTCCAACTAGGTGTTGCACAACCTTTGAAGATCAACTGATAGATGACTTTCCGTTGGTCCTTGAAGGATGCAACTCTATTGCTACATATATTGTGGGAGCTGGTTCCAGACAAATCGATTTCGATCACGCAGTTCATGCTCTACAACTCCTTCCAACGAAAATCCTCGGTCCAAACGCATCAAAGTGGCTGTCAAGGTTCGCACTGATCGATTATTTTGTTTCATTTTATCTTCCTCTTCGTGACTTCATGATTGGTCATCAATCCTCAACGTTGACAGTGAATGAATATGAGGAAACAATTGACACTTGCAGAATAACTTTCTCCCTGCTAGCCACCCACTTTTATTTTGCAACACAAACGAAGGCAGATGTGGCCTCACGCGCACAAGAAGTGATCACCGTGCCAACATATCTCAGAAGGTGGTCACCTTCAATTTCATCTGATTGGGAAGCGTTTCAAGGATTGAAAACTTAACATTTACTCAATCCAAACACATCACCGGATCAAAAGGACCGTCTTGGAAACAGAAATTGGGATGATTCACAAGAAACTCCTGGAAAATCAACTCGTCAGGCTTAAAACACAATTCTACTGCCTTGTTGGATCTGGTGATGGACGACAAAACCTCCTTCAAATTCCGAGTTGAAAACAAGTACTCGAAATTGATTCTATTGCTGTTGTGACAACCGTACACGTTGAGTCTGGGTTTAACATAATGAAACTCATCAAAACACCCAATCGAAGCAGATGAACCGCCAAAAAACAACATCAACAATGTCTGATGAAGATTAACCACACTTTCAGAACACCGCTCAATGAGGAATATTATTTTTGTGGTGTCACCAATCCGGCCTTTTTCCTGTGAGGGACCATTTTTGTCAAACTAAGAAAAAATGAAAGTTTAGAATTATTCTCCCACGCGATCCCGAGAAAACCACAAAATACCTTTAATGTTCCGAAGGTACACATTTTTCTCAACTTTTTCCCCTTTTTTCTCCACAACCAGCCATCCGTTTTGAATCAAATAAAATGCATTGTTATCGTAAAGATCTCGACAAAAGCTGCTCAAAATATAAACCGCTTTTTTTCTAAGGATTTTTTTTCGAGAAAAATATGGGTTTTTTTCAATTTTCCCTCATACCCAGTATTTTTTCTCAATTTTTTTCAAAATGTTCGTTTCACCAAAAAAACGTTTTTGTGAAAAATTTCATCGAAATCGATTTACTGGTTATTGAGATATTGCCGAAACGATTTTTTTTATCGGGCAAAAGGGGGTATTTTGAGGTTTTCTTGGGATCGCGTGGGAGTATAATTCTAAAATTTGATTTTTTTCTTGGTTTGACCAATATTGATTTTTCAATCCGCATTGTACGGATTAATGAAAAGTTCGGTTTATTGAAACATCTATAAGTAGGACTCCTGCTGGCGATCCGGAAACGAGACCAATCACTTGGTTGTTTCTCTTCTGTGCAATAGACCTCATCTTCGTGCTGTTTGCCTTCGTCTTCTTCAATATTCTGCTATACTAGTCTCTGCCTTCCATCTGCAGCAACAAACCCTTTCCTAGACGAAGTTTGGTTTGTATTAGCCTTGGGTTGGGCGTTGCTGTGATGGGTGAGGGGAGTTGAGTAATGGGGAGGGGAGGTGGGGGTGATTGATGCTCTGGTGTGTGTTGTGAAGTGAGTCTCCGGTGACTGAAGTGATGAGGTTGAATGATTCCATGTCCAATTCGATCCCAATAGAGCGCTTTCTTTCTTCTTCCTTCCTCCTTGCAAGATGGTTGAGCATTTTTTTGAGTGTCTGTTCCACATGTGAGCGAACGAGTTCCATGATGACAGATACTTGAGTGCAGAAGGTGGGGAGTGGGTTGGATATCTTCATTTCGGCTGCGAGCTGTGTGATGAAATCGAAGAAGAGTGAGGTGTTGGGGCTTGAGTGGCCGTGGTCGCTTGAACCAATGCCGATGACTGTGTGGCCTTGGCCTACTCTGTTGTACTTTCTTTCCTTCTTCCTCTCTGCCTCCTTGACTCTGCCTTTCGGGTCCATCATCCCTCTATGCGTGTGAGATCAAGTCCGAACTCAAGGATCCTTTGGCCTTCGTCTTTGATACCGAGGATGTCACGGACGAAGCGATGCTTGGTGTAGCCAGTCGTTATTCTGAGTTGGAGGTCTGCTGTTGCGTTTGTTTCTTCCTTATTTGCATCTTCTTCGTCTCTTCCCATCTTGGTCTCGGTTCTCACAGTGATTGAAAGGATCTCCTTGAGTGTCTGCGCGAGTAGGAACTTGATGGCATGATGCCTTGCTGGCCTCTCGCTGCTGGTTCGCATTTTTTTGTGTGATGATGAAAAAAGTTTCGATTTTAATCAATGACCCAAATCATCCCTAAAAAACGAAAATATTTGACTCGAGAAATTTGGGACCCAGTTGAAAAGGATGATGAAGACTATCCGAATGAAAAAGCCAAACTTTTTGGTGTAGCGGCAAAAAACAACATTCCAGACATCCAACTGGAAAAAGATGGACTTATCATTCATTCAGCAAGAATTCGGGCAAAAAAGGCAAATGCCCACAATCGCGATGTTGGGGTTCGTGGTCGTCCGCCTGTATTAAATTGCTCTCAGCAAACCTAACTTGTTGAAAAAATTTCAGAAAAGGCTTAATCAGGCAATCCTTTGAATGCGAAAGCAATTCGACAATATTAAAACCCACAATTTCCTTCCCAGAAATGTCAAATACACTTTCTAGAACTTGGCCGTATCGTTTTGTCTCACTTCAGAAAGAACTATCAAATTTGGCGTTGTGATCGAGCTTCGATTCATGTTTTTATGGGGTTAGCTCTTCTTCACCAGGATTTCACTTTTCCTGTACTTATCCTTTCAGGTTTTAAATACTGCTGTGGCTAAACTTTCTGATGTCGATATCTGTTCATCAAATTTTCAGGTTTTATCCTTTGTTTTGTCTTCAAAATCATTTCCATCTTTTTCCATTCTCGCCCCCATAGGTTTCCTTTCCTTGCTCCAGTTGTGTCACCAAACCGTCCAGTGTCACCAATCCGGCCTTTTTCCTGTGAGGGACCATTTTTGTCAAACTAAGAAAAAATGAAAGTTTAGAATTATTCTCCCACGCGATCCCGAGAAAACCACAAAATACCTTTAACGTTCCGAAGGTACACATTTTTTTCACTTTTTTGCCCTCATTTCTCCACAACTAGCCATCCGTTTTATATCAAATAAAGGCATTATAGTCGGATAGATCTCGACAAAAGTTGCTCAAAAAAGAAACCGATTTTTTTCCTAAGAAGTTTTTGTCGAGAAAAAAAGGGATTTTTGCTATTTTCCCAAATCCCCAGATTTTTTTTCTCCATTTTTTCCAAAATGTTCGTTTCACCAAAGAAACGTTTCTATGAAAAATTTCATCCAAATTGAGTCACATGTTGTTGAGATATTGCCAAAACGATTTTTATGATCGGGCAAAACGGTGGATTTTGAGGTTTTCTTGGGATCGCGTGGGAGTATAATAGTAGTGTCAATAACCCGTACATATTCAAAAACCCGTATCATGGGGCTTGAAAAATATACATTGGTCAAACTAAGAAAAATAAAATTTGGTTCAGCGCCGAAACCCCTGTGTCGGGAGAAAACCTCAAAATACTGTTTCGTTTAGGAATCCACACATTTTTCTCAACTTTTTCCCCTTTTTTCTCCACAACCAGCCATCCGTTTTGAATCAAATAAAATGCATTGTGATCGTAAAGTTCTCGACAAAAGCTGCTCAAAAAATGAAAGATATTTTTTTCTAAGAATTTTTTGTCGAGAAAAATATGGGTTTTTTTCCATTTTCCCAAATATCCAGAATTTTTTCTCCAATTTTTTTTCAAAATGTTCATTTCACCAAAAAAACATGTTTGTGAAAAATTCCATCGAAATCGGTACATGGGTTGTGAAGATATTACCGAAACGATTTTTTTTATCGGGCAAAAGGGGGTATTTTGAGGTTTTCTCCCGACACAGGGGTTTCGGCGCGGAACCAACTTTTATTTTTCTTAGTTTGACCAATGTATATTTTTCAAGCCCCATGTTACGGGTTTATGAAAAGTTCGGTTTATTGAAACATCTATAATAGATGTGTCATTAACCCGATTCTGTCAACAACCCGGAACATGGGGTTGAAACAAACCATATTGGTCAAACTAAGAAAAAAATAAAATTTTAAAATTTTCTCTCTTGGCGAATCGGAGAAAACCTCAAAAAACCTCGTTTAAGGCCCTTTTGGTAGTGTGTCCAAATCATATCTCCACAACCTGTGGACCAATTTTGATGAAATTTTCCACAGAAACGTTTTTTTCGAGAAAAGAATTTTTTGCAAAAATTTTGAAAAAAAAATGTTGGGTATTTGGAAAGTTGCGAAAAAACGTTATTTTTCTCGACAAAAAATTTTTTGGGAAAAAAATTTTTCTTTTTTTTGTGAGTCTTTTTTCGATATATTTACGATAAAAACGCTTTTTATTTGGTTTAAAACGGATATCTGGTTGTGGAGATCTGAGCTGAAAAAGTTTGAAAAATGTGTGTGTTCCTGCTGTATACAGTCTTTCGAGGTTTTCTCCGATTCCCCGCGGAATTGAATTCTCAAATTTTATTTTTTTCTTAGTTTGACCAAAACGGTTCATTTCAACCCCAGGTTCCGGGTTGTTGACACGGACCGGGTTAATGACATATCTATAATTCTAAAATTTGATTTTTTTCTTGGTTTGACCAATATTGATTTTTCCAGAAAAAGGGCCTAATTGGTGACATGGGACGTATTGGTGACACCACGATTATGAGTATTGAAACACGATCAACGAAGTGTTCAAGGTTTGGTCTTTTGTCCAAGTTCGATTGATCAAGAATATTCCGTTTTTGCCCGGTCAGGTTTGCTGAATTTCGGCGCCTTTCTGACAGCACTATCCAAACTTTTGGCAATCATTTCGAAGCGGTTGATGGTTGTGATTTTGCGTGGCCTTCCGAAGTCATTGTGGACAGCGCACCTTCTGAACGATGATGGAGATAGTGTGCAGAGGGTGGCCCTTCGGTGTTCTCGATGAAGAACGCACCTGCTCCACCTCGCCCTCTCCCTCGACGTGCACAAACTGGCAGTCCAGAAAAAGAATACCGTTTTGCTATTATCTAAAGCCGTTGAAATACTGAAAGAACACAGTGAAAGAGTCGGAGTCGGTCTGACAGGGCAACTTTTTGTCCGATGTTGGGGAAAGACAGACCGACTCAGGGACTCTTGATCAACGATGTGTTGAACATTAATTTCGAGAAAAATGAGATGAACGAATCATAGAGATGTTGTGAATCAAAAATGACAAAAAGTCAACAATAAAGTGACACTGGCGGGACTCGATACTGGGTCCCGAGAACTAAAAGAAGGCCCGCTTTGAAAGCTTGAGGACGCGGGTTCAATGCCCACCCTGCGTCCTCTTTTTATTTCTCAACATAGAATTTTTGGCCCACAAAGTCGGCATTTGCCGAACCGTGTTAACGTTTGGATGATTCTCAGACATCCTCTTGGTCAGTCAAAAAAACCACCATTTTTTCTAATCCAATCGGATGCTTCGAACAGAGGCTCAGAACTCTCTTTATCCCCGATTGTTTGAAGCAGGAGAGAGAAAAGGTTACCTCCTTAACCTTCACACTGTATGTAATCATTGTACTTTTTGAACTATCCATCCGTTTTTCTTTTTCACTCTGTTTTCTCTTGTTCTGATACTTAGACAGCTGTTGATGATGATGGTGTGAGAAAAAGCGCAATAGATTTATATTTTCTTGGAGAAGACGGTTCCCGTTTCAAAGTTGCGGTACAACACGATCCTTATTTCTACATCAAAACAACGACTGGAAACGAAGAACTTGTTGAAAAACAATTGATTCAGATCTTTGGAAAAGGAGAAAACCCTATCAAGAAGTCGGAAATTCTCGAAAGAGATGATCTTGAAGTTGTATGCTGTGAATTTCTGATCTCAATCATTTTCCAACAGCCAAATCATCTTTCTGGTGTAAAAGGAACGCTTATCAAATTATCTTTTGATCAAGTTAGTCATTTAACAAACGTTCGCAATGATATACAACGGAGGATCAATGCAAGTCGGAAGACGTCGACGGATGTTCTTGGCAAGTCCATGGCGATGGTATTTTCAGGACATCAAGAAAAATATTCACGCGAACACGATGACGAGTCTGTTTTTTCTCTCAATTTATTGTTTCAGGTTTGATGCCTTTGCCAATATTGTGGAATTTCGAGAATATGATGTTCCATACTTGATGCGAGTCTGTATTGATCTTGGTCTGATTTTTCCGTTTTATGATATCAATCTTTCCCTTATACACCGTTTAGGAATTCGAGCTGGACAATGGTATTCGATTGAGCAAGAATCAGGGTCAGTCATCGTCAAACCTGATCCATCCCTCAAAGTTCCCCCCGAAGCTGTGATCTGTGCCTTTGATATCGAGTGCACGAAAGAACCGCTCAAATTCCCCGACATGGAGAAGGACGAAATCATGATGATCTCCTTCATGCTCGAATCTCAAGGCTACCTCCTCATCAACGGCAGCGTCGTCGGAAGCAACACGAAAGGCTTCGACGGAATCGAAGACTTCGAGTTCAAGCCCTCCGACGACTTCCCCAGCACCTTCTTCGAATGCCTCACATACGCCAACGAGCAGGAAATGCTGCGTGCGTGGTACGACTTCATCTTCCTCCTCAAGCCAACCATCTTCGTGTCCTTCAACGGCGACTCCTTCGATTGGCCGTACATCGAGTGCAGGTCCGCCAAGTATGGGCTGGACCAGCAGAAGCTCCTCGGGTTCCAATCCAACTATTCCGGCGAAGTGACGGGGATCGAGCGGTGCCACCTCGACTGCTACAAATGGGTCAAGCGCGACTCGTACCTCCCGCAGGGATCGCAAGGCCTGAAGGCAGTGACAAGAGCGAAGCTGGGCTTTGATCCGCTGGAGCTTGACCCCGAGCTGATGACTCCGTACGCCAGAGACAACCCGAAGGAGCTGGCACACTACTCTGTGTCGGATGCAGTGGCCACGTACCACTTGTACAAGAAGTACGTGCACCCCTTCATCTTCTCCCTCTGCACCATCATCCCCCTCCCGCCAGAAGACGTGCTGCGAAAGGGGACAGGCACACTCTGCGAGTCCCTTCTGATGACACGCGCGTTCGAAGCGTCCATCATCTGCCCAAACAAGTCTGACAAGGGCCTCATTCGCTATCACAACAAAATGGTGCTCGAATCCGAAACGTACGACGGAGCGAAAGTCGAGGCGCTGCAGAGCGGAGTCTTCAGAGCCGACATTCCGATGCGCTTCAACCTGACACCGTCCATGCTCGACACACTCGCGCAGAACGTCGAGCGGGACTTGGACGATCATGCTGTCCGCGAGGGGTTGGAGTACGACGAGGCCAGTCGAGCAGAAGTTGCTGACGAGATCAGGAAGATGCTGATCCATCTCCGCGACAACCCAGAATTCACCACAACCCCGCTCATCTACCATCTCGACATCGCTGCCATGTATCCCAACATCATCCTCACAAACAGACTCCAGCCTGTCGCCATCGTCAGCCAACACAAGGAGTGTGTCCGCTGCACGTTCAACTCGGAGGAAAACAGATGCCAGCGAAAGCTGCCATGGTACTGGCGAGGAGAGGTCTACGAATGCGAGAAGAACCAGCAGGACATCATCAAAGCGCAGCTGATCGCCGAGTTGGGGGACAATTCGAACAAGACTGAGGAGGAGAAGGCACTCATGTTCAAAAAGGCGTTGGGGGACTACTGCAGCAAGACAACAGGCCATCGGACGAAGAAGATGAGGGAGCGGAGAGAGGATATTGTCTGCCAGCGAGAGAACAACTTCTACATTCGAATGGTCCGCGACTTCCGCGACCGCAGGTACGAATACAAGCGACTCCTCAAAGACGCACAGCAAGCATACAGAAAGGCCGTCGCTGACAAGGCAAACGAAGTCACTCTGAAAGAGAAGACAGCGATGGTTGTTTTGTACGACTCGCTGCAGCTCGCCCACAAGTGCATCCTGAACACGTTTTACGGGTACGTGATGCGTGTGGGGGCTCGATGGTACTCGATCGAAATGGCTGGGATTGTGACCACGATGGGTGCTGAGATCATCACTAATGCTCGCCAGGTCCTCGACCAACTTGGGTCTCCACTGGAACTCGACACGGACGGGATCTGGTGCTGCCTCCCCTCCACTTTCCCCAACACCTTCCAAATCAAGACCAAGTCGGGAAAGAAGGCAGAGATCCCGTACCCCGCTGTGATGCTCAATGCCGATGTCACTGCAAACTTCTCCAACGATCAGTATCAGGACATCGACCCAGAAACAGGAGGGTACAAAATCACCACCGAAAACTCAATCGGGTTTGAAATCGATGGCCCGTACAAGGCGATGATTCTGCCTGCTTCAAAGAAGGAGGGCGAGACCATCAAGAAGCGGTATTGTGTGTACAACTTCAACGGACGAATCGCCGAACTGAAAGGATTCGAGCTCAAACGACGAGGAGAACTGAAGCTGATCAAAGAATTCCAGGAAGCCATCTTTGGCACGTTTCTGAAAGGAACAACGCTTCAGGAGTGCTACCAGGAGGTCGCCAAGGTCTGCAACACATACCTCGACATCATCACTTCACACGGAAGCAACATTAGTGACGAACAGCTCTACTTCTTCCTGACAGAGTCACGCTCGATGTCGAAGGGACTCGCAGAATACGAAGGACAGAAGAGCAACTCCATCACCACTGCTCGCCGCCTCGGAGAGCTTCTCGGGGAGGATATGGTGAAGGACAAGGGTCTTGCCTGCTCCTTCGTCATTGCTCGCCTGCCAGTTGGGAAGCCCGTCTCAGAACGGTCGATTCCAGTGGAGGTTTTCAAGTTGGAGGACGATCTTCTTCGAAAGAAGTACCTGCGAAGCTGGTTGAAGGACAGCTCGCTCGGCCAAACATCACTCGACGTCAGAGACATCCTCGACTGGGATTACTACAAAGAGCGGCTGTCGTCGGCGATCATGAAGATTGTCACGATCCCAGCCGCCTTCCAAGGAGTGAAGGACATTGTTCCGAGGATCCAGCATCCCGACTGGGTGAACAACTTGATCAGGAACAGAGAGTCCAATCGGTCGAAGGATGTGGGGCAGATGATGCGGCAGAGGAAGATCCAGGAAGAGCGGAAACTCGAAGAAGCTGGGGACATCGAGGACATGGACCAAGTCGAACGACCCCTCTCACTGATTCGTGCCAATCTCGCCAAAACAACTCCTGGCAAGAAATCCTTCTTCACGCCAACTGCTCATCAGCACAAGAAAGTCTCGTCCGCTCAACGAATGGCCCTCGTGACCCAGCGTCGCTCGTTCGTTGTCAGATTCCCAGACGACGAAACAACAACAGTCCCATCGTGGAAGGAGCAGCCAAGCGAGTGGGTCAAGTTCCACAAAGTGCTTTGGCGGGTGCAGAGAATGAACCGCCATCGCCAGGCCGTCGCAAGCACCGCCAAAGGAGAGTCCACCGAAAAGCTCCCCACCGTCCGCGAGACAACCGTCCGAGCAGTCGCGAGACAACCCTCTCTCCTCAGATTCGCTAACGTTGGCCTCTCGTCTCTCAATCAACAGAGCGGGATCTTCCAGAGTATGTGGAAGGTCCTCCAAATTGCTCCCTCCACTCCACCCATTCCCGCCCTCCGCATCCAAAATGTCTCTTCAGCAACAGTCTCCTCGCACATCCCGTCCATCTTCTCTCCTCTCTCCACCAACGAATTGACAATGTGGTTGTATTGTGTTGGAACTGTCATTCCGATCCGAATCAAGCCTCCAAAATCAATCATCGTGGATTCCCTTGTTCCGTTCCCGTCCTTCGCCCCATCCATCAAATCGATCAATCATTCCAACTCGAGCTCGCTCCAACAGGAGTACAACACTCCACACAAGTTCATCACCTCAGTTCGTCGCGTCGAGGCAGTCCTCCCTCACAACGTCCAACCGCACTATCTCTTCCAGTGCACCATCGACCCCTCTCTGGACACGAGTGGGTGGATGATGGCCATCACGCGAGACAGAAACGTTGCCAAAGTTTTCGAAAGCGAAGTCTCGCCAACTTTCCGAGCAATCACATCACTCGGTTCGTGCTGCAGACTGAAGAAGTTCACTGCAAAGACATCACTCGACAACGTCTTCGATGTGTCCGAGTTCGAATTCTTCTCCACCGACACCTACGACTACCTCAACCCCCCTTCCAACTCCACGAAGACGTTCTCTCCCCCCAAAAGCCCTCCCGCTCGTTTCTCGACGATCTCTCAAGCCGATCCAACGCGAGTCCAGACACGCCACCCTTTCCCTCAACTCGACCGCGAGCTCCCCGTGATCTATTTGTACTCCAACGTCGTCCAAGACGCGAGTCCTCGTGCCTTGTTCGGGCTCTACCACAACAAGACACACAAACTTGTCCTGATTGGACTCAACACTCCTCGCGTCGAAATGTCGGGGATCCAGGCTGCCACAACCCAATTCTTCCGCCAGTTCCTCGACGAAGAGAAGCGGCACCAGCGCGAGGAGTATGAAGGGCATCCCATCCTCACCTCCACAGACGGCTTCCCCAGCGTGGAATTCTTCAACGAAAACACGTTTCCAAAGGCACTCAGTCGACTTTCGAACGTGATTTCATATTTCATGGTGACCAACACGTACGTTGATCCATCCCTTCCCATCCCAAGCAAAATCCCCCACCAACCGCAGTCCCGCTCATCAGCTCTGATCCTCCTCCAATCAGTTGGCATCTCTCCGTCTTCTTTCCTCTCCCAACTCCCGTCTCTCGCAACCAACCCGCTTGCCATTGTCCCTCACAACCTCTCCGACATCCGCCCCAATCCAATTGGGTGGCACTCGGCCATCGCCAAGTTGTGTGGCCGGAGATTGCTCGAGGTTGGGGATTTCATCGGATCAACGCACGAACTCGCTCGCTTCTCGTCTGTTCCTCTGTGTTCTCTGACTCACGCTGACGACATTCACTCTTATGCAATGGATGTCCTTTTTGCCCGACAACTTCTTTCTCAAACCAACCCTTCATATGTTCTGCCATTCTCTCGCTCGACCTCACCCGATGTAGGCGACTCCTTCCTTTCGGTCGAGTCAACAGAAATTGCGGAGGAAGAGCTGTGTGGGGTCAGAGATCTCTCGATCGAGAAGCAGGACTCGGCCAATTTCTGGAATTCCACAGTGGCCATTGAGATTTCGAACATGGGTATGTACGACACAACATGTGTGGAGTTCAGTCTCTCATCACTCGCCATCAATTCTGTCTTCGAATCTGTTCGCATCTCGGAATACGATGACCAGCTGGGGATGAGCTTTGGCCAGACTGGGCTCGAACAGGACACTGTTTACGGCGCCGACAAGGCACCCAAACAGCCTTCGCTGATGACGGATTATCTCCGTTCGGACATTCCTTCATTCACTGCAGACGGAACAGTCAGCCCAACACAAGATTATTCTGCTCACTCCTCGCAGTACTTCAGAAAACTGCGGGATTTTGTCTCGTACCTCTATCAGACCATTCTCACCGCACCGGCTCGTCCAGACGTCCGCCAACCGGATGTCCTCCGCAAGGTGAAGATGTCTCGAGTTGCAGACGACCTCCTGATCCACTTCTACCGCTGGGTTTCGTCTCCATCGTCGTATCTCTTCGATCCGCTCCTTCTCCGATCTGTCCACATCTGCATGAAGAAGGTTCTCTTCCACATGCTCCTCACAGTCACTCAGCTTGGCCTCAGTGTTGTCTACGCCTCAACCAACCGTCTCATCATCAACACTGCCAGGCGGTCGCTGAAAGATGCTGAAATTGCGATCAAGACGATGGTTTCCACCATCCTTCAAAAAGACCTTTTCAAGTTGATTGTGATTGAGCCTGTCCAACTTTGGAGAAAGCTCATCTTCCTCGATCGCTCCAACTTCGGCGGAATGAGGCCAGAACTCGAAGAGGAGAAACAAGAAAGACTTGCTCGGGATGCGAACACGGTTGACATCGAGACCTCCAGGGGTCAATCTTCAGGTGGTCTTGACAATTGCAGTGAACAGCCAGGATCTCCTTTGGAAGACGTGTCGACACTGTCGACTCTTCCTCCGATGTCGGGAACTGATGCTGAAAACATGGTCCAAACACTTTGGAGAGTTGACTTCCGCTTTGATCTTGTCAGCTGCTTCCCAAAAAGTATGAAATCAGCCTTTGAAATCATCCTCAAACGATATCTCACCTTCCATCTGCAACTCGACGATGACAACACATACGTCGACACTGACGACGAACAAAGCGACGACGGGATGGGCAAGGATGACGAGGAGGACGAGGTGTTCAAGCTCATCGACCACAAAGCACAGGAGCTCCGAAAACGCGCCGAAAAATCTCGAAACAGGAAGCTCCAAAAGTTCGTGAGAGAGAAGCTCCAGGCAGACCTCATCACAATCGTCAAGCGAATCCGCAGCCTGGCTCAGGTCGATTCGCTCGACGATTTCGAGCCAAAGCCGATCAAGCCAGCCCATTGGTCTTCGAGCCCAGCAGTCGCATACGTGACAGTCATCAGCCACATCCTCTCGCTCGACAAGCCTCTCACAAAGATCTCCCAGACGATTAAGCGTGTCGTCTTGGAAATGCTCAACACAAGCGCTTTTTCAGAAGAAACAAAATTCGTCATTCCTTCGGCTGCAATCATCATCACGAACGTGCCGTGCTCGTTCTGTGGCTTCCCTCACGAACTCGACCTGGCTCGAGACAAGGACCTCATCGAAGGACGATGGAACTGCCCCATCTGCCACAACCCGTACGACCAGAGTGAGATTGAACAGATTCTGCTCCGCGCCTTGAAACGACGGCTCCAAACATTCCCAACTCAGATGACACGCTGTGCTCTGTGCAAAGCCAAGCAGACGTCGTATCTCCAACTCCGCTGCGAGTGCCAAGGCCAGTTCACACACACGACGAAGAAGTCGCAGATTCTGACGACAATCTCAAACATGACGCAGATTGCCGAGTTCTACAACTTTGGAGTTCTCTTGTCTTTCATTCGTTCAATCAGCGACATGCTCTAGCCGATTTTTGCTCCGTTTGCTTTGTCATTGCAGAGAAATGAAGACGGTGAAGTGAAAATCAAGAGAGAAATCAAGATTTAAGGGGAGTGGTGGATCGGAGACCGCGGTATGGTCCTCTGCTTCTGTGGAGAATGAAACACTTCGTTGTCGACAGGCTGCTCGCGGAGGAAGACGACAGGCTCACCATCATCTTGCACACTTTTCATTGTCTTCTCCCATTTCATCTTTTCTCGAGCGATTTTGGCATCAATTTCCATGAAACGCATCTGCCGCTGCCTCTCCTTCTCCATCTCTCTCTGATGAGTGTGAGAGTTGAATGTCTGTGTCTTCTCTGGGTCCAAGTGTGCTGGGCGTGGGAAGGACGTCCCAGGGAGGAGAGGACTGTGCACATCAGGAAGCCCCGAATCCTCCATTTGATGTGAAAACCTGGACGCGTTTGGGGTTGAAGTGGTGTAGAGGGCGGCAGCACGAAGTTCGTTGTCATTGACAGAAACATCGTCACTATCGGACGGATCGAGGCTCTCCGATGACTCCGACTCAGACCAACCTTCCTCGTACTTCTGTCTGCGCTTTGCTCGTCGAATGTTTTGTGCAGCTCGAGCGTGATCTTTCCTCATCCGCTCTTCCACTGATCCGGAGGGTCTGAACGCACCGCTGTCGGCAGCGTGTCGGAGGCGATCGTAAAAGCTGATCTGGTCGTTCAGCACCTGCTTCGTGATTCGTTCCTGCTCGTCGATGCTCCTCTTCCATTCAGACTCCCTTCGGTTCTGCCTTTCTCGCCTTTCGTTCATGCGGTTGATGAAGTCTTGCTCCGCTCTGCTCTTTGCGTCGATGATCGCTTGCATCTTTGCCATCGCCAGCTCCATCTCGTTCAGACTCTCGTTGTCTCTGATGTCGTTGATTCGTCCGAGACGAGCTGTTCGCTCCTGTTCCTCTCTTTCGATTGCGCGACGCAACTGTGTCCTGTTTTCGTCTCCTCGCCTTCTTCGCAATTGGTCGAGGTCAGACATGATTCCTTCGCCTTGCTTTCTCAATTGATCCCGTTTCTTCCGCCCTCGTTCTTCTTCCTCTCGCAGCTCTCGAATTCTCATCTCTCGCTGTCGTTCTTTCTCATTTTCTGCTTCTCTCCGCCTTTGCTCTTCGTCGTATCTCCTTTCCTGTTCGAGAAGCAGCCGATTGGATTCATCTCGCATCTTCTCTTTCATTCTCTCTGCCACCTTCTGTCTTTGCCGCATCTCCTCCTCCCGCATCTTCTCCTGTCCGATCCGCTCCTTCTCTTCGTCCTCCCGCCTCCACTCATCTGTGAATCGTTTTCTGGTGTTTTCCATTTCTCTCCTCGCTCTGTCCCCCTCAGCCACGATGTCATTCTTGGCCTCTTCTTCCTCAAACTTCTCTTCCACTTCTTCCATCCTCCGTCGAGCTGTCTCCTCAAAATCAACCAGCTGCTCGCGTGCCCTCCTTTCCTTGAGCTCTTCAATTTCCTGCTCCTTCTCAATCTCCATCTGCTCCAACTCTTCCAGGATCCGCTCTTCCTCGTCCTTCCTCAACTCCTCCAGTCGATTCTGTGCCTCCTCGTTCATCAGCTCGATGTTCCGCATTCGTTCTCCCAGTTCCGCGTCCCTGACACGACCAGCTTTGATCCTTTCTTCGGCTCGCCTCGCCTCGAAGTTCTCTTTGGCGTGCTTCCTGTTCTCTCTGATTGCGTCTCGCTCCTTCTTCCGCATGGTCACGTCAGCTTCAGCAAACGTCCTCTGTTTCTCCGTCTTTTGCACATCTCCCATCCTCTTCAGGAGTTGTGCTTCAGTGTGGGCCTCTGAGACTCTCAGGTTGACCTCATTCTCCACAAATGCTGTCGGGAAGTGAGTGAACACAGGGTATCGCACACATCCCTGCGGGATGGGCTCGAAAGTGGCTGGATATGGTGGTGAACTGAGTCGAGCTGTGAGTTCAGGAGGCGTGTGCTTCCTGAGGCAGTACGTGGTTCTGATGATTCGGTCGATTGATAGACCATGATAGTGAGTGAAGAAGAACACAAATTCACGAGTGGAGTGGAGTCTAAGGAGTGATTCCCGTGACACTATACACAAAGCAACAGCAAACAATGTCAGAAAGTCGGGAAGGGTGGTTGAATTTTTGTTGAAGATGACGTGGTCCATGAGTGTTGTCCATTCTGCTTTTGAGAACACATCCGAGAAGAGAGTTTTCATTCCAAGCCAAATATACGTCTCTGATCCGATTCTAAACTTGCGAAAATGTTCAAGAAGCTCATTGTCAAATTCTTTTAAGAGCATCTCAGCGCGTGAGAGGACACGCAGAGGTGGTGATGGAATTGACTCAAACCATTCGCGAAAAGTATTTGTCATGAGAGTAATCAAGACTTCGACACATTCTTGGTCATTTTCAATGACACGAACGAAAGGATAGACTATTTTTGGAACGAACCCAACATGGACAGTCTTTTTTGAAATTGTGGAGACAAGTCTTGAATTTTTGGGATTTTGAAGATGGGAAGCATTTGGAGGAACGTGTTCATACTCAGCGACATCATCCCCAACATCAGCACAAGCAGGAGACCAGTGTGCAAGGAGTGCCATGATTCGATGGAATCTTTTGGCCAATTTTGGATCGTTCACCGGATACAATGATGGAATGTGATGCAAGGCATCATGTGGTCCGAGTTCCTTGAGTGAATCGAACGCACTCTTTGAATGTGGGAGGTTGAGAAGGTGAGACCAAATTTGCATGCGATATTTCGATGGAAAGCTTCCGTATTGATCCAAAAGGTTGCCAAATGAGTCATAATCGACAAGGTTCATCTGCTGTTTTGTGGGGGTGAAAGGTTGTGTCGATTTATGTGTTCGAGGTGGAGTTTTTGAATGAGATGGACTGGCTCGACGTTTAGCTAGTGAACCATTTCGTGAGGATGATTGACGATGGGAGTACATAATAGAGGATGTGTGTGTGATTGAGCAAGGTTGCGATTGATTTGAGCAAGAACAGAAAAGACGAATCGAAATGCCCTTTACAATTTTTGAAAAAAAAGAGAGAGGGATTAAGTGCTAGAAAGCGAAGGAGTCTCGGTTGAAATGGTGAAAAGGGAAGAATTAGAAGAAATATGCGCCCCAGGAAGGTCTTTGAGTTGGACCTGGAAGACAGTCCGGATGACTTTGGACTTCATCTCCAGGAGGAAGAACTGTCCTGTCTGCGAGACAACCTGAAAAGGGTAAGAGAGAAGAGCCCAAACCACCACTCTGCTTGCATTGTGGAGGAGGACGGGATTCCAGGCCACTTTCGACTTTTTGCCAAATTCGTCCTTCAGCTCCTTCGGAATCTCGAGTGGTTCAGAGGTCGGAAGAGACGAGTCTGCTGCAAGATTCGGCGAGTAGCACTTAAACAGCTTGTCTGAACTGACCATCAGGAAATGGGTGTGTGTTGGGTCAGTCAATATATTGTAAATCGGCCGTTTGGGCAGATCATTCCACACGACTGTTTTTTTGATGGATGAGAACGAAACAAACGCTGGCTTTTCCTGAAGAGATGATCGTCAGGGAGAAACACACATCCTCAAAACCGAATGCAAACATCTGACAGCTTGGGATGAGAGAGAAGAAGTCTGTGTCTTTCATTGCGAGAGTGAAGATACTCTCGACAATCTGGATAGCTGGCGATTGTGAGTTGGATTGTCTCATTGATGTTGATTTTTCGGGGTCGGATCTTGTGAGGAGAGTGAATGGGATTTCTTTTTGATCGGGATGAAGAGGTGGAGGGCGTATTTCTTGGATGTTCTTTCCTGGGTCAGCTACAATACCACAAAATCCGACAAGGTTGTGTTCAAAGTCAGTGAGGAGACACGATTTTCCGAAAAGTGTTGAGGAAGCATTGTCAGTGCCAATCGCTTCTGGACTCTTAAGGGATGATATCGCTGGAGAAATGGAGAGTGGAAGCAAAAAACCTTTTCTGAGGAGGAGATTGAACTCTGGGAGTTGCCTAACTTCGATAAAATCTTGGCAGAGGACGACGAGCCTGAAAAAACTGAAAAAGTTAATAGAGCCAACTGATTGTTCGTGAAAGCAAAGTCAATCACCTGAAATGGATAGGCAAACGCATGAATTTGTCTGTCTTCCTCTGCATTCCAGATGAGAAGAGTTTGTTTTGTGAGACACATTGAATTGGAGGAACCAACAATTCCCAACAGGACTGATGTTTGGTGTGTTCGGGCAACGCTGATATCTATTCCCTTACCTGATTATTTAATCGTGTAATGAACCAAAGAAGAGATAAACCTCCACGACAGAGAATGACTGGTGGCCAGCTCGAGTAGATAGTGTAACCATCTGTTGTGCACAGAATGAACTGTGATCCATCATTTGAAAAAGTTACATTTGTTACAGATTTGTCCATTGTTTGAAAAGAGATGATTAAAATTTTTCTTGGGTGTCTGATCAACTCAGCTCGACTGTTACAAGATATACATCCAATGTTCTGATTGATTCTTCGTTAGAGAGTCGTGTTACAGTTGATATCCATCTGGACGACACTTCTAACTTCAATTGGGATGTGTGACCCATTTATCCGAAAAACAGTGGGAGGATCCAGTTCTGATGTTCAATTCAGCTTATTCGTTCACCGGAACGGAACAATCATCTGGTACCGATATAGAAACTTTATTCCGACAGAGTAAGTCTCTCAGAGGTGGAATTGATCAAGGATTAGACAGTCTCTCTCGCCTTCCTCCCTCTAATGATTGGCGGGACATCATTAATCAGATTTCATCTGATATAAAAGATCTTTCCCACCTCTGTGAAAAAATTGGAGTAACAATTCAAACGCTTCCTGAACCAGAAAAAGCTCCTCACACAGTGTTTGTCTCAAAATCACTCTAAATCGTTCCTTTGCCCCTAGGCGTCTCAATGAACTCCGGCGTGTGTGTGAAGATCAGAGAACGTGGTTGCGAAACTACCAACAAAAGGCTCGCATCCAAGAAGAGCAGGACAATCTCAAACGACTGATTTCCTCGGGTTCGGGGGGACCTGATGATGTTTCGAATAGAAATCACTCATCGCTTGACGAGAGGGCACGAATTCGAATGATGGACAAACAGGTTTTCTTCAAACCCCTTCATCTCAACAATTTCAGATAAATGAACTCCTAAACCAAGCAACAACCACACTTGATGGTATTAGGGAAGACACATCCACAATCCATGTTTGTCTTTATCACTTCTCCATTTTTTAGGGCTTCTCAGGAAAGATCGCGGGATTTATGCAAAGGGTTGGAGTTAGTCGTGAATTGATAAATGGAATGTTCAGAACAATTGGAGGCGATAAGGGTATTGTTGCAATTGGGGTCATTCTGATCCTCTGTCTGTTTATTTTCCTCCTTTATTGGAGGAACAGAAAGAAGGATTGAATTTGCGTTGTCTTGTTTTCGCATCTTTATTGTAAACATTTCATCGAAAATGATTTTGATTAGAAATACAATGAGAGCTCTAGAATTAGCTAGTAAATAGTTTGAGTAATCAAATTAGTCAGTGATAGTCACCTTAATATCCGTGCAAAGAACTTGTGTCTTTTTTGGATCGTAGCATTTCACCTGTCCACTGAATGTTCCTTTTGGAGAGAACGATGGAACCTCTTGGACGACAGAATCTTGGTACGTTCCAGGTTTGAATGGGCAACGATCAGTAAAGCACATTGAAAAAGGAATTTTCACAATTGGAACCTTTCCGAGGAGAAGAATACCCTCACAGTCAGCGCTTTCAAGGTCTTTGTGGACAGTATATGTGAGGGTCGCTGTAGAATTAGTTCCGCGTCGGATAGGCTCTTGGTTGAACAGAAGACGGTCGACACTCACAATTCCCGTTCCGTTCATACAGTCTGACGTTGGAACGGCATTGACAGAGTTGAGAAGAACTATGAAGGAGAACATGACGGATCACTCCCACAGTTCCAATTCCTCATGTTAATTTACGAAAAAAATGTTGATTTCTCACAGGAATGCCCCCAGACTGTAAAATACTCGAAAGGAAGCGAATAAATCAAAACCCGAGCTGAACGAATACAATAGTGATTCATATGTCCCGTTTCTTTGGTGGAGATTGTGAAAACAGTGAAATGCAAATTATGACATCAAAAAATTAAGAAATCGAAGTAACTTGTTGAAAAAGAAGAGAGAAAGCAGAAGAACCCTGTTCTGTCGGACTTTTGGAGAAAAAAGAGCCAAACGTGTCGTCAAGAAGCCGAGGGGGGGTGTTGGTGGTGGTGTGGAGGAGAGGGAGGACGCTGCCGACGAGGACGTCACGAATGGCAGTCAGATCTTCTTCGAGGGCAACGCGATCAGTGTCTGCGGTAAGAGCGTTCATGAGAGCGTCGAAGAGCCAGTTCAACATCGCCAGTGTGGTGTGGAGGGAGAGCGGGAAGAGCATGTCGGTGTGGAATAGGTGCTGGATGAAGACGAGTGCAGACCGACCTTCATCTGTGCGCAGCGCTGGTGAAGGACTCGAAACGAAGGGTGTGTTGGGTGACGAGAGCTGCTTCGACTGGAACTGTGTCTTGAGGTCAGTGACGAGCATCTCGGCGAGGAAGGATACGTTCCACGACTGGATGAAACCGTGGAGAGAGTCGTGTGTGGTTGGGCAGGAGTGGAATGTGAGGTGAGACGGAACGAGTGACGGGATGAAGAAGTCGCTCGGGTTTTCGGGAGAGGACGGGGGGAGAGTGGAGGGCAGTTTGGAGTGCCAGAAGGAAGCGAGCGAGAGCGTGGACACCCACTCCTCGTCGAAGAACGTGGTCCCTTCAGTGACGAGGGTGGCTGTCCGCTGGATTGACCGGACAGCCAGCATCTCGTACTTCAGAAAGGAGACCTGCCTCTTTGGAAGGACGAACGAGGCGGAGTACGTGTCGATGCGTGTGCCGTGGTAGAAGGGGAGGCAGGACGACGTGATCAGGAGCGGGAGGTGCTTGGTCGGGAGGACATGCGGGACAGTGTATGAAGAATTGAGAAGGTGAAGTGCGAGCTGATCTGCGGAACAATCGGGATCGTCGGACAGCACACACGTGAAGGCGTGGATGATAGGGACGATGAAATACCTGAACGAGCTGCAAAGGTGAACGAGATAGACATGAAACATGCTTACAGAAGGAGTGTTCTCGGGATGCTGAGCTACGAACGAATCAACCAGGTTTTGGAGAAGGGGAGTGACGACTCTTGTTTCGACGAGCGTAGCACAACGGCTGACTTTGTCAAGTTCAACATATCCGCGCAGAAGAATACTTAAATCAATTATGGTTTGGTGCGGACAAGGAATGAGCCGAGTTGTGTCGATTGTGTCAGAAAACGTTGTTGAGCGATTTTGGACGAATGTCGATAGCAAAGTGAGAAATGCTGCATCCAAGTGTTGTAAGAGATTGTTTGTCAGGATATCAATGTTCTTCTGGACCGTTTCTTTCTGCCCATCTTTGAAAAGGTTGAATTCGCTGGCGAAATTGAAATGGCCTCGGATTTCTGAGAGTGTTGTCACACCAGAATCCAAATGTTGTATCCACTGGGAATAATCTGAACATAATATACAAAATATGTGGAGAAAATCGTGATATACTTTTCTGATCAGCGGCAATTTTCGCTTCTTTCAGAGTTGAAGCGGTCAGGATGGATTTCTTTGTAATCGGTGTGGTGATGGCTTGGCTAGCGACATCTGTGCTCATTGATTCATATTTTTCGAGAGATACGGTCAGTTCACTCGATAGCGAGGCGGCATGCTTTCCGATCGATGAAATCTGTGATTGAATTGAGGTGAGTTCAATGAATAGTGGTTTTAATGTCTCAGGGATCATCGACAATTGAGTCTCACCATCAAAGAAGAAGGCGACGTTTGGTAGGATTACATTGGAAACATTATCCGACATTCCAACCAATGGGCATCCTCAAATTCTCTTGAAAGACCTTCTTTTAAACTGTTAATTCTTGCCTAATGGCATATAAGTCAAATGATAAATCTCGTCAGCCTCGTAAATCATCGCGCGATGACTCTGATAACGATGATGACGCTGTTCTTTTTGGACCTATTCCCAAGAGGCAAACACAAGCAGAATTCCTCTCAAAAATATCACGAATCAAATGGGATCTATCAAAGCTTCCTTCTTTCAACAAAATATTTTATCGGAAAAACGAAGAATTAGAGAAAATTCCTGAAGAAACAATTGCCCAATTTTTCAAGGAAAATCAAGTGACAGTTGATAGACCAAATCTTCCTAGACCTTGTTTAACTTTCAAACATGCAAACTTTCCGTCATACATCCAACTTGCGCTTGAACAAAAAGGATTTGAACGACCATCACCAATTCAATCCGTCTGCTGGCCAATTATTTTGAGTGGGCTGGACACCATCGGCCTCGCACAAACAGGTTCAGGAAAAACATTAGCGTTCTCACTTCCAGCTGTTTGGCACATCAACGACCAAGATACTCTGAAACCCGGCGACGGCCCGATTGTTCTCATCCTTGCGCCGACACGAGAGCTTGTCCAGCAGATCCAGACCGAGTTCAATGCATTCGGAGAGTCCTCCAACATCTGCTCGGCGGCGGTGTATGGGGGAGCACTCGCAAAGCACCAGCTGAAGGAGCTGAAGGCCGGCGTCGAGATTGTGATTGCCACGCCCGGCCGCCTGATCGACTTTGTGACCTCCCAAAACCTCTCCCTCGCCCGAGTGACGTATCTTGTGATGGACGAGGCCGACAGGATGCTGGACATGGGGTTCCAGCCACAGATCGAGGCCATCCTCTCGCAGATCAGGCCCGACAGGCAGACACTCATGTTTAGCGCCACGTGGCCCGAGTCGGTCCAGGAGCTGGCCCATAAATATCTCCGAAATCCCGTCCGCGTGACAATTGGGTCGACAGACATTGCGGCTGCACACACCATCACTCAGACATTCGAGTTCTGCAACGATCAGCAGAAGCTGAAGAAGCTGTTTGTGTATCTCGACCGGATCGGAGTGAACACTCCCCGCGACGACGAGGACGACGACGGTCTGCCTTCTCTTTCTTCATTCCATTCAGCACCTCACACGAGTGTCCTTGTCTTCACAGAGACGCGAAGGGAGGCTGACGAACTCGGACGATCGTTCAAAGAAAGGAACATCCCGCACTGTGTGATCCACGGCGACAAGTCGCAGGAGGAGAGGGAGCGGGCACTCAGCCAGTTCAAGACAGGCCGTGTTGGTGTTCTCATTGCAACTGATGTTGCGTCGCGTGGGTTGGACGTGAAGGGGATCTCGCATGTTGTGAATTATTCCTTCCCAAAGTGTGCTCCTGTCTGTCATCATTCCCTTCCTCTCGTTCAGTGCCATCCAAGATTATGTTCACCGAATCGGCCGTACAGGGCGGGCAGGAGCGACAGGGCACGCCCACTCTTTCTTCACTCCGAACAACGCGAAGGTGTGCTCCATTCTCTTCCATCAGCCTCCAGCTTGCACCTGAGCTCCTCACCATCCTCAAAGACGCCGGGCAGGAGATTCCAAGCGAGCTGATTGTTTTCACCAACATTGCGCGGTCAATGGGGATGGGTGGGAAGAGAGGGATGGACGACGAGGAGGCGAGACACGGCGAAAAGGTCTCAAAGCCTCTTTGACGCTTTTTCCTCATTTCACTGAACAATGAAGATATTTATGTGTTGAAACAGTTGAATTCAATGAATCCACATCTCTATGAGCAGAATCTCATCGAATGTCATATCGTGGGGATAATTTTTTCTCTTTTTCTGTTCAAAAAGATGCACATCGATACGGTCTTTATTCATATTTCCAGTCACTTCAGTTGTTTAGGAATGGAAATATGCCCCGGTGAAGAACCCACCCATGTCGGTTGTTCTCCGCGATCACGTTGGAAAGGGTGGAACAGCTGAAAGGTCTAAGATCTCTCTTATACTGATGTTATTTCCATATTCGCAAACTTAATCACTTTAGCTACAAGACACTTCAGATTAAGGCTCATGAAGCTCTTCGTGCAGGAACCTTTGAAGAATGCCTGGACATCTGTCAAAGATGCACAACAAAAGTCATGAAAACACTTGGACAACAAAGCCCTGAACATATTTACATCAAACTAATTGAATGTGAAGCTCATACTTCTTTAATGAATTATAAAGAAGCTCTAGCTGCAGTCACAGAAGCTGGACGACTGCTTGATGGATGTCCTGGAATAACTGATGCTCATATCTTCCGTGTTTATTATTACCGAGATTTGGGGCAACTTCATAGGCTACAGCATCGCCTTGATGAAGCTCTTGAATGTTTCCAACGCGTAGCTGAGACGAGGCGACGATTTCAAGGAGAAGATCATCCTGACACAGCCATTGCTCTCATGGATGTCGCAATAGTTCACAAAGCATCTATTTTCTTCTTTTTGACTGGTTTAGATGAAAAGAGACTATGACAGGGCGCTTCAAATCTTTCAGTTTGCTCTGGTGATTCTGGATGACACATACGGAAGTGAATCACTGCATGTTGGATCTAATTTACTCCACCAAGGATCTGTGTACCTTTTAATGGGGAGGTTTGTCGAAGCACGCGATGCAATTCGCAATGGAAGAAACATCTATGCTATCTGTGGGCATCAAGATCACCAAGATATCGCAACTGCAGAAGTGAATCTTGGCATCATCTTTGGGGAAATGGGAAAACTTGATGATTCATTGAAACATTTTGAGAAGGCACGAGAACTTCGCGAGCTCAGGTTTGGATTAGCTCACCCGGACACAGCACAAGTCTACATTCACATTGGACGGCAACTCCTCAAACAAGGAATGGATACTGAGGCCGAAAACTATGCCACAACCGCTTTGCATATCCTTGATGCTGCTGCATCTGCCGCTCAACATCACACTTCCACTTTTGTCCTCGTCGAGTCGTCGAATCCAACATCTCATGCTTCCTCTCCGACTCCATCACATGCTCCATCGAATCTTTCGTTTGTCGTGTTCTTTTTCGTCTTATTGACACAGACATAAAACTGGAGGTTTATCAATGAAATCCACGAAAGTCCAAGAAAAGAAACAAGATTCAGAACAAAAAAAGGTTCCGTCTGAAACAAATCTGAAGATATTTGAAGCACTTGCAGATTGTCACATCTTGTTGGGAGAGATTTACGTCTCGCGAAAGAAGTTTGATGATTCTCGCCGAGAGTTTGAAGAAGTGTGCATTTTATTCTTTTCAAGACCTCCTTATTCTCACTTCAGGCGAAAGAAATCATGCAGGAACTCCCTGGAAGAGAAGATGACATCAAAGACATCGATGCTCAGATTGCGACTGCCTATCTCACTGAAGGCGCGAGTGGAGATGCACTGGACATTTTCAAAGGGCTCCTCAACGACCTGACAGGAGAGAAGAAGGATCAGAAGAAGAAGGGGAAGAAGAAGGCGGAGGAGGAGGAAAGCGAAGAAGAGGACGACGCAGACTGGCCCATCGACGAAGAGGCAAGCGTGAATGTCGCGCAGATCATGAACGGAATGGGCAATGCATATCGCCAGCAGGGCAAGAACAAAATGGCCATCAAATCCTTCAAACGCTCCCTCAACAACTACGAGCGGACTGTCGGCATCTTCGACACGACGTGTGCCCTCCTCTCATCCCCTGCCCTCTACCGTTCACCCTTCACTCTTTCCTTCTTCTTCCTACCCTCCCCTTATTCTCTGATCTCTCGTTCCTTCTCTTCCTCTCAGCACTTCCGACGTCCACATGAACATGGGGCACGCGTACTACTCCGCCGGCCGCTTTGACGACGCGATGAAGGAATACAACTTGGCGCGTGCCATCCGAGTGCGGATTATGGGCGACGTGAGCCCCCTCACAGCCGAGTCCATCCGCTGCATCGCCAGTGTGTACGTCGCCCTCCATCGGTATGACGAGGCGCTTGGATTCTACACCGCAGCTGCAGACACTATTGATGCTCTACGAGGCGACAAAGACCCAGAGGCTGTCGATATTCGGAGGACTATAGCACAGGTATTGAGGGACAAGGCAGACGCAAAGGCAAAAGCCCAACGATTTTGAGATCTTCATTTTTCGTGAAATGCATTTCACATCTTGATTCAATTTGTTAGTAACGTGCTTGTGAACAACTTTTACAGATAATTTGAATGGCATTCTCGACCGGTATCACCTCGACACGAACAGAAAGCCCAAAACGTTTTTTGATAGCTCATGTTCCCAGATGACAATCGTCAAATCACTATTTTCACCTGTGTTCACAATGATCAACTATTCACGAGTGTCCTCAACGGGACATTGGATGATTGTATTTTCCTTTTTTTCACTATTGTTCGTTTTCTTAAAACACGCATTATCACTAAGTCTTGGTCACTGAAGCTAATACTATTCTCGATAATCTTCAAAAAGAGGATTCTGTTTGTGAATTCTTTTTTCATTCTCCATTTCTTGTTATTTTAGGTTCAATTTTGCCACATTTTATCACGACAGATTGCCAACGAAACAATACCAGATATATCGTCGCGAATTGTTGCTGGACAACTTTTAAAGAACATTCTAAAGGGTTTTGTATGATATACATCATGTTATAAACATTGCAGAGCGACAAAGATAAAGAAATCAAAATCCAGTTTTGGCTGTCCTTCCCACAAGAACTACGCCAAGTCATAGTTAACAACGTATTTTCGATTTAGCCTTCATCTTTGTTAGGTTAAACAGGCACTCCGTTCAACCCATATCCCAGTCGCAAATTCATCTGCTGGTGTTCTCGCTGCCATCGGACAAATCGAAATCCCAGCACTCAAAAAGCAAGATATCTTTCTCGAGTTGATGGAAAATGTTCGAATCCTCCAACAGAACGATTTATCAATCCAAACTCAACTCGAACAAGCCACCCTCTCAGAATCACACGTTTCACAGAACACCGAGATTGTTTCGGCATTATTCGCCCAACATTCTCTGAACATGAACCTAAAGCGAGCATCTTTGACCTGTCTGCGCTATCTTTCTGAAGACATGGACCCACAGTGCCTGTCCCCCTTCCAGGACCCCCTCCTCACCCTCATCGTCACCCATGGCCTCGACTCCAACAAGCCTTTCCGCAACGAGACCGACGATGAGGCCGAGCTCGAAGCCCTGAAGTCCCTCTGCAACGTCCTTCCCGCCGTCCACGAACGTCTCAGCCAGCCCGCCGCTCTCGACCTGGTCATGTCGGCAGTGATGGGCTCGCTCCGAGCTTCCCCTCCTTCCCACTCGCCCGACACTCGCCTGCAGCACCGACTGTGCGGGTATCAGTGCTTGCTTGTTCTGGTCGAGCTGTACTACCCGTTCGTCTGCTCGTACGCCGAAGCCATCTTCGCACAGACCCTCGACAGCCTCCGCTTCGACGTGGAGGACATCCGGCGACTGGCTCTCGAAGTGTGGACAGTGATTGGCGAGGTTGAGAGTGAGCTGCTCTGCAAACACAAGCTTCCTTCCAAAGCAGCCACCGCTGTCGGTCGCTATTTCGACGGAGTGCAGGTGGAGTCGCTCAACAAAGGTTTGTGTCGGACAGCATGCGACCAACTGACAGGCGTGATTTGGCCGATTCTGCAGGACACTCCCGAGCACTACACACCCGACACGTGGGATCTGCACCTCTCTGCCCTTCTTCTCTTCCCCGTTCTGGTGCAGTGCGGAGACTCCTTCGCCCTCATCGAAAGCGCAGAGTCAATGGTTCGTTCTCTCATCCATCACATCACTCCTTCTTCGACCGACACACCCGCCGACTCTCTGCACACTCCTCTCGTCGACGAGCAGTGGAAGTCGCAGGTGCAGTGTCTGTGGGCGTGCAACCTGTTCGCGTTGGGGGCGTTGACAATCATGATGCACAGCAACGAACAGGACAGCACTCGCATCGGACAGAACATCATGTTCGTCGTGTCAGTCCAGTCCCACCTCGAATCCCTCATCCCTCTCATCACCCACCTCGTCATCGAGGCTGAGAAGGGTGTGGTCCAGCGAGTTGCTGTCTGGACCCTTCAGTGGTTTGTCGGTTCGGCCTTGACGTCCTTCCTCCCCCAAGCCGTTTCTCAGCACGACAACGGGGAGTGGAAGACGACCCTCGACAGCCTCGCTCAGTCACTCTCCTCGCGCGATCGGTTTGTTTCGCAGAGTGCAGCAGAACTTCTCTTTCGAGTTGCGAAGTATTCGACCGCCGGAAGACTCGCTCGGAAGGAGCTGTCTCCGATCGACACCGCCCTCGCCATCCTCTTCGACAGACTCTGCGCGGGGATCGAGCGAGGCATCGCTGAGATCCATCCAATGCTGGGCCAGTACTGCCATCAGACGCTTGAACTGCTTGTGGAGCACAGCGCACCCACGTCGCGGCTGTTTCTGTCCGAAAAGCTGGAGACAGTTGTCAGTGCCATGCAGAACGGAGACGGGCAGAACATGTCGCTTCTGTTGGCTGAACTGACAGTTGTGCAAGTCATCATCCGACGGCTGGGAGAAGCTGTGCAGCAACACGCGAATGCGCTCCACGCCATCCTCGTCCGCTTCACGCTGACAGTGCAGATTGAAGCACAGGAAGCCGCCCTCAGCACACTCGACCTTCTCGCCAACTTCCTCAGCCCGACCGAGCCTGCCTTCCTCTCCGCCTTCGTCCCCTTCCTCGTCGCATGTCTTCGCAGCACGTCCATTTCGTCGCTGCAGATTGGCGCTCTTCGAACGGTGAGCGGGTTTGCCATCCTCTTCAGCGACGCCTTTGAGCAGTTTGCGGTATCCTTCCTTCCTGAGCTCTGCGGCATGATCCAGCACACGCAAGCAACCGTGCAAGCTGGTGAGATTGAGCCTGCTCTCACTGCCCGAGTCTGGCCTGCTCTTCTGGAAACACTGGCTGATGTCGTGCTGGCTGTTCCCGACACAGTGAGTGATCTGTTGGAGACGTGGCTGGACTTTGGATTGTGGGCGATGGAGAACAGTTTGGCGGACTGGATGACTGAAGAGCAGGCAGAGGGGACACTCAGCCTGCTTCTCAGCGGATTCACTCTGACTCTGCAGATTGTGCAGACGCTTTGGCAGCAGGACGACGAGAACGAGGACTGCCACCAGCGATTGGAGAGACTGAAGAGCGATTGGATGGCGCGGATGCTTTCCGCGACCAACCACACAATCTCTTCCTTCTGCCTCTTCGCTGCACGACGTGTGCACGGCACATCAGTCGAGACAGACCTCCAACAGCAGTCCATCAACATCGATTTAAGTGACATCGTCGCGGGCAGGGGAGGAAGCCTCGTCGAAAAGGTTGTGGATTTTGTGGACTTGCTTCTGAAGGGCTTTCCACAGGTTAAGCCGTTTTTGGTGGGCGATCAACACGAAACCAACATCATGTACCTCCTTAGAATCACATCCCAGAAATCCATCCTGCCAATAACGTTGCAAAGACAAGCTGAGCAGTTATTTCTCCAACTTACTGAGTAATATTTCAGACAACCCACTTCTTCCCCAACTTTTTCACTTCAATTCGAACTTGTCCTTGATCAGCCCAAAACAAATATCTTTTCTCCAGAAATGGGGCTCATTGGCAGACGAACTCACAAAGAGCGAGCCCAACCAAAAAACCGAAGACATTTAGGTGTTTTAGAAAAGCACAAAGATTATGTTGTCAGATCCACCGATTTTCATCGGAAAAGATCAATCGTCAAGAATCTCCGCCAGAAAGCGGCTCTACGAAATGAAGATGAGTTTTATTTTAAGATGCATCATCAGAAAATGGAAGTTTGCCATTTAAATTTGATTTTACTTCCCCAATCAAGAAAGGGAAAGTCTTGGAAATGGATCGTTCAAGATTGCAGACTGACAGACATTTAGTTCCGACGAAACGTCGCCATCGTGAATATTTCAACACGGTCAGACAGATGGAAAAGCGCGTTTGTATATTTTCCTCTATTATTCGATTATTCTGTTACAGAAAATTGAAAGGCTCGAAGAACAGGTAGTTCAACAGATGACCCCACAAAAATTAATATTTGTCGATGAAGATGCTACACAAGCTGAAATTGAAGCCATAGAATCATCTACACAACATGAACCACTCCACCTTAAGAGCAATCCTTCGATCGTTGCTGAAATAGAAGATAGGAAACAAAAACTAAGGCAAGCTGCAAGAAATGCACAAACTCTCGACAATCATATTGAACTAACTGTATCAATACCATATTCTTTGTCATATCTTCCAGAAAAAAGGCAGGAAGTTTCTCATCAAACCAGAGGATGAAGAAAAAGCTACTCCTGTGAATTCCATAGTTCACTTTGTTCCACGGCGAAAACGATGATTTTTTTAGTTCTTAATTTCATTTCACGAATGAAGAAAGAAGTTTTCAATATCGACAGAAGACACTGCGATCTCCAGAAAAAAGGATAGATCTACAACACCTTTTCATAGGAAATTTTAGGACAACTGTATGACTGACGTGAGGATTCACGAAAATGAGAGTTGTTTAGATCCAACCATCACTTTATCCACAACTCTCTGCAAACTCGGTTTTCTCTTATACGAACATGGATATCCAATCTGTGGACATTAATGCGGAATTAATGGCGCATATTGGACAATTCGAACATCGCCTCGCTGCAGAAGGCTACCAAATCATTCCAGTTGCTGGAGATGGCGTTTGTACGTTCGTTATTTGTTTGATTCAAAGTGGTGTTTTCTCTAGAACTGTTTCTATCGGAGTATTTCTGTTAATATTTTCAGGCATGAAAACGCGTATGAAAATCTTCGAAAGCTTGTCGTGGATTTTCTCTTATTAAAAGCAGGTATTCCAATTTTTGATACAGATATTGGTTACTCTAGATTATTATGCTGAGTTTATTCCATCGACACAATCCATGCTCCAATACATCGAAGACCAACGGAACAATGGACGATTTGGCACAAATATCGAAATACATGCCATGTCTTGGCTCATCGATCGACCTATCAGGGTTTTATCTGATGATCCAGCTGTTGCTCCTCTAGTTATCCGAGCGGATCCGACATCCACGACACAAACAGAATGTCTCATCACTCATCAATTTCAATCACATTTTAATGCTGCAAAACGCCTTGGGGCTCCGATCCAAAATGGCATTGGAGTATGTTAGCTTTCCTATTATCATCCATTATTTCCAGAAACAAGCTATTGCTCGGTTCAATACCAGTGGTGACGCGCTCGTTTTAGTGGACCATCTTCTCACATCAAAACCCCCTCTTCAACCACTTCATCATCAAAAACCCGCAGGACACTCGTCCACCTGTGGATGCTTACTCTGTCTTTCTGGTGGGCCGACTATTTCGACAGCAGGAACGCAAATGATTCAGGACAATGAACGAGCACTAACCACACGATTACGTCAAGCATACACACAAGCACTTCAGAACGAAGAGACCCGTCGACAAATGGAAAGTATGGAGGAAGTTGTCAGACAGGCCGATCTCTCTCAACAAACAACACTCCAATCAGCCTCCAACGATGATGAAGCTGCAGAGTTGGCCCTCGCAGCAGAAACAAGCTTGCGTGAAATGCAAGAACAAGAACGGAGAGCCATCGAAGAGTCCCAACGAGCCGCCCAACTTCTGGAAGAGGAAGAGTACCAAAAAGCACTCCAAGAATCGATGCAAGCTTATCATTATAACACTTTTTCACAGCAGCCCACCCAGGCTCATCAATCAGGACCGCAACAGCTCGATTTAGGCTTTGTATCAAGGCTTCTCCAGGAAGAGAACGACATCAATTCTGCAATTGCGATGTCCTACCAAACCAACCAGTACTCTTCGCCGAAACATTAATAATCTTTCTTGTCCATGTCTTCTTTTTCTTATTTCACCTATTGCCTTGCTCTATAATCTTCTGATGAAGGTTCGAATGGAGGAAAACTTTGGGGTTGGGGAGAGAGGCTGTTTTCAGTTGATAGGTTGGGATGCTGAATGAAATTGTTGAGATGCGCTAGCAGGTGAACAATTTCGTGGAAAGAGGACAGAAAAAAATATCTTGCATTTCGACGTGAAGGAAAACTCGAGTTGAAAGAAGCACCGTGAAGACTGAAACAAGGGGAGTGGTGGTGTTCAATCAAGTGGATCATTTTTTATCTAATGGATGAGCCGGCTGATTATGTGCAAGACAATAACGCCTCCAAGAAGTCCGAAGCTGAGTGCCATGACGGCTTTTGGTCCGCTGAAGAACGGCGGAAATAGAGATGAAATGAGAGGATAAATAAAAAAATGAGTGTGATAAGGTCAAACATTGGGATGCCGGGTGCGTCATCTGAGGTGTATGTTCGGTAGCCGGCATTTGAGGGCATGGAGACCTGCTTCTGTTGAACTCCTTTTCTGGAGTGGTGAAGGAAGAGAAATGAGAGATATAGAAGAAATTGGAAGAATTATCTAAGATCTCACAGAAACATTTGGATTAAGTCATGATAACACACCCTGCCATCTTGTGTCGATTTGTGAGAAGATCAATCCCACAGCTGAAGTATTCACTGACAAGGATGTCACATCAAGGCCGAGATTCGACGATTCATTTCCACAAAGAAAAGTCGGTGCCCAAGAGGATCGTTCATCGAGAAAATCAAAGGGTGAAATGGCAAGTATTCATCAAAAGAAAATCGGTTGCTGCGCCACCATTGGGAAGGTTGGTTGTTGAGCTAAATATGCTGTTAGTACTTGTCCTTCAAGTTCCTTTCCTGTGATATTTTCAATTGCTTGGCTCGCGTCAAATAATGTCGGGAAAAGGAGATGGACCACAGTGTTTTCTTCCTGTGTTTCAGGATTCGGAAACGAGTTGCGAATAATGTTTGCAGGTTGAACTGACCCAAATATGGTCCACATTTCTTCATCGGGCATATCATCAGGAACTCCATATACATCAACTTGCGAGATGACTGATGACTCTTTGAAGAACGATTGTGAATCACGTTCTCGCCTTTCTTGATAAAGAGTAAACTTCTTCCTGTTGTGCATCTGAAGGGTTGAAGAATAAATGGTCAGACTTTCACAAATAATTTCCTTCCCATCAATTCCACACCATTGAGACTCTCGACAGCACTCTCTGCTTCTTTATGTGTCGTCATACGAACGAAACCTGCACCTCGAGAACATCCTGTCTCATTTTTGAGAATATGGACTTCTGCTACGGTGCCGTAGTTCGAAAAGAGCGAGACAAGTTGATCTGGACGAAGATCTGGTCCAAAACGCGACACATAACATGTGGAATTGAGGTATTTCTTGTTATCAGCATGAGCATACTCTGCCTTCAATCTTCGTCCCTCTATAACGGCACCATTCACAGTTGCAAGACAGGAGACAGCAGCTTCTTCATCGTCATATGTAACAAAGCCAAATCCACGGTTTTGATTGGCTAGAAGAGAAATAGGACAAAAATATTTGTTTGAACGAGATTATAAGCAGACTGGCACGATTGTGAGATAGTTTTGTTGACTTCACCGCCCCAAACTGAGAGACATATTGTAGAAAATCATCTCTGGTCCAACTTGTTGGAATGAAACGGAGAATTACCGTGCATATGTCCTCTGAAGGGAGAATAACAAGAAAGAACACAGTGAAAAGAGGAGAAGGTTGTCAGCATAAAGAAGCAAAAAGATGCCTATTTCATATGGAGAAGCTGAAACAAATTGCTCTTTGAGCGAGGAGGACATCAAAAAGCCGATTGCGATATTGTTGGGAAAAAATGTCGAGCCGATCAAGATGATCGATGGGTTAAGCTCTGAAAAGAGATATTTTCTCATTCATTCAGTGAAATGATTCAATGTTTAATCTTTTTACTCTTTTTGGAGCTCTGTTTGCTGTTTGGGTCTCTTTCAATGAAAGGTCTCTTTTGTTTTTCCAACATAGGCGGCTGATGGTCCTCAGAAATTGGAGCAGGATGGTGCACAAGAATCAGAGGGGTGGGCTCCTCCTCATCGTTCTGCAGCTCATCCTTGTTCTCAGCCTCGTACCATTCCCACACCCTCTGACAGGCAACCCTGATCTTGCCCCGAACCTGCGACGGGTGCAGCCCATACACCTTCGCCGTCTCGTCCACCGACCACCCCTTCAGCCCCACCGAGACAAGAATGAGGGCCTCCTGCTGCGTGATGGGGGTGGGGATGGCTGCGGAGAGGAGCTGCGTGGTCACGACGGGAATGAGGTCTGTCACAAAGGGGAGGGGGATCGATCCCTGTGCTGTCTGGTACAGCCGATGGAGGTCGTGCGGACTGAGTTTGGTGACGGAGAGGGGTGTCGGCCTCGGATTGGCGATGGGAAGGCCAGTGAAATGGGCAGCGTGTGGGTCGAGCGAGGAGTCGAGAAGAGTGACTGCGAGTTGAGGAGAGACGGGGAGAGATGGGAAGGACAGCTGCGTCAGAAGCGTCGAGCAGAAGACTGAGCTCGCAGTGACAATCCATTCATCTTCCCCTCCTTTCTGTTTCTGTGAGATGATCGCAAACTCAGCGTCATCATCGTCGTCCTCTTCCTGCTTCTCCATCACTCCCTTCACCAGAATCAGCTCCCACTCCGTCCGAGCAGAGTGAGTGTGTCGCGGCGAAGGGCGTACAAGAACGGGGGTGAACTCGCAGCACCGCATGAACTGTACCACGCCCTCCGCTGCGGTTGGGGTGAGCGGGACAGCCCAATCCGAAGAAGCATGCTGCGAAGAGAAGGTGTCGGTGAGAGGAACCGTCGAGAGGAGTGTGAAGACAGGCGGGGGGCGGACGTGAGAGGCGGGGACGATGAACGGGAGGGTGTCTGACGCGATGTCGACGAGGGACGACTGCATCGCGTCGAAGAGCTTCCCCGCAAAGAAGAGGCTCAGCTGCCGCATCGTCTCCTTTCCGTATCCCGTCTGCAGCATCGACGGGTGGCTGGAGATGTGACGCACAACTGCGACGAGTGAGTCGTGGTGGGCGGGAGGAACAGGCAGTGTTGTCCGCAGTGTTTCGTCGAGTGGCATCAACTGGACGAGCACAACAGCCATCACTTGTTGAGAGGCTGATTGGCTCGACCGATGCTGTGTCGCTCCAATCAGCGCAAAAACAAGAGTTCGAGATTGGAGGGCACCAGCTGAGGTGGATTGTGGAGAAAAGAGGAGTTTGAGAGTGTCTGCCGTTTGGTGGCGGCGGGAGTGGGTGAGGATGGCGTGGACAGATGAGACAACAGCGTCTTGTTGCCTGGCCTTCTGCCAAATCTGTCCCGGATCAGTCAGGACAAGAGGGGCAGAAGACGCTGTGGAGGTGGGAAGGGAGAGGAGAGGCGATTGGGTGAGGAAGACGTGAGAGGCGGGGGTGATTAGATGGAGTGTGGAGAGGGAGGGAGGAGGAGTGAAGTGGAGGTCGAGGAGGAGAGACGGGCTCTGCAGAAGATCAAACGAGAACATGAACACGCCCTGCAGTGCAGCGAGAAGAGGGTCGGAGGGAGTGAACTGCGGCAGGTTCGAAAGAGCAACCGTGGAGACCGCCTGTCGCTGACTGGCGACAGCTGCGAACGACTCTGTCTGCGATGCAATCTTCTCCATCAGCTTCATCGAGCTGTCTGCCATCCCATCGTCCTCCCCCTCCCGATCCGCCTCGCCAGTGCTGACCACACCGATCGCTTTCTCCGTCCGCTGCTTCGTCCTCTTTGCGCTGATGAGTTCCGTCAGTTCTCGAAGCGACTCGATGCTCACCCCGTCCGGCCCGCCCGCGTCGATGCTCACCACACTCACGTCAACCTTCCGAAGGGCCTGGATCCTCTCCCACGCAGTGCTCGGAATGGCTGGCGGTTGTTCCGGTTTCGGGTCCGATGAGGTGAGGAGGCTGCGGATGGTCTCTTCCAACGCTGAAGACGAGTCGATGGTCTGTTCGGCAGATGACACAGCGAAGTCTGAGTCAGATATCAGCACGTCCGAGTCGAGAACGACACACAAGTCACACAGCCCAAGCTGGCAGGCCATCTGGACAGGAAGGAACTCCATCGACTGGCGGATGGAGTGGTAGAAGTCAAAGCGAGAGACGAGCTCGTCCTGCTCGCTCCCATCCGCTGCTGCTGGTGCCGTCGTGGCAGAGTAGTGCGTGGGAGATGTGTAGCCGAGAGTGTCGAGAAGGACAGAGACGAGAGAGAAGATGCTGTGGGCGCGGTGGGGAGAAGACGAAAGGAGAACAGAATGCGCGTAGCCGAGAGGAACGGAAGCGGCGAGAAGGAAAGCGAGGAGGACGTGTCGGAGGGATTCGGAGAGGACGGGTGAGGTGAGGAGGAGAGTGGTGGGGGGCGGCTGGGTGAGGGGAGAAGACGAGTTGAGAGGCGAGTGAGTGGTGAGGTTGGTGTACAGAATCAGGAACTTCCGCAGACTTTCCAGTTTCGACGCTGTTGTCCACGAAGCAGCTGCATACGATGACAAAATCCCGTTTGCCAACTCTGGGTTCTTTGAGAGGAGTTGGCTGGGGTTGGTGAGGATGGGGAGGAGGGTGTTGAGGATGGCCGTGTTGGAATGTTGCGCAAGGATGGCTTCGATCTCCTTTGTTGTTGTTTTGAATGGAGGGAACGAGAATTTGGATTTCGTGAGTGTTCTGGTTTGTTGTGAAAATTGTTCAAATGAATGGAATAAGAAAGAATTTGTGATTGTGAAGATGTTGGTGAGGATGTGGAGGAGTGCTGGTTGTTGGCGATACTTTGCTTTAGTTGGAAGGACAAAGAGGAGAATAGAAAAGGGCTCCAGATTTGCAACAGAATTGACGAGGATATCCAGGGAGAGGGAAGCATTCAACTTTATTGGCGGAAAGATGAACAATAAAGCAATAAAACAAAACACAAACATCTAAGATTAGGAAATTGAATCGTTTTCGTGCAGTTTGTTGTGAGGACGAAGAGTGTTTTGTGGTGAGTTTGGTGATTTTTAGTTGATCAAAACAATCTTTTGACACCACACTACATATGAGAAATTGTGATTGAATAGAGGAAAAATGAGTTGATAATGGAACAGTAATCAGAGATACCGTTTATCTTGCAGTTGATGAAGGAGTATGGTGCATGGCTTAGATTGCTTTGTGAAGACAGATGATAAGTCATGGATCTGTGGGAAAACATGTGAAAAAAGCAGTTGACAGAGAGAAAAAAGAGATAAAAGTTCAGAAAAAGGAGATAACGAAGAGTAAACAAGCTTTAAGAGAGAGAGAAGATGAGAAGAGGGGTTGTGGAGATTCTGAGGCGTTCTTCATACACTTTTGTCTAAAAGTCCAGTTCCAGACACCCCAAATAAAATTTTCCATTTTCGTTCAGAATGTTGTGTGATTGAATCCTTCAGAGAGAGGTTTCGAGACGAATCACTCATGTCAATCCACTCTGGGTCGATCGATCGAATGTGTGAGAAAGTCGGACAAAGACTGGAGAAAGCATGTGCACGTGTCGACAATGACCTTTTTTGGGAGATAGTTAAAGAAAGAACTCTGGAAAATGGCGAGATTATGTGTTGATGTTGATCGTCCCATAGATTCGATTGAATCGTCTGGGCCATGTCAACAGTTCAGAAAATCAAAGAAATCGAAGAAGAAATGAAGAAAACCCAACACAATAAGGCCACTAACTTCCATATTGGTCTTCTAAAGGCTAAATTGGCTAAATTGAGACAAGAAATTCTTGATCCACAGAAATCCAGTGGTGGCGGACCTGGAGAAGGCTTTGACGTCGCAAAAACCGGAGATGCCCGTGTTGGTCTTGTCGGATTCCCATCTGTCGGAAAGTCTACTCTCCTTAACGTCCTAACCAAGTTTGCATTTCTCCGTTGTTGTTCAGTTCGATTTTCCTTCATATCCATAATATTCCAATCTTCATCTTGCATACTGTAGTACTTACTCCGCCGTTGCTGCTTACGAGTTCACAACTCTCACCTGTGTTCCTGGAGTCATCCGTTACAAAGGATCCAAAATTCAAGTTTGATTCGATTTCTTTTCATTCCTGCAGCTTCTCGATCTTCCTGGTATCATCGAAGGTGCTCGATACGGCAAGGGTCGTGGTCGTCAGGTTATTGCAGTCGCTCGAACATGTTCGCTCATCCTCATCGTTCTTGATGCTCTATCGCCACTCACCCACAAAAGGATCATCGAAGTTGCTTCCTTTCTTTTGTGTTTATGTTTCGTTAGACTGAGTTGGAAGGATTCGGAATCCGCCTCAACAAAAAGCCGCCACACATCAACATGAAGAAGAAGGACAAGGGTGGAATCACTATTGCAACGACAGTGAAGCTCACAAATCTCGACGAAGACACAATCCGTGCCATTTGCGCCGAATACAGGGTCTGCGTTCACATCCTCCAAATCACCTCTCTTCCTTATCCCAGATTCGCAGTGCCGATTTCAACTTCCATTGCGATGCCACCGCCGATGACCTGATCGACGTCATTGAAGGCAACCGCATCTACATCCCCTGCATCTACGTGCTGAACAAGATCGACCAGCTGACCATCGAAGCTCTCGACATCCTTGCCAGGACGCCCCACTGCTGCCCCATCTCGGCCCATCTCCAGTGGAACCTCGACGATCTCTTGGAAATGATGTGGAAATATCTCAACCTTCTTCGAATGTCTGCTCTCCTTCTTTCTCATCGTCCTCTGCCCAGCTACACAAAGCCCGTTGGTCAAGTGCCTGATTATACCGCTCCTGTCATTATGTCTGCCACAAATCCAACGGTGGAGAACTTCTGCAACAAGATCCACAAGGCAATCATGCCACAATTCAAATAGTCTGGCTTTCTTCGTCCCATCATCTTATTCTAGTGCTCTTGTGTGGGGAACCTCCGTCAAGTTCAATCCACAGCATGTTGGAAAGGACCATCTCCTCGAGGATGAGGATATTGTGCAGATTGTCAAAAATTGATGAAAACATACTCATCGGAACATTTCACTTTGGTCAGTTATGTTTTCAGACATCATTTCCACAACAGTCTTGCAATTCTCAGCGTGAAAAGTGAAAGACAAGGAAGATGCGTCGCTAAAAGCAAAAAATCAATTCTCTTGTCGCTTATCACATCTCCTCTGGACAATCAAGTCCTCCTTGATTTATTTGTCCATGATGAACAGGATGAGGATGTGTAGTTCATCTGTGGACATTTCTGTCATTGGTGTGGATCGATTAGACGATCAGATCAAATCAATGGCAGCATCGAGATTATCGTTTGCCGCAGTAAGAGCTTGAATAGCCCGATCACGATCAACCCCCATATCGAGGAGAGACTGAAGGTTTTGTTCACTGTAGGTGAGCTGGGGGATGAGATTGATGGGTGCTGATTTTTTCTGGGCGACAGGAGGATCTGGTGTGTAACCCAACGGGGTTTTCTCATCAAGCATTGACTGAATGAGTTTCGTTTGGAGAAAAGGATGATAATAAAGGGAAACGGACAGTTTTCGTTTGCTGCTCGGTGAGGAATGGAAGAGATTCTCCTCCAATGCGAATGACGTTCTGATCAAGATCAATGACACACTACTCAGTCAAAGGTAAGCGAAAGACGTCAAGGAATGGACAAGCATACGCGATGTCTTCTCAGCATATCCAGACCAAGCAGGCAATCAACTGGCCCGCCTTCCAACACCATGAAGCTTGTTGTGTATAACTTGGTGCCAATCTGATGATGTGAGCGAGGATATTGGACATACTTTGAGTGGGACAGCGTGGATTCTGCCAACTGATTCCGCAGTTCCAACACCGACTGCTCGACCTTTGACAGACTTGTCGATCAAATGGCCGATTCTATGATGGGAATTATGATGCCCGATAAGAGAGCATACCCGCAATGATCGCAAAGTGTTCGAGATATCACTGTAATCTGAGCCCCTGAATCAACAAACACCTGAACCGGCCGACCGTTAATCTCCACGGGAATATAGAGCATATGCACGCTGACAAAGGACTGGAGGAAAAAGAGAAGCTATAGCTCAGAGAATCGAGAAATACCTCTGGTATCTCCTCCATTGCTTTTTCAAAATTCTCCTTGATAGCTATTCTGTGAATATTTGCCATAATGGCAGTCTGGGCTTCAACGCTGTTTGGATTTGCATCGATCATTCGCTGATGACGATAACAGACAATTTGAGTATGAACGACTCACACCTGTCTTTGTTGGAGTTTATGGTAGACTTTCATCTTATGGTTGTACACTTCCATCAGATAAAGATCCACAACATCAGTATCTCCTATTTGCACCGCTTGATAGATATCGGGCCGGCTTTGTTGAAGCAAATTTGACGCCACAGGATCGCTTCGAATGTAAGCAATGTACGTCTCTGGTTCCATTTTGGTCGGTCGGACAATAGGTTGTCCAATAGGGATATGATCTATTGTCACGTCATCTGTCTTTGACGAAGTGTCCTTTGATTTTGGTTGTGCTGGTGTGACATCCAAAGTTGGATTGCCAGAAGGTTGAGGAGACACTGGAGGATCAAGTAACGAAGTTTTATTTGGTTGATTTCTGAAAATGTGGAATTGCAATCAGTACAGACTTTAGTGTGGCTTTCAGTTGTAGTGGCCGTTTGTTGGATATACCTGTTGGTTCGAGGTGACATGGGTGAAATAAGTAAAGAAAAATACTTCCGATTCGTTGTGAGTCAGATAAATCTCGCCCTTCGCATGACAGAGAGAGATCTTGTGGATTCACATCAAGGAGTTGAGCAACCTTCTTCCGAAAGTCTCCCAGTGATCCATTTGAAGAAAACGGAATAGGAAGAGTTTGTGATGTGTGTTCGACTGTTAATTCAATCTGAAAAGCAGCAGACATATTAATATTGGGGAGATCGAATCATGATCACCTGGTAGGATATGGATATCCAACAATTTATCAGAGTATTCTTGATGTAAATTGAATTATTTCATGATTTCAAGTTTATCCGTTCATTCGAAATGTGATGCAAAGAGAAAGACTCAACACTGTCTAGAGAGCGACGAAATGTTCCAAGCTCTTTGGTTGAGTGTGGCTTTCGTGTAGAATCGTACATTTGCAGTGTAATGCCCACCTCGAGCAGACAGGACCCTCGCCTCGAGAAGATCGAAGAGGCCGTCCTGAATGAGCTCAGAGAGCCAGCGAGACAACCCCGCGTGTGCAGACATGTCTTGAAGGGTGTCGAGGATGAGGGTCCACAGGTCTTTCACGATTCCGGCACTGTTTACATCGGCGTGTTCGTCCTGGAGTTGTGAGCAAACCCACTGTGATGTGTTGATGTCTAAAATGGCTTGCAGTGTCAGAGGGTGGTGGAAGGCAATTTTGGCAAGGTGAAAAGCAATAAAAATAAGGGACGAACGAAGAGTGGCAGAATGGAAGTGAAATTGTTGCTTCGAGATTGTTTGGAGATACAAAATGGAAGGAAGGACAATTTGGTGATAAAGGTTATAGTTTATCCAGTTCATCCCATCCTTCACAGGCAAGCTAAGCTGGAAAAACGCCGGAGAGAAGTAGAGCTGTTCTTGAAGACGGTTGTCCATTGAATACAATGAGAGAAAGGAAATCAAGTGCTGACTGTTGGACATCAAAGTCGGGAAAAGAGAGGCAGAAAGACATGACCTCAAAGAATGGAAGGTGAATGCGCTCAGAGGGAGTATCGGTGGAGAGAAGGTCATCAACGGAAACATTGGCGCCTTGAATCTTTTTCCTCAAAAGGTGATGGCATTTCAGAATCTGACGTTTGGAGTGAGTAAAGGTTGTGAAATTGCTGGATATATCTTTTTTCAATTGAGACGAGAGTTTGGAGGAGAGATGGGATCGTTGATTTGCGATATGGAGTGCGTGGTTCGCCAAAATATGACCGTGAAACAGTCAAAGAGCTTGTCCATGTCCCCATTTCTGGAACAACTCGCGATGTGAAGATGAAGAAATGTGATGAGTGCTGATCCATACCCTCAACTGTTTTTTATTTTTCCACCACAGTCGGCTTTGATGACCAGACTTTATTGTGGGAATCTTCCATTCACTGTAACAGCTGAAGATCTGAGTGAACGCTTTTCGGCTGTTGGACAAGTCACAAACGTCTCCATCGCATCCAGATTCCGAAAGTCGTTGGGATTTGGTTTTGTTGAAATGGCGAATGAAGACGATGCATTAAATGCAATGAAACAATTAAATAATACTGAAATTGAAGGACGCGTTATCAACGTTGAACTTTCACGTTCGACAGATGATCAACGTGGAACATCTTCGACACAACCAACCCATAGGCATCGACCAACACACCAAAAAGGAAATAAATCAAGATATCCTCGACGGGGTGTGATTGATCCTAACACACCACTCTCAGAAACGGGCATTCATGTCAAGAATCTTCCGTGGACAATCACGGAGGAGGAATTGAGAAACGCCTTCCCTGGGTGTAAAGTCGCCGAGATTGTAATTGCTAAAACACATACCAACCGAGTGATCGGATATGGATTTGTGTACTTCGAAAATTCAGAAGAAATGCAGAAAGGGCTGGAGATTGGCCAGAATCTCACCATCAAAGATCGCCTGATCACTTGCTCACGTGCATTTCTTCGGGATGCTGATTAACTGTCTTCTCACTGCGCTTCTTCAAGAGCCTTCGTTATCTCTTCTTTTTCTGACATCCTCCTTTTGAAACATAAATAGAGCCCGTTTCTCAATTTATCGTTCGACTGACTTTGGTTTTCATTTCACACAATGAACACGTTGACCGTTTTCGGAACTCCAACACGGAAACTCCTGAAGATAGAAGTTTTTCGTCCTTTCAGCTCATCTGCTAGAAATCCTTCACAAAAATCGGACTATTCGTTTTTGTGGTTTCATTTCGTATCCTATATCGAGGAAAGGAGACGTTTTTCTCGATTCGGTCCATAACGAATTGTTTGTTGAATCAAAAAACGAAATTCCTGGGTAGTATTCCTCAATATGGTATATTTACTCGATTTTATAATCTTCCTAGAACCCATCAGCTTTACCGCACCTTCTTGGGATATCCTGTACACCTCTGAGAGACATCAACACCGCACCACCTGAATTCCAAACTAGGGAAAAGAAATTGAGGTTTTATTCTTTTCGTTCGATTATTTGCTCTCGTAGCTATATTTTAAAGCTGTGTAACGACCTCATCATGCTCCCTGGAGGCTTTATTTACTTAAATTTAATCCCAGAGACAGAACCGTATTACCAAGAGTATATCGATACAGTAGCCCATCCGATGGCGTTTAATCCCCTCCGTGCATCACTTCGGAATCCAAAATCTGAGATCTCTGTTGAGGAAGCCCTCAAAAATCTCGCCCTCATCTTCACCAACAGTTATCTCTTTAATTACACAAGTGACTTCGCTTATGTTGCGGCACACTACATGCAATACCGATCCGTGATGAGGCTTGTGAATTCGGGTCTCTTTACAGAAGCAGAAATCAAACTTGTTGCCTCGTCAGCCAACTGGAAGGGTACCCCACAGGCGGAGCCTCAGTCCAGCCTAAAGACAGAAACGGTGCAACAAACGGGTGATGAGCCAAGTGCTCAGGACGATCCCTCTGAAGATGAGGAGGAAAGCGAAGAATCGTCTCTCCCGGAACAAGTGCCCATCATCCCGTACGAATGGCCAGAAGAGCCCAATCTTGACGAAATTCTTGAGCGTAGTGAAGGTGATGATGTTCCCCTCTCTTGGGATGAAAGGGAGGAGGTCATGGACCTCTTCGCAAAAACAAAAGCTTCGTACCATCCACTTTGTGTTGCATTCCTCCAACTCACGTCTTCTCATCTTTCGATTCCATCAACACAACTTGGCCATGGACGCCATTTTGATGTTGATGACCTTCCAGTCGTGATTCAGAGAGCATTGTTAACATTCCTCCGAAAAGCGACGATTTGATTTGTCTTGTTTACCCATTTCATTGATTGAAACATTTCTCGATTGATCATATCACAAGGACCAAGAGGGAATCCAGTATTCATCTGTGTGTCGTAACCGATGATATATTGAGATTGAAGCGTAAGATAATGAGAGTCAATGATGCCCCACTCTCAGAAAGATCAGCAGTGAACAGGATAGATCTCAATATCTCATAGAAACGATGACATGTGGAAATGAAGGAAAAAGAAGACAAAATGGTCATAAATCCATCGAAAAAAGAGATGCAAGTGTGGACGAGTCTGGATTCTCTCCATAGTCGGCATATTGCATCAGAGTCTCATCAATTGCCTGGTTGTCCTCGATCTCTTCGAGAAAATCGATAACCTGCAAGATCGGCATTCTGCGTTCTGGTTCATGTGCCCAGCATCGTTCAATGAGATTCATGACGTCAGAATCTGGAATAAGAGTGAGAGAGGGACGGTCACCATTCTGAATGTATCGTTCTGCTTCAACCGCAGAAAGATGTGACCAAGGCACTTCTTCCGTCACCATTTCCCACATAATCATCCCAAAACTGAATACTCCACTTGCAACAGTTGGCGGTTCCCCTCGTCCTACTTCAGGGGCCCTCCATCGAACGCTTTCAAAACCTCCATCAATTAGTGTGACACATTCTCCATCTGTAAACTGTTTCTGATAAAGTGGCTTGTGATTTTGCTTTTTTGTGCGTTGGTATTCATCATAGTATGTGTCAGGAGGCGGGGGAGAGCGGACGCTTCGGAATTTAGGACGGTAGTTTGTTGGCATTGGATTTTTGGATCGTGAAGAAGATGATCCTTGTGAATTGAAAGACAGTGAGCTCGGTGGACTCTTGGTGCGATTTTTACTGGATGATTGTGGTGGAGGTGGAGAAACACTGTGAGGGCGGAGTGAGAGATCACTGGCTCCGCGTAAGTGAAGGAAGGCATTGTTATCCTTTTCAATCATGACTGAAAAAGGTGACAGGCGTCCAAAGATGACGTGATGTGGATCCTCACGACTCACTTCTTCGAGTCCTCGAGCGATTGACAATCCAACAGCGATTGGCGATAATTTGGGAGGTTGATGAGGATCATAATTGCGGTGCGGTATCATTAACAAATGCTGATGAAACTGTACCTCAGTTTTTATTTTAGAAGTTGTGGCAATTGGAAAACCGTAATCAATTCATTTTGATGGTTGATTCCTCAAGACAAACACAAATTGACAATTCTGAATGTTCATGCAGATGATAAAACAAGAAACGAAAGATTTGCAAAAGGAAAAGGACAAATAGACGGTTAGTCTCCATGCACTTCCCTCAACGACGGAGAACTGGCTGCAAACTCAGTGACACCATCAATTGACGCATAAGAATGCGCGAACTCCTCGCTTGAGAGTGTCCTTTGATCATCCCCCTCGTCTACTGTCGTTTGCACAGCTGATGGGTGAGACTTCTGTCCCTGAGTGTCGAGCTGTTCAGCGCAGACCTCAGCGTTGTAGCCACCGTCCCCCGCCATGCCCTGCAGTCGCCCGCCGAAGGCCCCGTCGTCGGTGTGGTCGTGCATTCTCTGCTCAGACCACATTTCGGGCTTGAAAATGGTGGAGGCTGCGATGGACATGGGGAGTTCGGTCAGCATCGAAAGAAGCTGGCCCGTCTGTGTTCCAGGCGCACACGCCTGACTGATCTGGTCGAACACCTTCTGTGCTTCGGGGGAGACCACCTTCTTGTTTGTGGCGGGGTCCGACATCCAAAACTGGGCGCATTTTTTGATGGGCTGTGTCTCGGTGAGCCTCCGCTCGTGCCGGCTCAGCAGTTCTTCTCGCTCGTCCTGAGCCGGCTGCTTGACCGATACGCCGCGCAGTTCGTGCATGGTGGACCGCATTTTGACTTTCCTGTTTTGGAAATGGGGCGAGGAAGGGCGGGCGGTGTACGTTTGCGAGAAGAGGGGTTGTGACGCGTGGTGGGCGTGTTCCTCCTTCCAGTCTGCCCATCCTTCCGGAATGGCACCGAGCTCGTCCCTCGGTGGGGAGTGTGCTATCTCTGCCATCTCCTCCTCCCTCTCTTCCCGCTCCTCCTTCTCCTTCATCTCCTTCACCTTCGTCATCGAGACTTGCGTGGCGTCCTGCACCCACAGCATGAACAGCAGCACAATCAAGATGCCCTCGAACGCCCACACAAACACTTCCCCATAACTTTTGTAGAACGACGACAGCAGACCCACAGCGGCGTAGAAAATGTTCGAAAACGAGCGACTAATCTGAACGACGTTGCTGACGTTGCCGTGCGAAACACTGCCGTCCATTGCGAGCCAAAACACGTTCACGTCCATCCCAGCCACAAACAGCCCGTTCAGCGCGTGGGCGACGCAGAACATGATCACGTTGCCGCCGAGCGCGTAGCAGATGGTGCAGCAGAGCAGGCAGATGAAGCCGAAGAAGAGCGACAGGAACAGCGCGGCTCGTTTGGAGACCTTGTCGAGGATCTTGCCGAACACTGTCGACCCGACAATCATCATCACTCCTGCCGTCGCGAACCCGATCCCAATCACCGAGTCGCCCTCGTGCTGCACCGTCTCGCCGAAGACAGACGAGAAGAAGGCGCCGATGCAGCGCTGGAGGATGTAGCAGAACATGACGGGGTACGTCCAGAAGCACTTCAGCACGCTGAACAGAGACGCCAGCGACGAGCACAATCCTTCCTTCTTCTCCACACTCGCAGCTTCTGCCTTCTTCCGAGTGCACGTGCAGGGCGACGACTGAGTGATGCCAATGACAATCATGAGAGCCACGCCGACAATCCCAAACCCAGTGAAGGTGAGGACAACCGAGCTCTTTGCCCATCCGAGCCCAAACAGGGCCGATCCGAGCAGGTTGCCGATGGGCGAGTTGAAGTGGTAGATGGAGTAGAACATGCCCGTCATCGCACCGACTGTGGACGGGGTGGTCATCGAGTTCATCAGCCATGTCCACCCGCCCCACATCATTTGGTTCGACAGGCCGTTCAGCAGGACGCCGATGAAGAGGACGGCGATTGTCCATGTTTCCATATTTTGTCCGTTATTTGTGGTCCATAAAACGAAGTATGTGATACAGGAGAACGAGATGGCCAAGATGGCCGAGATTTGTAACGAGGCAATTCCTCCGAATTTGCGGATGATGATTGGGGCGAAGATCGCACTGAAAGTAAGGGTGAATCCGTAGAAAAAATGAATATATCCGCAAAGAGATGGGAAAAGAGATGACATGTAGTTCATGGATGGTTGGGTAGCAATAGTTAGAGAACAGAATGCGAGAGCAAGGAGGATGACTTTAAAAATCGGACTCTGCTGTTTTGTAGGATGTGATTTTTCATCCATACAAACTGTATTTAGAATAGAGATGGAGTCAGTTGGAGTATGATGAGTTGAGAGAAGCGTGGACATTGGAAACTGGACTAGTGATTCATCAACGTTGGGAAAATACTAGGGTTCGTACTGGTAAAAATCATGGGGATACAGTGACAGAACTATGTGGGTAACGATTTATGCATTGATATACAGGAGAACATTGTGAATTCCTGTGTTGTCTTGAAGATCCTTCCACTTTTTTTTCTGATGAGTGGCGAAGGAAACGATTTCGGTGCACCATACGATGAGCAGACCACCATCGAGTTTCGTTCTGTAGATGGAGAACCAGCTGGTGATCCAATTATGATTTCTCAATCGACCACAACGGAACAACTGGAACAAGTCCTCAACACCGTTCTTCAGAACGTATGAACTAATATTATCAATGATTTACCACTATCGTCTCTGTTTTAATAGGATGATGAGCAACCATATACTTTTTGGGTGAAGGGCAAGGAAATTTCTGGAGATATTGGATCTTTCTTAACCAAAGTTGGAATTTCATCAAGTGAAACAACAACTCCAATTGTCTATTTACCACAAGCCCTTTTTCGTGTAGCTCCTGTTTCACGATGCTCTTCTGAACTACCAGGCCACACTGCCCCGATCTTGGCCGCCCAGTTCAGTCCCGATGGCGTTCTTGTGGCAAGTGGGTCTGGGGATCATACTCTGCGAATATGGGATATGAATACTGAGACTCCTCTTGCCACATGTGAAGGTCATTCAGACAATGTTCTGACAGTGAATTGGGCACCTGACGGACAAAAAGTGTGCTCTGGAGGGAAGGAAGGGGAACTCCGAGTGTGGGATCGGGATGGCCAGCAAAGGTCTCGCTTGAGGGGGCATACAAAGTGGATCAACAGCGTCTCGTGGGAGCCCTACCACGTGCACGGCCGTTCAGACCACCTCGTCAGTGCATCCAAAGACTCCACAGCCAAGATCTGGCACGCCCCGTCTTCCCGCTGCGTCCAGACACTCTCAGCACACAAACTGTCCGTGACGAGTGTGGCGTGGGGAGGAGAAGGGAAGATCTACACCGCCAGCGAGGATGGGAGTGTGATGATGTGGGACGCGGAGACTGGGCAGAACAGGGGCATCCTCGGTCGGTCGCGGACACACAGCCATTGGGTCAACACCATCGCCCTCAGCACCGACTACGCCCTCCGTCTCGGCCCCTTCGACGAGCACGGTCTTCAGAAGGGCACCGACAGCGAGCGGAAGGCCGACGCGCAACTCCGCTACCTCCGAGTCAAGTCTGGGCACCCGTTCGAGACTGGGCGGAAGAAGGCAGGCGTGCCTCCTCCTCCCATCGCATCCAACATGTCTGAGCGGGTGCTGACTGGGTCTGACGACTTCACTCTCTCGCTGTGGGATCCCCGTGCCCCTCTCGACCCCATCAAGAAGATGACTGGCCATCAGGGCGTGGTGAACAGTGTCGCGTTCTCTCCGTGCGGCCGCTTTATCGCTTCTGCTTCGTTTGACAAGTCCATCCGCATTTGGGACGGCGTGGGAGGGGGCCTCATTGCGACGATGCGTGGCCACGTTGGACGGGTGTACCAAGTCCGGTGGTCTGCTGACTCCCGCCTGGTCGTGTCGTGTTCTGAGGACTCGACGGCGAAAGTGTGGGATATGAAGACAAAGAAGCTCAAGAATGATCTACCTGGTCATTCGGATGAAGTTTATTCAGTTGATTGGAGTCCTGATGGGGAGAGAGTTGTCTCAGTTGGGAAAGACAAGAACCTCAGGATGTTTGTGCTTTTTCTTCTTCATACTTTCGTAGATGGAGACAATAACAACATTTTTTCTTTGAAAGATACATTTCACTTTGAAAATGAAGACTTAAGAAACTGTTCTAAACTCTTTCAACCGAGAAAATCGCATAAAGCAGTCTGGATCACCCTCGAATGTGCTAGTGAACTAAAACCGACTGTACTTAATGGAAACACATTCGCATTTCACTTTTTCTGATCTTCCAAGTTCTCTCTCAGGAAAAGAGATCGAATGCGCAGCAGCATATGGTTTCTTCTTCTCACGTGCATTATTTCACTTGTTTAGGAAATAGCATTTATTTTGGATTGTCTACAGGTGTCCTATGTCAATTTACTATCGAAGGAAAGGAAAATATGACGGTTTTTTCGCTCATATTCTGTGAATTACCATCAGACTCTTTTCACGAAAGAAAATGCCATATCTAAGAAGCCTATCCAATGGATTTTCCTTGTACCGGCTCTTGAGCACATTTTATTGCTTGTTGGTATCCAATTTATTGTCCTTATTGTGATACATATGTTCTTTTTCAGATGGCTCCATTCAAATTGTCGATCTCTCGACATTTAAGCCAATAACAACTCTCAAAGAGACTCGAGGAACAAAGCTTGCTTGTGCAGATCTTCAGCTTCGACAGGGACATCAACATTTTGCAGTATTCACAGGAAAAAGTGTAAAAATTTTTGAGTCTGTTGGCGATACTTACAAGCAGGCGTTCGTTTGCATATATATCTTTTTCTGATTGATATCTGTCAGGATACTCTTTCTGCACTACCGACACTCCAATCAATGTGTCTCTTTGATAGATATCTTGTGTTTGGGTATACGGGGTGTCTGGAGTTTCTTACGTTGAAGACAGGTGATCCAACAAAACACCAATATAACTACGGGAACCAAAATGAGACGAAATTTCTCTATTTTGCCACTGAAGCTAAATTGTTGATAGTAGGAACTGGCTGTTTGTATTTTCATCTCAACAACTTCTTTCCAGCTGAACAATTGTATCTTTCGCCATCACTAACATTGAAACACCGACAAGTTCTTTCACAGAATCCATCAGAATTGTCAAATAATTATTTTAGTGTGGATCTTTCGCATTTCAGAACTCTTCACTCTCCATCCACCAATCATTTTAGCATATATCCATCCATATGCAATTACAGCATTATATTCTGAGCTCGTTGTTCTTGACACATCTGATTTCACCTCAGCTCCTCAGGAACTGACACATCGGCGTGGATCCCCTGCCCTTTTCTTTCCCCGAGGAAAAGAGGCAATATTTCTGACACGACGATCTAAACCAACACAAGTTGCCAAGAAGGGAGCAGCAGTCACTCAAATTCCCCAGTATCAGTCACACCAGCTCTTTCGTGTCTCGATGATCTCGGCCACAGTCCAAGTCCTTCGCCATCTTCTCACTGATGAATACAATGCATTTGCCACAGCCGAAAAAGAGTACAATCGCATATATCGTCATGGATCGTTTGATCTCATCGGAGGCGCCCGCGAACACGAGGCTGCCATCGTCATGCGGGAACTGGGCATCTACGGAATGACCCATCCCCCGTTCAACTTCCCCACAAGCTTCAAATTCTTCATCAATGCCAAGATCGACCCTCGTCTCATCCTGTCCATGTTCTCTTCCTTCCTCACCGGTGTCCCTCGCTTCTGCCCTCCCCTCTTCTTCGAGGAAGCAGATGCTCCGTACGACCAAGTCGGCGTCGACACCGAAATCGATCCAACAACTTACAACCCGTCGGCACACCCAACATCGCAGGAATGGAACGACCTTCTGTCCCTCCCGTTCCGAACTTGCGTGAACAACCCCGCTGCCTTCAGCACCGAACCCGGAAAGGCGACGAAAGTGCTCGACCTGTCCGACAAGTCGACGATGGTCATTCCGAAGCCTCGGACAGACGTCCGCATTCAGCAGGCAGCAGACAAGAACACCACTCCCGGGCTCCTCCCGCTGTCACACCTCGCCAACCCGCAGCCGTCGCAACTCCTCATCCCTCTCAACTTGGAATATGTCATCAAAACAACAAACACAACCGACAGCCAGAAAACAAAGTATTTCAACGACGCTCTGCTGAACCTGGTGCATTACTTGTGGCACATCCGAACGAAATGCAACTGCCCTCACGCTGTTGTGAAGACGTACCTCGAATCGATCGTCGACCAGTCCCTCCTCCGCCTCGCCAGCTTCCTCTCCTCGCCCATCCTCTCCAACATCATCCACCTCTCCCCAGACTCCTTCCACTGCTCGTACGAGACGATCCGCTCCACTCTCTTCTACACCGGACGGTACTCCATCCTCGCCGAGTGGCTCTCCAACAACGGCGACAATGTGAGTGCGCTCGAGCTCTTCCGCCGCATCGGGACTGGCGACCTCGTTGAAGAGATCCTGCAGAGCAGGGCAGACAGCCCTCGCGACACAGTGTCGTCCAATCCGGCGAGTGATTGGGAGATCTTCGACACGCCCGACAACCTCTCCCCAACACCCCCGAATTCCGTCGAGCGAGACATCCAGCCTCCTCTTCCGCCGCAGCCAAGCACCGAAATCGAAGAGTCTCACGCCGTCCCCAAAACAACACTCCTGTCCGGGCCGTTCATTGACAACCCGATGAAGCAGAATGCCTTCCAGCGCACTCTCTCCATCCTCAAACAGTTTGGAGGGACGATCGATTTGGTCGACTCGTCCTTGTCGAATGTGGAGTGGAAAGGCGCTCCGTTTGTCAATGTGGATTGGTCGCCTGTTCCTGAAGTTGACGACGAGGAGGACGATGGGAAGGAGAGTGCAGTGGAGAAGTACAACACAGACTCTCTGGTCTCAACTGTGCTCTCCCTCGATCTGAACGAGCAGGACCATCCCATCCAGTCCAGACATACCAAGCTCCTCTTTTTGTTCGCTGAGTGGGTCTTCCAAGCAAACCCCCTTCTCGCCATGCCGATTCTGATCGAACGCCCCCTCATGAAGCTCACTCCGTTCTCGGCCACTCTCGTCTTCCTGATCCAAGTCGAGGAGCACATCAACGAGAAGGAGCTGGCGTCCCTTCGGAGGAAGGAGAGGAAGGGCGAGGAGCGCTCGGCTGCTCAGAAGAAGGATTGGGAAGACGACATCCGAAACAAGCTGAAGTGGGTTCTTCTGAAGAAGGACAACGAGGAAATGGCGATCAACGCGGGCATCTCGTTCATCCGACTCATCTTCCCCGACATCTTCTCAACCGACACCGTCGACCGCATCAAAGTCGACACGCAGCACTTCTACGGCTCGGTCCTCTTCCCCCCTGCGCTCTTCGTCGCTCTCCCCCCGACTCTCCAATACCTCTCCTTCCTCATCCTCTGCTGCGAGGTCTCGTCCCCTGTCGTCCACAACCTGTTCGTCAACAGACTCCTCAGTCTCTGCCTCGCCTTTGTCAAGCTCCACCCGCAACACAACGCAGCCACAACGAGTGGCGGTCGAGGACACTGGGCGGAGAACATCGTGTCTGGACTGGCCGGGTATCAGTTCAGGGAAGACCCCGTGTCGATGTGGGATTACCGAAAGGCCAGAGACGACAGGCCTCCCAGCGACCTCATCGAGTCGATCCCGCCTCCGCCCACAGCCGGCACAGACAAAGGGATCCTCGGGATGCTCAGAGGGGCTCTTGTGACGTTCCTGAAACTGTCGTTCATCGAGGACAGTCAGGCGAGGATGCACCTGCCGTTCCCAACCGCTCCTCTTGATGTCGACAGCCTGATCGAGCGAATGAAAGGGACGACACTGCTGACAGAGCTGTGTTTGTGTCTGAAGCACAAAGGGAGGCTGAGCGAGTGTGTGTACATCCAAGCTGTGCTGATGGACAATCTTTCCGCTGCTGTCGACACCGTCCTTGAGCATCACAGTGCCGACGCTGCGAAGACTCTTGTGTGGCTGGCTGCTCGAGGCGTTGTGATGCGGAAGGAGGACAAGGTCAACCCCAATCCCGACCTCGACTTCCCTGCCCCGCTCCCAACTCACCAAAAGCGAATTGCGAACAGCGCGCGATGGAGTGTACGACTGAACGACAATTCGAATGTTCTTCTGAACAACCTCGGCCAGTTTCGGATGGAAAAGGAGGAAGGAACAAAGTCGGTCCAGCTGACCCCGTCCAAACCCCTCCCGCGCCCCATCCCGTCCACCTCTCGCTCATCAACGTCATCCACCCGCTTACTCTCTGCTAATGCGCCAGACGAACTCCCTCCTCGAATCAAAACCGCAATGTCGTTGCACAAGCGGTTCCTCGCCATCCTCTCCCCTTCGGAATTCTTCTCCACATTCGACCCCTCCACTCCTCTCCACTGGATCCACGACCTCGTTTCAACCGCATTCTCATCGCACTACTCGCAACTCCTCCTCCACAAAACATCCGAAGCGGTCCTCCACACCGTCCACACCCAACACTCCGTCGAGAACGTCCTCCTTTCCCAGCGCTACAAAACAATCCGGTCGAACACTCTCTGCGACAAGTGCCACAACCCCCTCTCCTCCAAGATTGTGTGCATCTACCCCAACGGCTGCTGTGTCCACGAGGCATGTGCTGTCAAAGCAGAGCGAACCGAGCCCAGTCCGTCCCTCTCCCCGCGCGGCGATGTGGACGGCGAGAAGATCCTTCACGGAAGGGCAGCAGAGGTTGCGAGCATCTGCCCTGTGAGTGGCATCTCCTTTGAACGACAGGGAGAGCTCGAGCACATGAAGCTGAACCGGATGATGCTCAAGGATCAGCAAGGAAGGTCGATGGAGTACAAAACAATCGTCTTGCAGTGAATGCTTCTTCCTGTTTTGATTAAGGCTCTTCATTTCTTTCTGTAGTTTGTTAAACTATGTTTCTCTCTTTCTGTGGAAGTTCGTTCAATGGATGCTGATGCCATTGAGAAGAGAAGAACGAAAAGGGGAAATCGTTGAAGTGAAAACAAGATTAACAGGATCACCAGAGGAGGACATCCCGAATGAAGAGCCGCTCGTTGTTATCCTTCACCCACGCCACGATCGTCTGAATCTCTTCCTCGGCCACTTTCTTCCCCACATTCGGGTCGAAGGCAACCAACACAATGGCCTTCCCAGTCCCCTTCCCAGAGTCGTTCTTGTCCTCATCGCTGTCCTTGTTCAGATCCCAAATCACAGACGTGTTTGTGTCCTTCCGTCTGCGCCTCTTGTTCGCTCTGTAGAGTGTCTTCGCCTCCTCAAAGTCGGGAACCGCTGCCCCGACGAGCGTGTACGAGGAAGGAGTGTGGATGAAGTACGTGTTCAAGAGCGGGATGGGGAGCGACGGGATGAGTGGAGGGATTTTGGGGGCGTTGGTGGGTGTGGCGTAGTCATCAGGCATGAGGAGTGCTGACTCGTTCGGCGGGCGGAAGATGGTCTGCAAGCCGACAGACGACACAAAGTCGCTTTTGTTTGCGTACGACTGGAGGATCTCAGTGACCTGCTTGTTGTGCTCGACCAACTTCTCTTCCGGCGCCAGAGCATTCTCATACTGCATTCCCTTCCGAGACTCCTTCCCAGTTGTCTTGACCCGCTCTTCCTCAGCCTTGTTCCGAGCAATCCGCTGCTCCATGTCCAGCCGGTCGCGGATGACCGAGTCGAACTCGATGCTGAGGCAGTCTGACTGCAGATGCTCAAACAGCCTGTGGTAGAGCGACATGAGTGTCTTCTGTGCCGACTTTGTGTGGAAAGGGGGGTTGAACGCGGATGAGATGTGTTGGTGGTGGACCGGGGAGAAGAAGGCGAAGTGGAGGCATTTGCGGAGGTTGGGAGGAGCTAGGCCCGAGATGGGGGTGGAAGAGCACGGATACACAAAAGAGAAGTCGAAGTGGAAGGGAACTTGGGAGATCGGCTGGACTCGAAGGGGGATGAGAGGCTTTCCAGTCGGTTTGGGCTCGGTCGTCCCAAAAATGTCTTCTTCAACCAGGTTGAGGGATGGCGAGAGGAAAGTCTCGACTTCTCGAATGAGCCGGCCTATGAGGTCGTTTGTGGATAAAGATTCTGAGAAAAAGGAGCTGAATTGCTGAAGCACTTGGAGGGCGTCTGGGTTGGGCTTATGCGTCAAAAGGATGAGACTAAGGGGAATTGGTGAATTAATCGCGCCCGCTGATTATTGATAAAATCAAAAAATGATAGAAAAGTGTGAACAGACCTCCAGATGCTGTCCAATACTCGACCTTCCGAAAGGCATACAGAAATCCGTCTGGGGTGAATTTTGGGAGGCAGATAGGAGAAAATGAGGAATCTTGCCGCATCATAAGGGGTGTGTTTTGATTGTTGAGGAGGAGGATGAGGTCCAATGGATGGAGGGACTCTTTCCGGTCTTTATTTCGCGATAGAACAAGGATGTGCTTGTTCACAGAAACAATCAAGAACAGCAAGCAGCTTCGCAATGAGATTTTCAAGACCTGCTTCTCAGTTTTCTCTGCTGTATGCTTAATTGCCTCACGCAGATCTTTTCTGATGTCTGGCGAGATTGGGAAGGTTGAAAATGTCTCCAGAAAGTAGGAGGGATTGAAGGAAAGATCTGTAATGATGGGACAGAAGAATCCTTCGGCATCTCCAATTGCCCCTCGAATATCTCTCGACGGATATTTCAGAAGATTCTTTTTCTGATTGCTGGAGACAATTGAAATCAGTGATTGCATCAAAAAGTATAATTCGCAGCGAAGGAATTGCTCTCCTTCGCCAGCACGGCTGACAGCCACGAGGTAGAAGGGATCGTCAATTAGAAAGACGATTCGATGAGAGCCCGCTTCGATGCTTCTAATGGCGTCCTTTCGTTCATTTGAGAATGAAACAAGAGCCTGCATGATACAGAAAAAGGGTGCGAGTGCATTTTCATCTCCATATCTGCTGAAGATTGGCTTTGCGGCATTCGTCATGATGAAGAAATGTTTCTTTCGTAATTGCCATTTCGTTGTGGTGTTATCCTCTGTGGCCTTCTCAGCTGTTCGTTTGGCTGCTTTTTCTTCTTCATTTTTGAGTTGTTCCGTTATTGGATTGATAAATCCAGGTTGATTGATTGGAGAAGAAAACTCTCCTGCTAAAGATGTTGTGGGAATTGGATGACTTTGAAGTTGTTCCTTTAGAGCATCAGGGATGAAGTTTGTGTCAGGAATGAGGGTTGGTGAAGGACTACCAGCTGGATGGTCCGAAAAAGTTTCTGAACCCTCCCAAGGTGTCGTGCGATTCTCTTCAAATGAAACGACAACACCATCGGTGACCTGCAAAGAATGAAAACTCATAAAGTGAGATAGTAGCAAACCGTAAGCTCAGCGTCATAGTCTTTCTGTATCGGGCTATTCGCGTCATTTTGGGTGGCTACGATAATATCATACTTCGTCGTAGTTGAAAGAGGCATTGGAGAATCATCCTGATGTGACTGAAGTGGGTCATCTGACGCTGGTTCGATTGACATATGTTGGCCTGTGGGGAAGATCAAAATCGATCATGGTCCAGAGAATCGCTCGCCTTCGTCGTAACCCATACAACACTGCTAGCAATCGTGTTAAGATGTATTTCGATATTTTTCTCAATTATTTGCAAACCATCCCGATTTCAGTGTGAAAACCCCAGGCGGACGCTTGACCTTCCAATACCTTGAAAAGCGCAGCAAGGGAGCACACTGTGGTGATTGCCATGCTCCTCTTCATGGTGTTTGTGGTTAATCTCCTTTTCTGATCTGATTATCTCTATTTTATCGTTAAGATCACACGTTACGTTCGTACTGAATCCTCCCGTGTTTCACAAACGAGCAAGCATGTTACTCGTGCATACGGTGGCAGCCGTTGCGCTAAATGCGTGAAGAACCGGTATGCGCCTCACTTCCTTCTCTTTCTTGATCTCCATGGTCCACTTTTTCTCATCCCACCTATCTTCTCGTAATTCATTCTCTCTATCATATTCCTCTATCTCAGCATCATCCGTGCCTTTTTGATTGAGGAACAGAAGATTGTTAAGCAAATTCGCAAATCTAAGGCACCAGAGCTTCGTCGTCGTGAACGTGCCATTGAGAAGCAGAAGGCTGCTACTCTTCTTCGCGAACAGAAAGCTGCCAAGGAAAAGGCAGAGAAACTTGCTCAACGTCAACCACGTCGCGCTGACAAGCAGACTCGTGCTCCAAGAAAGCAGAAGAAGTAAGCGAGATTTGTTCCATCTCATCCGAAGACGAATGATTTTTTCATACTTTCTCATCAAAAATGGCGTTCTCACTCTTCTTGGTCTTCTCTATTTCCTCTGTGAATTGAGATTTGACGGGCACCCTCTGAGTTCATGTAGAGTTGTGGGTTCGATCCATCTCTAAACGAAGCTCAGCGAGAATCGCTATGCAAAGAAATAGTGATTCTCTCAATAAAGAACCGATTGGGTTGTATTTGTACAAACTTATTACGTTTCTGAGAGCTGACAGAAAAGTTCATTCCATCACCGAAGTTGCGAAGCAGCTCGACATGCCCATTACTCAAAACGAATCCCTTTACAACAGTATCCGAGTAAATCCAAAGATAGACTTTAATCCAGATTCCAATGAAATCTCATTTCGCCCAGCCATTCGGGCGTCAAACATAGATGAATTAATGAGAGCTCTCTTCGAACATCCAAAAGGCCTGTCTATGGATCTTGTTGATGAGTCATATGGTCAGGCTTGGGAAGACATGAGTAAGCTAGTTGCGAATCGTCAAGCTTTTTTTGCTGTTAACGAAGATATTGACAAACCGTTTGTTGAATTTCCGACTCGAGCGATCAAAAAGGAGTACTATCCCATCTCAGCCATTATCGTGTTTCCTAACATGGCACCGGACCTGCAGGCGGCGAGTGAGGCTCATCGAATGCTCTGGTCAAGAGTTCCGATCCAATCGCCTGCCACTCTCATCACTGAGCTTGTTAAATGGAACAAAATTTCCTTCCTGAAAGAGAAGGAATTAATCAGTGCAGAGGAGGGACGAAAGCCCAAACCGAAACGAAAAGGGAAATTACAGCCTCATTGATTTGTTGGTATCTCTACTTCGGAGAAATATTCTTGCAACTCTTCATTTCATGAGAAAAAAAATGTCATTTGCCCGTTTTTGGTGAACGCCCCAATCCTGGCTCTTCGATGAGGGTTCGATCGATCTTCATCTGGAACAACAACGAAATTGATGCTAAAAGATGAACCTCAAGTTAAAACTGCAGGTAAGGACAAGACCCTGAGTCGTTCAGCAAAGAACAACCTCTCACTATGTATTTTCATCTCAACATCTTTTCATTCGTGTTTCTTCTGGTCTCTAAGACATGGATCTTCTTTATGCATTTGGTGATGTTGAACAACCACTTGTAGAAACAGCGATTACATTACAAGATTGTGTAAACGAATATTTAGCGGATTTTGTTTGTTTTCGATTCATCATGATCTATTTCTGCTCAACATTGCATCTATTGTCCTTTTCTGATTCAGTGCACAGAACTTGCGTCAATTAAACAAGTCCAGCAACAAAAAATAACTACAGATCATATTATCGCACTTTCAAAACGAGACAGAAAAAAACACTTCCGTGCACTTGAGCTTGTGGAATTGGTTGAAAAGAAAGTGCCTTCAAACCCGAAAAAATGAGCATTTATGTCGTTTTTGAGATAAATTCTTCATTTATTGTCTTTATTCTCTCGGAAGAACACTTCAACAAAACATTCATCATTTTCGCAATCAACATGGTAGCATTCCTGAAAAAAGAATACAGAGGAAACAAGATTGACATTCAGTTCAGTAATGCTGTATGAAATGAATATTAGACGGGAAGTTCGTTGACATCAAAATCTTCGATGACCGCTTGGCCATCTCTCTGGAACTCGATCCGCGCTTTAAAAATGGTGGGATGCTACAAAAGATGAGAGAAGGGGGAGACACACCTGCATTTCGGTGGTGTTGATGAATCGGACTGCTTGTGCGATGGTGTTTCCCGAATTGGGGAAGAGAGTGTCACCCGAAGGCGGCAGATTCTGTCGCTGGAGGTAGGTTGGTCCAGAAGTCTTGAGAACAAAGTTGGAGATGGTCGAGTCTGTCGTGTTTGTGAACAGGAAGCGGCAGGAGACCCTCGAGCGAGAGGCCGGGTTGGACGGGTCGAAGGACGGATACTGGCACTCGATTTGGATGGCAATGCCGCCCTTCACGCCGAGCGAGAGTGGCTGGGTGAGTCTGGGCCCGACAGTCGAGGAGAGTGGTTGGAAGGTGGAAGTGGAGCCTGAGTTGGACGGGAGGGGGGTGTGGCTGGCGGGGGTGGACGAGGAGGAGCCCATGATCGACGAGATGAGGGCTTCGGTCGGATCCATCTGCGGTGCCTGGGTGGTCGGTGCAGTTGGCTGTGCGCCGCCTGACAGGATGGATGCAAGCTGGTCTGCGAATGACTGCTGAGTGGGCTGTGTGGTGGCTCCGAGGAGCGCAGTCAGGTTGAGCAGGTCGCCCTCCGCTGTCTCCTCCGTCTTCGGCAGCGTCTGAGTCGGCATTTCCTGCGGCTCGTCTTCGTCGTCAGAGTCGTCGCTCTTCAGCCACGACTGGTCGTGTCTGTTGAGAAGCATGTTCACTGGCCGGCCCTCTTCCTTCGCAACCAACGGCGGCATCTTCTTCAGAAGGGCCCCCAGCATCGACGACTGGTCGGCTATGTTGTTGCTCTCGCACGACACTTCCTGCACAAACATGTTCATGTGGCGCTGGAACGGCTCGATGATGGAACGCGTGCGAGACACAAGCGAGGCATCAGCAAACGGACGAGACATCACTTTGGCGAGGGCGAGGATGATCTCGGAGAGAAGATGGTTGGAGGCGAGAGTGTGCTGGTCGATGCTGGCTGGCAGGAGGGCACTCAGCACGTCAACCAAGTCTGATCCCGTCACCGGCACGAACTGCTCAGTCCCGTCCTCCATCACATACACTCCGTTCTCCTCCGTGCCAGGCGGTGTGACGATGTATTCGCTGAACTCGCCCACTGCCCAGACACACACTCTCAGGATGGGCTCGTCGGATTCGAGCACAGGGACGCCCTTCATCGCAGCGAGGGAGAGGAGAGGGTGGACGCCAGGCTGGCCGTTCTTGCAGAAGTATGGAGGAAGATCCAGTGGGAACTCGTCCTGCCCCATCTCGGCTGACTTCGAGAAGAGGGAAGCGAAGGACGTGCTGTTGGCCTCGGAGAACGAGCCTGTGGTGCCTGTTGTGAAGAGCGTGAGCGAGTACGAGTCGTCGGCCAGTTTGAACCGGCACGACGGGTCCTCCCGCTTCTTCACCAGCGCGTGCGCACGTGCCGAGCGGAGGATGAGGAGGTACGTGCAGAGGCGCTGGGCGGCGAAGTGTTGGGAGGAGGGCGCAGCGAGGATGGTTGAGATGAGCGAGGACGTCGTTGTTTCCGGCACCTGCTGGCCGGCGATCGACAGAATCTGCATCACCGCGTCAATCATCCACCGCAGGGTCGGCGAGTGTCGTTCGCAGATTTGGCACACCGCTTCGGTCATTTCGCGCTTTGTGGATGAGTCGGAGCGGCTGACGTGCATCAGGAGAGTGGAGAAGGTGTCGGGGAGAGTGTCCTTGTCCATCATGTCTGACACGACGGAGATGGCTCGACGGCGGATGGATTCGTCGGAATCTCCCAGACAGTTGATGATCGAGCTTCGGTGTTTTTGGACAACAGATCGATCTGCATCGGAAACAAGACGGAAAAAGAAAGATGAATTGAAGAGGGCAAAAAGCGGGGGAGAAACGAAGAATGCAGGAAAACATATAAAACCAGATCAAAGATGAGATAGGCAGACCAAGATCAACAATACGGCCAAGAAGAGAGAGACTGACGTAACGAGCATTGTTGTTCTTGTTTGTGAAGAACCTCATCATGCTATTCAAGGCATGTGATCGGAGGGGCTAAGGGAAAAGACAAAGACAACATTATGATTGTTTGAGGCATTGAAACATACAGGATCTGTGGAGATTGTCAGAATTGTGTGGACGCATTCGTACAACACGGCGTTGGGACTGTTTGCAAATTTGGTGGTGCTGGCCCCACAAATTGAAATGACCTGTGCGAGGACGTCATTGACAATCTCTGTATATTGTGGCACATGCTGGTGGGGGTTGATGCAGAGGAGACGAAGGACTCGAAGGAGGCGAACTTGAAGGAACGGATCAGTGATCCCTGCAATATCATGTTGGCCAGAGGAAGAAGTGATGAGGAGAGCACGAAGAGCACGGGCAGTGAGTTGGACGTAATTCTATGAATCATGAATCGATGAGTGTGAACAAAGAAAGGTACTTTTGAATTGGGAAGGATCATATCAGGTGAAACATTATAGATTGTCTCGAGTAAGGATGTTGCAGATATCACGACAGCGTGTGAACGTTCAGAAAGGAGACCGGAGATGTGAGGGACGAAAATCTCGGCAAATGATGGATCAAGCCGGATTCCACGAACAGCAGCGAGGCATGCCTTCTTTCTGATGAATGTATGCTGGTGCTGGAGACTTTTTTCGAGCTGAGGGAGGAGGGTACGGTACATGTCAGCATTTCCGATTGTTGATAATCCCGTCAATCCCAAAGCAACAACGAAATTGTTTCCGGATTCCAGGTCATTATTGATTGAGTTTGGAATAAGAGTGAGCATGTCATCGTTCTGTCCAAGGAGAACGCTGAGAACGAGGTAGCCAATCCGTTTCTCAAAAAAGCGTGGAGAAGCAAGAGCTTTCACAGCATCAGCTGAAAATGTGGAATGAGAAGAGTGATGAATGTCCCGAAGGAGAGTTCAGAGAGTGAGAGAATGAGAGGTGGAAGATTTTTGGCAAACATTTGATAAAATGCGCTGGATATCCCATTAAATGAATAAAAAGCCCTTTGACAAGATTTCTGTGTTTCAGCTTGTCTGTTGGATCTTTGAGAGCTGTTCGGATAGCTGCCGATTCTTTGCTGATGATATCCCGCTCTTGAGCTTTTGTATCACAATTCCGGACTGACAAAACGAAATCCCTATGGTGTATCGGAAAAGCAACATGAATGAGTATAGTAGAGGAGCAAACTTGAGTGGTCGAGTCATGATTCGTTTTATGAGGGGTTGATCAATTCAACTGATCCGGCCATCATATTTGATTCAGTATCACAAATCCTTATTCGTAATGACTGTCTGTTTATTTTATACTTTTTCAGAAACATTGTGTATTTTAATCCATTATTGTCCGTTTCTCTCTCTCCTGAATGAATTTATCAGTGGGAACCGAACCAAGAACTTCTCCAATTCATCTGTTCGGTGCTCCCGCAGTATACTGTCGCATCAACCAGTATTCAGGACAAATTTCGTAATGTGTGTCATCTTCAAAATCATTTCTTTTGATATATCCTTTCCTCATCGAAATTGAAACGATCTAGCAACTCGCTACCTTGAAGAGAGACAACCCTGATCTCCCTCATTATTATGCACATATTCTTGTTAATATGCCATCTATGGAGACGATCTTCCGTCAGTTAGCTGGCACACAACTTCGTATCCTCTTCGAACAAGACCGAAAATGGAACGCTGATGACAAACAAGCGACATTGTACTCGATCTTGCCCGGTCTAGGAGATGAACAAAGGAACATTCGTACATCTGTTTCTTCATGCATTGCCTCGTTTATCGTTTCTATTGGATTCGAGAACGCTCTCCCGTTCCTCGGGCAGTTGCTTGAACAATGCAGGTCAGATAATCCTGTTCTCGCAGCTGGTGCATGCACTTGCCTGTATCAGATTGTTGAAGATAACGCTCAGCGATTGGACAACCCCCAACTGGCCGAGTGTGTCCGTCCTCTTTCTAACCATCCTTCCGTCTCGCAGATCTCTGTCCCAATTCGTGACCCAGCTTGTTCCTCTCTTGGAGAACTCACAGTCGGAATGTTGTGCCGATATTCTTGCTGCTCTGATGCTCATCTTCAAGGGACAGCCGTCACTCTTCTCCAATTCCCTCTCCAACTACATGCAGGTAGCTCCCCTCGCTTCTCATCTCTCCCCTCGCCTCTCCTCTCTCTCTCGCCTCTCCTCTCTCTCCAGAACATCTTCAAGTGCATCACCCATCCTGACCTCAGAATCCAGGCCACTGCTCTCGAAGCCTTGACCGATGTGACGTCGTACAAGCTGGACAACCATCCCGTCGTCGCTGTGGCGCACGAGCTCGTCCAACACGTGCTCCAGTGCATGTCCAGTCCAGACGAGAACCTCTCCTTCATTGCCCTGGACTTCTGGTCAGCGGTCCCAGAGAACAAGCAGGTGTGTGAGATTGCTGTAGCCCCTCGACTCACCGAGTATGTCTCCTTCTCCTTCATCTCGCCCAGAATCGCGAAGGCTCTGATGGACAAGCTCTTTCTGGGCGACGGCGACCTCCGGCAATACGAGCAGGAGCTCCAAAACAAGCCCACGACCGGACAAGACGAGGACGACGACGAGGACGACTACCTCGACGGGATGGCGGAGGGCGAAGACACGTTTCGGAAGGCCGCAGCGCGTGCCATCTCGTCTCTCGCGAGGGAGTTCCCGAACGAGATGGTCCACGCCATGCTTCCCGAAATCTCACTCCGCTTCAACAACTCCGACCCGTCGAAGTGGGACACGCGTGAGAGCGGGGTCTTTGCCCTCGGCCTCCTCGCTCGCAACTGCCAGCCGTTCCTGCACAGCCAGCTCGGAGAGATCATCCCGTGGGTCGTCAACTTCTGCTCCGACCCGCACTTCCTCGTCCGCCTCATCTCCTGCTGGACCCTCACTCGCTTCTCTGTCTGGATCTGCGGCCCCCTCGACCAGCGAGACGTCCGTCGCGGGTATGTTTCGAAGGAAGAGCTCGACCTCCCGCGAGCGGCAGATCAGACGCATCTCCAAAACGCCCTCGGCACACTCACCCAACACCTCCTCGACGATTCCCGGCACGTCCGCGCGTCGGTCTGTCAAGCCATCGCTGATCTCGTTGAGGAGGCTCGCAGTCGAATTGTGGTGTATGCACACCAGCTGCTCGATCTCGTCCTGCCTGCCTTGGAGCAGTACGAGGACGAGATGAAGAAGGACCTGTTCAACGTCATCGCCCAGCTCGTCATCGCCACTGGAGGCATGTTCAACGAAGCACAGCTCCTCGCTCGAGTGATGAACCCGCTGTTGGCTCTGATGAACTCGCGGGACATCACCGACGACGTTGTTCTGCCGTCTCTTCTCGAGTCCACGCGTCTCCTGCTCGATGCTGTGGACACTGCCGCCCTCACTCCGTACCTCGTCCCCATCATGACCAGTTGCATCGGAATAGTGTCTGCGCAGAACCAGAAAGTGAACGAGGACATCCAACGCTATCGCGGAGACCCCGCACACGGAGGCCAGTTGGACGAGATGGACATCGAGGCAGAGGTCGGCCAGCACGAAGCCATCGCAGCCTCCGAAGCACTCGAGACGATCATCAAGTGCATCGACACCACAACAGCCACGATGCAGCAGGAGCTCTTCACTCAGCTCAACTTCCACGCCTTCCTCCAAACCATCCTGCACAGCCCTTCGAAAGAGCTGCTGTGGGGATCGTTCAATATCGTCTCTCTTCTCGTCCGGTGCAACCTCGAGAGCTTCACCACTCCCCTCCCCGACGGGTCCACCCTCCTCTCCACCAGCTTCCCCGTCCTCAGCCGGTACTGCGTGCCTGACCACCTCAAACAGGTCGACGAAGCGACAGGCACCATCACAATCTCCTTCGCGGACTCGCTCTGCCTCTCCGCCGACCTCGAGTTCCGACTCTCCAACAACGCTCTGATTGCCATTGCTGACATCGTCAGTGCGCTCGGCCACCAGATGAGCGACATCCTCCCCAGCCTCCTCCCCCTCGCCACCCCCCTCCTCTACCTCGCTGCTCCCATCGTCGGCGATGTCCCCATTCTCTACAACCCAACCGAAGTCGACATCCGCGACACAGGAATCCAGCTGGCCAAGAACACCGCTGGGTGCCTGTCCCGTCTCGCCCAGTTCTTCCCCATCCCCGTCTGCCAGGCTCTGGCCCAAGTTGGTGTCGTCCCACACTTTCTGGCGTGTCTCGTTGAGATGGGGGTGGCGAACCTTGTTGTGGTCGAAGAGATGAAGGGGCTGGTCCAGCTGGTGATGGGCGATGCGGACTGCTTCAACACGCTTCTCGCCTCTCCCACTCTCCTCATCGAAGCTCTTGCCACGTTCATGCACGACCCGAATACCGGAAGGACAACCGTTGAACTCGTCTACAATCTTCCAGACGAAGTTCGTGAAGGATTGAAGAACTCGTTGGATAAGCTCCGACAAGGGTTTGGGGATGGATGGGCGGGACACCTCTCAGAAATGAACGAACAGGCTCTAAATAACTTGCAGAATGTTTATCGTTTAGTTTGAATCATTTCATGAAGATTTCTGGCATTCATTTTCTTAAGCAGGTGTGCATCATCTCCTTCTAAAGAGAGGGAACCGACCCTTTTCCTGGTTCGCAAGCTGTCGAAATGGATGGAGATATCGACCATGATCATTCACCAACATTTATCGATGCACAATCATATTTGTCCATGGAACTTGTCTCTAATCCGTTTATAATTCGCCTATTGACAGAGAACTCGCTGTCTTCAGTCTTCTCGACTTTTTCAAAGGAATCCGTGTTGTTTGTACCGATTGCTTCGTCAATCAGAAATATCAACTTGGATATTTCATTTTATCGAATGCATATTGGATATAATCTCAATTCAACTCCAGAATCATTCGCAACCATGGCTGGAACGTTTCTTACTATTGAGAATGAGAAAGTGGTCATATCAGATCCTCTGTTTACAAATACCTCACCTCATAGCATATCTTCTCCCGAAGCGTCTTTCGATGCCTCTCAACATTCAACGATAACAGCGACACCTGTTCGATTGATTGGCCGAGGCAGAATCGAATTTGCATCCCCAATTGTCCCACAAAAGAATGAAAAATCGCATAGCAACGTTGTCTCATCTCCAACATCGCTGAAGGTCACAGTAATTCTGCTTCCACAGCCACTTATCTCGCTCCACCCATTTCTCGCCACAGCCCACTTCTTCCCAAACTTTGATCTCAACCTACCATTTCCACTCGAAAAGTCATATCATTTCATGTCTCAATATCTCCTCCAAATCCCAAATCCGTTCCCTCCCAAACACATCAGTTCCCGTCAGCCTTCCAAACCCCACTCACTCTGCATAAATGGACAGCTGTATCGAACCGACATTTCATTTAACATCAAACGACTTCATTCTTCGTCCTCAAACACTCAAAACACCCAATCTTTCTCTCAATTCCACAAACAAGACGAAGAAGACATCTCTCGCGACTTCACCCTCGCCGACTTCGTTTCGTACACAAACCTCTCCGTTCTCCAGCGCCCCTCCGAGAAGAAGACCCCGCCAGCCAAAAATGAGAAGTCAGCTGAAGTCGAGATTCCTCGAACGCCTTCTCCTGAGCCTGAGCCGCCAACGACGCACATCGTCAGAGAAGCAGAGTACGTCAACAGGGTGTGGCGATGGGGGGAACACGGCCTGTCGTTCCGTCAGCCTCTCTCCGAGGCAGATGAGTGGATGGCGTTGCGGGGAAACGATCTCCGAGGAGACTCCGCTCTGCCAGACATTGTTGAACTCGACAGGATGGACACGCCACACACTCTCTCCGACTTCTCCACCACACTCACTCACACTCTCTCTTCGTCGCTGTTGACCGAGACGCATTCCATCAATTCTTCCAAAGTCAGCCTGCTCGGCCGAATCAGCTCTCTGAAGACCATGTTCGATCCTCAGCGCTCTGAGGAATGGACGATGGGAAAGACAGTCGACCAGCTCTTCACGCAGAAGCACCCGACCTTCAACAGGTGCGTCGTGGCTGAGTGTGTCTTCCTCCTTTACGGCGAGCCCTTCTTCTCTGAGAACGAACAGTGCGAGGCCGTGCCTCATCCAATCATCCTCGTTCCTCCTGCCATCAACGACCAGATCAGCTCCATCATGGAGCAGTGTCACATCCCTCCCCAACGCCAAACTTTTCTTCTCCAGGCGACACACACCACACTCACCTCACTCGCTGCCCTTCTCCGCACGACGAAAGCACAACCCCAACTCTCTTTCCAACTCCGTCCGCCGTCCCACACTTTCAACCCAACTCTCTTCTCGTCGAAAGAGGAGTTCCTGGAGTTGGTGGATCTCAACCACTGCGATGTTCGAAACACAACAAAAGCATTCCATCCGTCGAAAGGGAAGGCAAACGCAACATCCATCGCAACGCAGACACCTCTCGCCCAAGCGGCATCGCGCGTCATCTTCAACTTTTCGTTTATGATGGCTCGGATGGGACATCGCTACTGGCTGAGAAACGAAGAGGGGAAGCACCCGAAACAACAACCATCAGACACACAGTCGGCACGAGCAGATGGCGAGGAAGACAATGAAGAGCCACACCCTCCTTCTGATCTCAAGGACGATCCACACCCTCCTTCTGATCTCAAGGACGATCCATCTCTTCAACTAGCAAGTGATTCAGATGAAGCACCGGCATCTGCTCCCGTCGCCACCGATGCCCATCTCAGCGCCGTTCTCCAATCGACGGAACGTATCGTCTTCAACGTGTTTGGGTCGCGTTTGTTCGGAACTTCACTCAACCCGCTCGACGACGCCTCGCTCCTCCGCTTCATCGCCGCCTTCGAAGCCGTCTGGGCCGGGCAGTATCCCCTCTTTGCGCAGTACAGGGAGCTCATCGCATCCAGTGGGATGAAGGTCCGGTGGGATGTTACTGTGAGGCAGATGGAGATGAGCGAGCGGAAGCTTCCGTCGCAGATGCTCGTCGAGTTCAGCGAGACCGTCGATCTCTTCGTCGACATCATCCGAAACCTGGTTCAGCAGGAGGAAGGGCACCAACCCGAACAGTCGGATGATCCTGCTCGCCAGATGCTCGACACGTCGCTGGCTGTGTCTGCCGACGACCTCCTTCCGTTTCTGCTCTTCTCCTTCCTTTCTGCCCCCACCCCACCGCTCTTCTCGATCGTTGCTTTTGCTTCAACATTCTCGCCTTTCACAGCTCTTCCTCATTTTGCCGGAACCAAGCCTGCGCTCTCTTTTGCCCATCTGCACTCCATCCTGTCCTTTTTCTCCTCACCCGATGCAGTCCTCAGCGACGAGCCGTCTCACAACTCCAACGCCAAAGACATTCTCTCCAATTTCGGGTTCAGGGTGGACGGACGGAGGCTGGTGGATGTGTGGCTGGAGCCTCTTCTCGGCGACGAGGAAGTGTTGGTGCTCAACGACGAAGATGAAAGCGACGCGAAAGAGGACCAACTCGAACAGAGTTCTCCATCGCCAGCCGAAGACACTCAGACCGAACCCCCTCACGATGCTATTGATGGCGTGTCTCAGCCATTCACCCTGCCACCTCCCTCAGAAGAACCAGGGCAAGCTCCTCGACCGAGTGAAGACCATCCGAGGCCTCTGGACGAGCCAGCCCTCATCCCCGTCATCATCGTTGCTCGACCGTCCCCAGCCACTCCTCCCGACATCTCCACACCGTCCACCACCGACTCTGACGAGCATAAAGCGCAGCTTGCAACACAAACAACGCCGATTGAAGTGTATTCTGCGTATTCTTCTGCTCCAACAAGGGGACCGATTCGAAATCCACTTGGGCGGTTGTTGCAGAACCCGTAGACGGGTATTCTCTTTTTTCATCCTGATTTGTCCTGTATATTTGATTTTCATGTCATTTTTATTCTTTTTCATCACCTACTCTTCCTTCAACAAATCTCACCACTTTTTCAAATCATGGGTTTGATCGAACATTAGACCACAAAAGTTTCTTTCATCAAACCCACAATCAAAAATAATGTCTGAATCTCAAGCCGCACAAATACAAGGAGCTGGTCAAGGTCTGATATCTTTCGCGTTTTCATCAGAATACTCTTTTTGCACATATCTCAACGGAAAATATCATCAATTTTAATTGACTCATCATGCACAGACTACTTGTCCGCAAGTCAATTTTACCACACTCCTGCTGCCTACTTTCTGGAGCCAAGGAGCCAAAGAAGTCTGATTCTCCAACTCGAAGAGGAGGATAATTCATTGAACACACTTCAAGAGAGCATTTCTCAACGGATTCAGGAACTCGACCAAGAAGCTGCTACTCTTCAAAGAATGAAGGAAGACTATGACACAGTCAAAGCTCGTGTATGCATTATCTCAGTCCTTTTTAGAAATTCGCTCTCGAAACTGTTCATATTTTTTCTCGTCGGCACAATTTTTTCTCTCATCGTCTACCTCTTTATTTTCCTCCTTTAATAGGTCTAAACTCAATTTCCGTCTCGTTTGTTATTTTCACTCTTATTCATTCCATTTTCTCCACTCAATTTCACACGACCTCAATCATCGGAATATGGACATGTATCCCGTTAATCTTAGATTAAACCATCTTTATTTTGTTTCTACAATGCACACTTCATTTTTCATTCCGATATTCACCTTGGTTTTTAATGGACACTGTCTCATCAAAGATCCACAATTTTGGTTCAAATAAACGCATGAAGTGAAAGAAAAAGGAAGAAATATTTCAACAAAATAAACTGGTTCCTGAAAAAAGACGATAGGCATGGTCGGTAAAAGAAGAGTCAGATGTTTTGCTTGATTTTGTTCATTCGGTTGATCCAATAGTTCTTTCGGATTGGATCCATATATTCGGCAAGAATTGAGCAGTACTAACCAAAACAGTGAGGAGAAAAAAAGGAGACCTGGATAGCTTCAGAATAGTGTTCTGGCTGGTTCTTTTCACAAAGAACATCAACCAGGAGGGCAACCGCCTCACGGGCATTGTCGGGGTGATCACAGGCAATGGACTCAGCCAATATTGATGTCTCTGGGATCTCTTCGTGTGTGTATGAAGCCCCTGTCTTGGAGTAGAACCCTCGGAGATAGTTCCAGATGGCCTCGTTCCAGTAGCCTTCAGGTGCCTTTAAAAAAGTAGAGGCAAATTCTATTTCGCTTTTTACTACATTGACATCAAGGAGGAGGCCAGTTCTTCGAGGTGAAGATGAAACTGGTTGAAGGGATGGATCCGTTGGACTAACTCGCGAAAGTGCCTGGAATCGGTGGTTCCACGCAGAATTATTGAATGGATCTTCGGTAATCAATCTTTTTGAGTAATCCAACTCCTGTTCCCAGCCGCCATATTGTTCTAACATCCAAATTCGATGTGCCCAAGCGTGGAAGTGTTTTGCATCTTTCTGAAGAACCCCATCGATGATTGGGAATTCATGTGAAGTATCTTTTGTCTTTTCTACAGTCCATTGTCGGTGGAACCATAGTTGATAATTCTTCGATGAGCGGAGTGTCATCTTTTTGAGGAACTCAAACTCAGATCGACAATCGGAGTTTAATTGTTCAAGGACAAATCTACGATAAGACCTAGTATGAGAAATGAGTTAAAGAGAATAGGATACCAGAGAGTGTAGTTTGATGGAGAAAATTTGAGTGCATTTTCTGTGAGCCAGAGAGCTCGTTCACTGGCTTCCTGTTGTTTGCAAATCGTTCGAAAATATCCCATCAAATCGGAATCTGGATTAAGAGGAATATGCATAAGAAAAAGTTGCGAGTTGAATGGAGAACGAGTTGATACATTCGACTGAGTATTCTATCGCGCAAACAGGCGTTGGCCCATCATCAAGGGGAGTGGGAGTGAGATCTTTCCATTCATCCCGTTGGGATAATGGGATGTACGCAGGTGGCTGTTCGGTTGATTCCATTGCTTTTGTTCAATCCGAAGGGCAGGATCTCTCCTCACGAAACGAAATCGATATGAATCATCGATATAGTTTCCTTTACGAACAAGCATCCTCTACACCTTATAGAACACATCCAACAGGTACGTACCATCCAACCATACGTTCACCACTTCACGTCTTCATAGATCTTTCTAATTCCTCTATACAAGAAAATATAGGGGTTGCTCATAATGTACCTCAAGATTTAAATGGTCCACAGATTTCACATGACACATCAGACAGGTTTTCAAAGAAATCTCTCCTCTTAAGCGAATCTGCCACCATTTCCTCAGCTGCCTTGAGAAATGAAAAAGAACCCCCATCCGCATCTCAACTTTGTGATTCTCTTCTTAATGCACTTGATTGCATTTCAAGAGATCTCGAAGAAACCGATCCATTCACTCAGAAGATCTTCGCTCTTTACTCGAACATCCTTGCTCTCCAACATTCATTTCTTTCAAACCCAGATGAGCTTGATCCTCAGGCACATTCTCTTCCCTCTGATACATTGGTCCCCACCACTCGACAAATGAAATTCATCTTCGATGATTTCACAAACGAACCTCAAAAACTGACGAAGCAACAATTTATTCAAGAATCCTCTCTGCATCTCCGTGATTGCAATTTGTGTCAGGAGAGACAATCGTCCTTATTCACCGCTGCACTCATCACACATCAACTCATCCACCTTCGCTATCCTTCCTCAGACAGTCGGAGTCTCCAATCTATAATGGATCAAATCCCACATACACAAGATTTAATCACAGATACATCCACGTCATTCCGACTGCTAACGGAACAGACAAATAAACTGCTAACACAAACTTCAAGCACTAAATCCGCATTAGCCAACATTGGGAGGCAAATTGAAGGAACAAAACAAACACTAAACCTCCTCATTGAGAAACTCAAACTGTTAGAAGAACGGAAAATGAAAGTTCACGAGGCAGATGTCACAACTTTCCAGAAGCAGGAACTCTCGATGATTGAGTTCATGTTTGATCCAACAGTTGAAGAGAACAAATGAATAATCTTTTTTCGTCTTAATTTTACACACACTTCACAATTGAATCGGATCGTCTGACACACAACTGAAACCCCTCGAACGGCAGGCAGAATAAAATCGAGACAATACTTTTTGCCTTCCGACAAGACAAAACACCCCAAAAACAGCATGAGAACAAGCAAGTCTCCGAATGATAGCCAAAAATTGAGCGAAGTGGATTTCAAACTTAATCATTGTCTGCAGCACCAATTGTCTTTGAAGGTGGTGGTTTGATGCCAGCAGGCTTCGCCATGATGATTTCATCCACTGACATGATCGTTTTGACCGTTTCAATTCCAAAACGGATGACCCATTCCTTCAGAAGCAAAGTATCCACAACACCCGCCTTCTTCATGTCTGAAATCTCCAGAGTCTCGACATTAACACCCATGTGTTCTCCTCCTTCCTTGGCATGGGCTGCAACAATCGCCGAGGTCACCTGGTTGGAATCCATTCCACTTGTCTCTCCAATGATGCGAGGGACGAAGAGGAGGGCATCTGCAAATGCTCCAATGGCATATTGTTGCAGGCCAACGTTAGTTTTGCCAAAGTCGCCAAGTTTCTTTGAAAGCTCAGCTTCAAAAGCTCCTCCTCCTGCAACGAGTCTGTTGTCGCGGGTAAGAACCTTGAACGTGTTGACAGCATCAATGCAAACACGCTCAACATCATCAAGTTGAGCTTGAGTTGATGAACGGAGAACAACTGTGGCAATTCGTGATTCGACGAGAGATTCTGACTTCTCAAGATCTGCTTGCTGTGAGAAGATGACAACCTGATTTCCACTCACCTCTGTTTCGTCAACAGATGCGCAGAAGCCGAGTTCTTCAGGGAGGGGAGCGCCAAGACGAACAAGTGCGGTGGAGTGAGTTGCGAGGCAGAGTCGCTGAAGATCGAATTTAGAGCCGATCCTGATGACCATGACCTCGAGTTGCTCAAGATAGTGGAGAGCGATCTCACTGATGTTTGCTCCACTGACCACAACTTTTGCTCCCGTCGAGCAGATTTGTTCACAGAGAGCTTTCATCCTCTGTTCTTCCGAAGCTGTGTAGCTCTCCAGTTCGGAGGCTGTCTTAAGGACAATGGTTCCTGCTGTCTCCCCCTCGTCCTTATTAATAGCACAGCCAAACACTGCAATCTTTGCATTCTTGATGTGTTTGATGGTGCCTTCCACTGGGCGCTGAAGACAGAAGCCGTTGATCATGACTGAGTCTGTGAGAGAACCACCCATGATCTTTGTGAAGCGAACATTGTCAACGTTAAATTTAGACGGGTCTGTTGGGCAGATATCAACACAGGCATTGGCAATGAGTGAGGCAATGAAATCTTCTTGGCCTGAAGAGAAAAGAAATATGAGTGAAACATGAATGAGATATACCCATCATCTTCGCTTGTACAACAGGCTTAAGGCAACGGGCAACTTCTTTCGCGTCGGTGTAGCTTTTCAGGACATCGCAAGCGAACGATGGGAGAAGTTCGAGTGTTTTAGCTAATGCCAGGTCGAGACCCTCCTGAATATCTTTCACTGGGAGGAGCATAGACACAAGAGGTTTGAGTTTGAGAAGAACTTCGCCGATGAAGGCAACAACTTGAGTTGTTCCATCACCAATTTCTTGGGCTTGATGTTGGGCAGCAAGAACAATAAGCTTGGCAATTGGATGGTCAGTCACAATGTTGAACAGTACTGTCTCAGTGCGGCGTGTCACAATCACTTTTCCAAGGTGGTTCTCAACGAGTTTGGAAAGTCCTGAATGACAATGTTGTGAAAGATGAATGTTTGAAAGAGCTCTTAGACAAAACCGTTTGGTCCCAGATTTGTTCGAATGATGTTAGTAAGTTCTTGGGCAGCTTCAATACATTTGATTGGGACGGATTTTCCTTCCTCCCTTCGAGTATCCTCTCTGATAAATTGATGGAGCAAAATGAGGTATTTAACAATTTTAAGTGAAAAATATTCAATGAAAATTGATTACAAATGAAGATCCAGTCAGAATAGATGACATACTTAAACATCTGCATCGTGATTGGTGAGAATCGTCTCCACCCATATTCTTGACCATGAACGACATCGCGATCGCACCAATACCGGAAGTTGTTCAAGAATTACCTCTCAATCATGAAGGTTTGCTCCATTCTTCCTTATTTTTCATGTTAGAGGCTGAAATTGAGGCATTTGATCCAAAATCAGATAAAACCAGCAAAATCCCCCGTGGTCGTGCTCCTCGCAGTATACTTGAAGTTTATTCGCCTTATTTTCGTTTAGAAGCTTCAAAATCCAAGCCCCTTAAGGAGAAGACAAAAAAAGCCCCTCCTAAGAGAGAGATTTCGGCCTCACCTTTAGAAGCAAAATCTCCTACAAATCAGATGCGAAGTCTCAGCCAACTGAGTCAACTTTATGGGATACCTCGAGATCCTTTCGATCATTTAAATTCATATGACACAACGAATTATTCACCTTCACGTTTCAACACTCAAATCATCACAAAAGATAACATGCTCTTCTATCCGTACTCATTTGATTCAAAAGTTCCATTTCCCGGCCCAATCAATACTAACCTCTTGGTGTCAGCCTTACCATCGGACATGACACCAAATCCCGCCCATCAGAGGAAACCTGATACTTCAACTCAATTTACGTCTCCGATTCTCAAACCAACAGAAATCATGCCTGTTGCTCCAGTTTCCAAAAGTGCACACAACAAATATCAGGAACACATCATGAGCAACCACTACTCAACGATCTGCACAAAGAACTCAACAGATCGATGGCTTACTCCTCCAAACATCATCCATTCCGTTGTCCGAATGGTACGCCGCCCAATTGACCTGGACCCAGCGAGTGAACCGTCAGCTCAGCGAATTGTGTGCGCCCGTCAATACTGGACGAAGGATGCCCTCCAAAGGGAGTGGAATGCCGATGTTGTCTATGTTAATCCCCCATTTGGAGATATGAGGGGCTTTATGGGGCATGCCATGAACCAATACATCAAAGGAAACATAAAACATCTTTTTATGTTGACACGATTTGCTCCTTCGTCGAAATGGTATGGTGATGCCTGGTGCCATCCCCACTGCTTCACTCTCATCTTCAGTCGTCGTCTCAAGTTTTGGAACGCCCACAATTCCATCGACGGTGACGTATTTCCACACAAAAGCACGATGCCCCACGAAATCGGTATGTTCTACTTTGGGCCGAACGGAATTGACTTTGACAATGAATTCCGACAGTATGGAAGAATCGTCTTTCCGATCAATCACATCCTTGCTGAGTTGCGTTCCGACGACTCCCAAGATGAAGACACAAAAGCCCAAGAAGAGAAGAAAGTTGCACGCAGGAAATAGTGAATTACACTTTCTTCCCTTATTTAACATCATTATGAAATGCTGCGTTAATTTTATCCTTTGCTACACGTCTCTCCCCACATACTCTGCACTTCGTCAGTTCCAGTCTCGGTTTCTGCTCTCTCCTTGTTGCCGTGTCTGTCATCTGCATTCCTTTCAGAGGCGCTTGGGACGCCTTTCGCTTTCACTCCACTGTCTTCAAACTCACTCGCTGCCTCCAGTGACATGTTTTCCTGAAAACCAGTTTCGTGTCGCTCTCCCTCTCCGATCAAATTGATCGGCTGCTTCATCGATTCGTGTGTCTCGTCTCCGCGCTCGTTTTGGAAAGTGAGCATGTCTCCCGTCGGTGCTGTTTGCGGAGGCACGACCTGTTTGTGTCAAGTTTGATTTGTTTCGGTTGGGGATGGTTGAGGAGTGGCACTGGGATCAGCTGGCGTGGCTGTGAGTGTCGAGACGGGTGTTGTTGTCTGCGAGTGAGCATTGGTGACAACTTCGATCCTCATCTCTTCCAACAGAAACATCCTCTTCTTCCACTCGGTGTGGTTCTCTCGCTCGTTCGTCGGAAAGGCTGAGCTTTAATAAACAGGCAGAGTTGGGAGAGCATTGAGAAACGACTGCCACGTGACCTCCTTTGTGACGTGGGCATGTTCTGCGGATGAGGTGTTGGTTCTGTTGGAGATGGAGAGGGTGTGTCAACAGACATGCATTGTTCTGTCTCATTTATCTCTTCGGTGGGTCGGCTGGTTTCTCGTCTGCTTCACTCTCGTTCTGTTTTGTTTGTTTTGAGTCTTTCTTTCCTTTTCTATTGTGTTTTCCATGTCATGTTCTTTCTTTTGTTGAGCTCCTCCTCCGCTTCACTTTGTCCTTCACTTTTTCTTCTCTTCCGCCTCTTCCACTTTTCCGCTGTTCTCCTTTTCCTTCCCATCATCAACTTTCTCAACTCCTCCCTCCACAGCCATACCATCTGTCTTCCCCCCCTTCTTCTCAATCATTCTCGGCGATAGATGAGGCGAGACGCACATGACTTGAAGGGATCGTTTGCATTGTCTGAACTACGTGTTGTGGGACGCCTACCCTTCTTCTCCCTCGCCAGCTGCTGTGGAGTGAGTGTCCCGTATGTTTTGGATGTGGCTTCGCTTTCCTCGACAATCGCGCAGGACGCGTCATTGAACATCACCCAGTTGCCGGTTTCGAAGTCGCACACAAACATTATAATGGCCTTGTTGTGTCGTCCCTGAGTGGACTGTCACTGAGGAGAGCTCGGAGAGGAGCGGGTGGGGCTTGGGGGAGGCAACAAGGAAGGTGGGGCTTGGGGGAGGAGAAGAGGAGGGTGGGGCTTGGGGGAGGAGAAAAGGAAGGTGGTGAAGGGGTGGGTATGAGTGGTGAGGGGTTGAGGTGAGGGCGTGGCATGGTTTCGTTGTTGTGCATCAGTACTGACTGATAGTTGTGGTGGGTCTTCATCTTTGAGCTTTTCACTGGCTGTTTTGATTAGTTCTTCGGCATCATCCTTCTTCTCATCTTCCGTGACGACCCACGGCGAGCTGTAGAGTTAGAATCGTCTTTCCTGTTGTAGTCGCCAGAAGTGTATGTATTGTGGGCAGATTCGAGGTTCTGCAGAAGCAGGAAGGCGATTGGATCAAAAATGACTCTGTTCGTCTGTTTGTGACATTAGGGAAATACCAAAATGATGTAAATCGTCGAGAAACGTTGAGATCGGGCTCACAGTTCCGCTTGAGCATTCTTTTCCACAAGAAGAGGGAAAATAGACATTTCTGATGAACTATGAAGATTCAGTCGTTCCAAGACGACGCCCGAATTCTTCGAAATGAATTGATGAAATTTCATAAAACTGGTTCATTTTTGTTCCGAAGTTTCTGTTCTGGAATTGTGGCATTGGAAGGTGTTGAAGAAGGAGAAGATCGATGTTTGTCTGTTGTGGAATGAGAGAATGATTGGGAGATATTATGGACAGAATCAATCCAAACATCAGTCTTTCTAGATAGAGCTATTGTATGAGCGACTCGGAAGCTTAACCCCACGATCTCCATTGTAGATTGGAGTGTAATCAAGATATCTATTCCAAACAAAATAAGAGAAATAGGAAAATACGAGTGGAAAAACAATAGAGATGCACACTGACATTGAGAATCTTCCATATCTCATTTCGTTCCATCCATTTCAGATCTGAATTTGATCAAGAATCTATTCCAGACTAATGAAGAGACTAAAACGTAAAAATGGGTAAAAACAATGGAGCTGCAAACTGATAACGCAAATTTTCTCTTGATCAGCTCAGTCTTTTCGTCATTGACAGAAGTCAGAGGCGTTAATTTCGAGTTGCGCAGATCTCGACAAATTTGGGTTCATCATTGATAAAATTGTTTGAGAACCCGACAAAGGAAGTGTTGAATGAAGGACGGTCTTCAAATGGCGGTATGAGAGGTCCTGAAAGAAATGAGATAACTTTGACTTCTTGAAATGGGTGAGAGGATCAGATCTGAAGATCTGACAGAATGTGTCCGATTTGTCCTCTTTTGAGATAAGTACAGAAGTTGGATGAACTAATTGAGAGAGAGTTCCAGTGTGAATAGAAGGTGCTGGGCCGATTTGTCCTTCTCTCTGTCTTCTCTTGGGCCGATCGTCCGGTAAACTCCTCATTAGGAGTTTCTTGGACAGAGCCCCTGAAGCTCGTAATTCGCTACCAAACCGGTTTTCACGCACTTTTCCGCCATTTTTACCGTCACACAACGGATTCAATTGAATATTGAAAGAAAAATTCAACCCATACATTGAGAAAAAGGCAATGAAAAAAGTGTGGGGTGAAAAAACTTCTTTTCAGACATTTTGAAGCATACTCTGGCATTGTACAGATCAGAATGGAGACAAAGAGTGTTGGAAGAACCGAGAGAAGGTGAATTCAGATGAAATGGAGGTAATAGATGTTTCAGTACACCAAACTTTTCATGAATCCGTACAATGGGGATTGAAAAATACATATTGGTCAAACTAAGAAAAAAAATTTGGTTCCGCGCCAAAACGCCTGTGTCGGGAGAAAACCTCAAAATACCCCCTTTTACCCGATAAAAAAAATCGTGTCGGCAATATCTCAACAACCCATGAACCGATTTTGATAAAATATTTCACAGAAACGTTTTTTTAGTGAAACGAACATTTTGAAAAAAATGTGGAGAAAAAATTCTGGATATTTGGGAAAATGGAAAAAAACCCATATTTTTCTCGACAAAAAATCCTTAGAAAAAAAACGGTTTATTTTTTGAGCAGCTTTTGTCGAGATCTTTACGATCACAATGCATTTTATTTGATTCAAAACGGATGGCTGGTTGTGGAGAAAAGTGGGCAAAAAGTTGAGAAAAATGTGTGGATGTCTAAAGGAAACAGTATTTTGAGGTTTTCTCCCGACACAGGGGTTTCGGCGCGGAATCAATTTTTATTTTTCTTAGTTTGACCAATATATATTTTTCTAGCCCCATGTTACGGATTTTTGAATATGGACGGATTATTGACACTACTTTAAATAAAGCTGACTTTCCGAGGATGACATGACCCCTGTCCTCAGACCTCAAGATTAGGTCCTTTGTCCGTCCTCCCAACATCATAAAACCTCAAAGAGATCAAGGCACATCCAGAAGATGGATGTGATTGTTCAGTCCAAACAACGCACCAATTGCCCGAGTATCTTGGAACATTAGGTCGAGGGCTCAATCCTTGAACTTGGCCAACAACTCCTCTTCATATACAAATTAAAAAATGAAAGTTGAGAAATTTCCGATTTGGGGAATTCGAGAAATCCTCAAAATACCTCGTTTTGGCCACTTTTCAAAATGTGGGCGAGTATATCTCAACAACCAGTTAACCGATTTTGATAAAATATTTCACAGAAACGTTTTTTTTGGTGAAACGAACATTTTGAAAAAAATGTGGAGAAAAAATTCTGGATATTTGGGAAAATGGAAAAAAACGCTGTGTTTCTCGCCCAAAAATTTATTAGGAAAAACATTTATACTTTTTTGGTGAGTCTTTTTTCGATATATTTACGATAAAAATGCTATTTATTTGGTGTAAAACGGATATGTGGTTGTGGAGATTTGAGCTGAAAAAGATTGAAAAATGTGTGCATTCCTGCTGTATACAGTCTTTCGAGGTTTTCTCCGATTCCCCGCGGAATTGAATTCTCAAATTTTGTTTTTTCTTAGTTGGACCAATATGGTTTGTTTGGAACCCTGGTTCCGGGTTGGTGACACGGACCGGATTAAACACATATCGATAAATATTAGCAGATCTTGGTGGCTACAAGAAAATGACGTCGATGTGGAATCGGAGAGTTCATCAGATATGGACAGATTTCTCGAACCCCTCACGCAAAAAGAACGATACAAGGAAAAAACCAAAGGAGGAAGCACAAAGGCACAAGAGCCACGGACAATCGTAATCTCCAAACTGTTGGAAAAAAGATGGAAACCAAGTACAACTCTTGGAAGCCCAGCAAGCAAAAGAAACGATCCTCGCTCACCAATTGGACCACCCCCTATCTCGAAAACAATGATGAAATTGGAACGAGAAGGGATCGAGATGAGCTCGTTCGTCCCGATGTCTCTCCTTCTCCCATCCGACGCAAAAGCTAAAAAGAGATTTGCTGAATTCGAAAATTGTGACGAATCGACTCCTGACGCGAATGATTGTATTTCGCCATCTTGATTCCACTCTCTATCAAACTAGTCATGATTAACAAAAAGGATTTTAAAAAGGGAAAGACATTGAGTATGTCGAAAGTTCTCCACTTCAAAGAAGAATTGTTGCTGATCCATTACTGGTGATCCGAGTCAGGAACATCGAAGGGAGTTTTTCTGTTTTTAAATATCCAGCATTTTTCCTCCATTTTTTTGTCGAAATGTTCGTTTCATCTCATAAACGTTTTTGAAAAAAACATCGAAATCGATTCACTGGTTGTTGAGATATTGCAGAATCTTTGTTTTCATCCAACATCAACTCAGAAACATCTGTCTCCCCAAATTATTCCAAATCGTGCGTCGAAGAAAGAATGAATACTTCGACACATCGAAATCGTTTCTCTCTATCGACATTGACTCGTTCATGTTTCAAATGATTCAGGACACTCCACCAGATGGCATGGTCTTCTCCACCGGAAACCGAATTCCACCACCAATCAACAATCTCTTCCTTACCAAGCCAGACTTACACGCACCAACAAAACGTGAAAGGAACGATCTCTACATCGAGACCATTCTTTTTCCGAGTGCAGCTCAGGTAACACCGATGGAACCCGAACGATCGATCGTTCACTCTGAGAAGTACGTCCTCATGTGTTTATATGGACTGTACAACATAACGACCGAAGTAAGTGTTTTCTGGACAGATCTTCTGTACAAGTTGGGATTCCTCATTACAATTGTGAATGATCCCACGATCAATGGCTCTTCATCAACGTCGATGAATTTCTTATTACATCTCAACTATATTATGTTCAAAAATTGGACTCAAGAAAGACATAATTATCAAGAAACGTGAATTCTGTCCCGTTTCAGAATTATGTCCCCCATCTATGAGAGCAAAGAAAAAGCTTTTTCACACAAATCTTTCGAGATTAACAGTGCTTCTTCACATCATGCCAAATACCCAGCTTTTGTTCCTATTTTTCAAACAGTTTTTTCCAGCAAAAAACGTTTTCTGCACAATTATGTCAACATTGAATCACAGGTTGTGAATCTTTGATCAAATCACATGAAAAAAGCAGCCAAAACGATGTATTCTGAGGTTTTCTCCGGTTCGTGTGCGAGGATCATTCAAAACAATCGACTTTTTTCATCGTTTGACCAAAATGGTCACTCACAGGAAAAAGCGAAAGATACTGTGAAGTAGCATCTACATGAGTCATCCAATCGCTATACCTCCTAATCAAAATCTGTGGCTCGGCGAGCCCAAATGAACTGAAATTTTAGAGTTTCAGATAAATGTGTCATGAACCCGGTCCGTGTCAGCAACCCTGCACCTGGGGTTGAAACAACCATATTGGTTCAACAAAGACAAAAATATATGTAGAGAATTCAATTCCATGGGGAATCGTTGAAATCCTCAAAAAACTACAACCAGTAGGAATACATACATTTTTTCAAACTTTTTGAGCTCAAATCTCTACAACCAGAGATCCTTTTGAAACCAAATAAAACACTATTTTCTCGTGAATGCATGGGTGAGTATTTTTGAGATCGGACAAAAATACGAGAATCCGAATCAGATAACGAAACAAAGCCCTTGAGCCAGGATTTTGTCAAATTTCACGAGAATGATATCGAAAGGTAGCGACAATGAAGTATTGATGATGGTCATTTCCTATCTTGGTTGTGTGATGAGACGAGATTCGAAGTTGTGAATTCGAACTTTTTTCACCTCAAAAATTCTCACCCAGATCCATCTGAAAGGGAGGGATGGGTGGATCGTCGAGTGAAACTACCTCCAATTCCATCTGCCATTGGGCTAAATTGAGAGAGCGATGCTTTGTCAATGGTTGAACCGTGACATTGACTTGATGTTGTTCGAGCGATAGTATCGTCACCAGATGAGTCGAAGGTCACAATTGATGGAGGTAAATTGATAGCTTACGTGTCTGAACACTCCATAAAACTGTGTCGAACCGATTTGTGGACAAACGAAAGAGAGACATTCTGACATGGAATGGGGAAGAAGCCTTTTTCAAAGGGATCAGAGAAGCCTTTGATAACCTCGACAATCGAAAAAGAGGTATAGCCATACACGATGTGAAAACGATGATTTGAACAAAAATAACGAACGATGAGGACCTCTTCCGTCCGAATTGTGCGTGCTTATAGATGTTTGATGAACCCGGTCCGTGTCACCAACCCGGAACCAGGGTTCCAAACAAACCATATTGGTCCAACTAAGAAAAAAACAAAATTTGAGAATTCAATTCCGCGGGGAATCGGAGAAAACCTCGAAAGACTGTATACAGCAGGAATGCACACATTTTTCAATCTTTTTCAGCTCAAATCTCCACAACCACATATCCGTTTTACACCAAATAAATAGCATTTTTATCGTAAATATATCGAAAAAAGACTCACCAAAAAAGTATAAATGTTTTTCCTAAGAAATTTTTGGGCGAGAAACACAGCGTTTTTTTCCATTTTCCCAAATATCCAGAATTTTTTCTCCACATTTTTTTCAAAATGTTCGTTTCACCAAAAAAAACGTTTCTGTGAAATATTTTATCAAAATCGGTTAACTGGTTGTTGAGATATACTCGCCCACATTTTGAAAAGTGGCCAAAACGAGGTATTTTGAGGATTTCTCGAATTCCCCAAATCGGAAATTTCTCAACTTTCATTTTTTTCTGTGTTGGACCAAAAAAGTTTCTTTCAAGCCCAGGTTCCGGGTTGGTGACACGGACCGGGTTAATCACACATCTATCAGAAGAAAGCACTCATTGTTGACTTGGAACTAATTGGTGACTCCACTATCAATACTTTTCACCTACCTGATTCAGTCAGAATGGGTCAGAAGTGTTGACATTACGAAAAATTTCGAAGACCAACATTCAAAACTGATCGCCTCACATGGTTGAGAAATGAATCGACATTTCTCTAGAATTGGAACATGACAAAAGTGAACAGTATTTTCGAGAACTTTGAAATAGCCGTGACAAGAGTAGTCAATTTCCTTTTTTGGTTTTGACTGTAGATCTTTTGAATGATGTCAAAAATGCTGACCCAAATAAATCAATCAAAGTCAATGAGAAATAGTTCAAAGTCGAAATTCGGTTTTTTTCCTTTAGCTTCCGAAATCAGCACACAATTCCCTCTATTTCTCCTGTGACCTTTTTTATTCACATGTGCTTTATCGAGTGAACAAGTTTTTCTGGATTTCAAACAATACAGTCAAACTTTCTGATGTGATTTTGAGTGTTTTAGGAGAAAAAAAAGTCACTTTCTTGGTCTTTGATCAAACAGCCTGTGAGATGCAGATGATTGTAAGATTGAACTGACGTTTGAGAGGTGTGAAGGAGTCATCGGTGGGACGAGTTATGGAACCTTTTGGCCTTGCTCAACTTCTGCAGGATCTGATTTATTGGTTTTTCTGGGCTTAGACGAAGAATTACTGCGAAATGAACTCTTAAATGGGAACTTTACTGGTTGACTTCATCATCGACCACAGAATGGATCCTTGGGTTTTGTTCGATCAACTCGCCTTTTCTGATTAATTCCTCGTGTCTTTCAAAGATATGTGTATAAATGACTCTGACATTGAACGAGATGGTCGAAAGATGGTTTGGATACAAATGAAATCAAAAGAATTAAAACAGTGGGTCTCTGATCTCTGACCCGAACATTGACCAGGCTCCAGGTGTGTTCAATTTCTGACTTGAGCTCTTCTCTTGTTTTGTACTGCTTTCCACCTTGATATATTCTGTCGCTCATCCAAGCCCAGATATGTTCTATTGGATTCATGTCCGGCGACAGTGGGGGGACGTACAGCTCGACAAGTTCTGAATTATATTTCAATTATTCAGAAATGAACATAATTGTTCAGAAATGTATTTTGATTGTTCAGAAATGTATTTTAGTTGTTCAGAAATGAACAGGAATTATTCGCAAATGAACAGAGATTTTTCTGGAATGAACAGTGATTGTTCGTAAATGAACAGTACTTTCACAGACTTATTGTTTGACGACACGTTTTCCGAGAGGTTGAAAGAACGAATGGAACTCAATTTTAATTGCCGCTATCATACATCATCAGGTACTCGTACTGAGAGATTTTTAATGATAAATGAAAAGTGGTTGTTCTCATCTGAGACGCGTCCGAACAACCTCTACTGGTTCATTGTTCCAAAGGTTTCTTCAATTGGGTTCAGTTTACATGTATTTTGACAGATGAGGATTTGTAATCTGGTTTTCTGCAAAAAAATCCACCATGACGAATATCTACCAACATCTACTCTGACGTACTCGTGGTTTTCATCCTTTCTTGTGAAAAGAGCACAAAAACAGAATTCCAGCACTGAATGACATTGTCCACGAATGTGCACGACAATTCCACTCCGAAAACCAATGAACATCACCGATAACGACGATTTGATCTCACCAATATTATCTTGTTGAGTTTAAAGTCGAGAATTGATCACAATTCTGAACATGGGATGGGGTCGTTCAATTCTGAAATATCAATGTTCATTTCAGAATAATCTCTGTTCATTTCTAAAAAATCACTGTTCATTTGGGAATAATCATATTCATTTCTGAACAATTAAAATGCATTTCTGAACAATCATGTTCATTTCTGAAATATTATAATACATTTCTGAACAATTAAAATTCAATTCAGAACTAGTCGAGCTGTACTGGATTTCGATTTATGCCAGGGGGCAGTATCTGAGAGAAGGATCCGTCCAGGTGTGTATTGTTTCCATATTGATAATACTCTTCGCCCTTGCGATGAGGGACTTGCTGATCAGCTTAGATTGGACCATCTTCCTCGTAGTTGACGATTGATGACGGATCACAATCGTATCAATGTACTTCTGGACGGTCTTCGTCACGTATTTGCAGACCTTAGCAGTCTTCCGAATTGATTTCTGTTCCCGGTATGTATCCCCAATTAACTTCTGTTCTTTGAGACTTTTTCCATTGACCATGCTCGACTGTGGTTGATATGGACGTCAGATTCCTGTATCTACCATTCGCGGGAAAAACATTTTCCCGCTACCTACAAATACTTTCTTTCTTCAATTCCTGTCTCATTTCACTTCTAACCCTTCCTTCAACACATATTTTCGAGTAAGAACCAAATGAATGAGGAAAAATGAAGACAAAACTGAAAATGTGATGTGGTCGATGTAATAGTCAACCAGTATACAGCCGAGAATGTGTTGAATGGTTTTGGATGCTACTTGACTAACAGTTACCGTGAGAATTGATTCTGTGTTTGTGATCATGAAAGAGAGGTTTGTGAGGTTCACTAGAACAGATTGGTCCAAAAATTTGCTCTTTGGACTTTGAATTATTTAAATCGACTTTGAATTCTTTCACTTCGACTTTGAATTATTGAATTCGACTTTGAATTATTTCATTCGACTTTGAACAATTTATAGTGGAGTCACCAATACGTTCCATGTCAACAACTAGTACTTTTTTCTGAAATTATCACTTTTGGTCAAACTAAGAAAAAAATAAAATTTTAGAATTTTCTTCCCACTGGATCCCAAAAAATCCTCACAATAGCTCTTTTCAACCACTTTTTTCATGTGTTCTCGTCATAACTTCACAACCTGTGAACCGATTTTGATGAAGTTTTCCACAGAAACGTTTGTTTGGTGAAATGAGCATTTTGAAACAAAAATTGAAAAAAAATTATGGGTATCTGGGAAGATATAAAAAAAGGCTGTTTTTCGCCCAGAAAAATTTCATGGGAAAAAATTGTATTTTTCTGAGCGTCTTTTATCGATATGTTTACGAAAATAACGCTTTTTCTTCGGTCTCAAACGGATGTCTGATTATGGAAAAATGATCGTCAAAAGTTCGGAAAATGTGTGGCGTTTCACTGTCTAACGTATTTTGAGGTTTTCTCGGGATCCAGTGGGAGGCAAATTCTAAAATTTTATTTTTTGCTTAGTTTGATCTAAAGTGATAATTCCAGAAAAAAGCACGAATTGTTGACCTGGAACGTATTGGTGACGCCACTATTAATGCGACTTTGAACAATAAGAAAAGGCATTTGGGCCAAGCTAGGCGAGTCTCGTACCGTTTATGACACTGTGTCCGGGAGTAGATTCACTGCAGGACATGGAATAAGCGAGACGAACAACTGAACAATCGGGGTTGATATGATGTGTTTTCATCTCAAAAACCCCAGCTTTCATTCTCAATGTTTCGAAAACTGTTCATTTTCCTTTAAAAACGGTAGGCATGGGCAACAGACAGTCAAGAATGACCGAGTCCAGTCACAAAAAAAAATCGAGTCAGTGACTCACCCCCATAAGTCCAAAACATGAGGAATCCAGACCCAAAAGGCACCTATTCCAATCGAACATTGCAGCAGTACTGATAATCACTCAATATCCTGGTTTATTCCTCACAAAAACACGTTCACAATCTCCATCCTCTTTCAATCGCTTTTCTTAGTGTTTCTTTCACATTTCACACTATTTTTGAGAAATCAACACATTTTCAGATAAATCAGTTGTGATCACGCACAAACTTGCACCTCATCCCATACTTTTGTGTTGAGTCACTTTGAGTCACTGATCCGCCCATGCAATCACGCAAATAGTCACCAGACTGACTGGACTGACCGATCTTCTTTTCACCTGTAACTCAGCGCGTGAATTACTGAGGTTTAAATTTTGATTTTCCCTTCATTTCCACTCTATTTGACAAAAGGATTCTGATTTTGACCTTCAGGAGCAACTCTCCCCCGCAGATGATGGATGAAGAAAATAAGGACAAAACCGTCGTTTGGCACATCTGTTTGCAATCTTGATCTGCTTTAGTCATGTTTGATTCTCAGAACATCTCCAATCTCTATTCTGGACCAGCCACACAGAGCACCGTCTCACTTGTGACTATTGACAGTATTGTGTCCTCAACCATTTCAAGTCTACTCAACTATGTATATTTATTTGTATATTGTCATAATTTTTTGTCCAGTAAACGTATCTCACTCAATTTTGACAGTGGCTGGCATCGTTCCTCATATCCCAACAAGAAATGGTATTTTGTGAAATCTTTCTACTTTTGTGGTTCACCTTTGCTTTTCTGTCTTTTTTACGTCATCTTCTTCTTTCCAAACACCTCAGAATATGCAAAAACTGAAGAAAATGGCGTCTTTCAGTGGGATCCTCCCGCTGTTCTATGTCGAGGCCTTCTCGCCCATTCCAGAACCACGACAGTCATCCGAAGTGCACTTGCTCGATTATTATCGTGATATCTGCTTCCTGTTGACTCGCCAATCATTTGTTTCTGATCTTCTCAAATCGATTCCTGAGTCGCTTCTCGCGCCATGTTCACTCCCCTCTCCGGCTTATCCAGCCCAACTAAATCGGATGTATATGTACCTGCCTTATCTCTCTGATGCCTAAAACCTCGCCAACCATCGGCAGCGACAATCCAACTTCTGATGTCCGCAAAACACCGTTTCTTCAACAATAATCCAACGTGATTCCCTCCAGCATTTCTGCTATTGAATCCTATCCAATATACGCAACCACCATCAACTCCGCAGAAACCACTTACCAAGTTGTTGCCATCACAACTTTGGCGCAACCGTATCAACTTCTTTCGCTGTTTTTTCTGTTACAGATATCAAGATCCTCTTTATCGTCGCATTTCTTCTTCAATATTCACATGTCGTCCTCTACATCGTCCTCAATCCACTTCCTCCCACAATTCCACAACAACACAACGAAAGCACCGATCTCGAACACATGAGGGAAAGCAGATACGATTTTGGGTGGTGTTCCGATCAAACCAAGGGTCCGAACAGACATGGAGCAGAAAGCCCGTGAGAGGAGCGAATTCGATCGTTCTGCACACCGCCGTGGCGAGTTTCGGAGTGCAAGAACTTAAACGACGGTTTAATCTCCGATTCCAAGAACCCCAAACTCGGAACTTCTTAGAACCGCTGGTGAAGTCGAGAGAGGGACTGACCAATCCGTATCTGCCAGTCCGACAGGAAGGCGCGCCTCAAGCATCCCCTCCCAACGTCCAGACACAGTCACACAACCTCTCACATTCAAATGCAGTTCCTCTTCTCAAAGCGCCATTTTCATGCCACATGAACCGAAGATGTCAATGTCAGCGAACAAACTCGACGCAACCATCCCTTTCCGCACTAAACAACCCTCTATCTCACTGGAAAGGGAGGGTGAGATTTGAGCGATGTGCAGAACCTTGTGGACCAGATCACGGTGTAGATTGACACTTCTTTGAAGAACTCAGGAAACATGGTGAACTTTCAGGACTGATCGAACGGTACGATCCAACATTCGCCATATCTGCTGATCTTGGGAGAGACGAATCGATAAGAGGTGGAGAACGAAGCAAAACAAGCGTTCTAGAGCTGGACAGAACAACGACGAGACGAAGAGCAAGCCGGTCGCAACAAATCTACCAAGAAGACGCGCCATTCATCCAAACCTACTCCGCCGCTGCAAAGCCCACTGACCTCTCCATTATCGGAGAGAAGAACACGACAGACAACGCCATTCCAGGCAGCATACTCGTTTTCAGTGATCACGACGATGATCACGCCGTCCGGTGTGTCAACGAGTGCCGCCGTGTCGTTCGAGAATCCACACCGTCTGGTCGCACTTCCTTCACGTTCGACAGTGAAGACACGCCAGTTCTTCTATCCATCGCCACTGACTCGGATGTTGTTCGCGATGGTGACGGCGAAGTTGGTTGTGATTGCGACGAATGTGACGGCGGAGTAGGGACAGAAAATGACGGCACTTCATTCGGGAACACTGGGAGGGAAGGGAGAGGAGGAGAAGAACGAGAATGCGGAGGAAGAAGAAACAGTGACTGAAGAGACGAGATTGGTGGAAGTGTCGAGCGACACGATGAACGACGACAATCCACGGACCAGTCGTTTCTCCCGCCTCGTGTCAACGCCAACAGCACTGGCAACACTGCGTGGACTTCACCAGCTGACGATCCCAGCGACATCCGCACCGAAAGGACTTCCTTCGTCGTTCCTGCCATCAGCTCTGCACAACCTGCTGTTTGTGAAGGTGGACGACATCGACGCCGACCACCTCTTCATCGACTACCAACCCGCACTGTGTCTGTCGACGAACACGTCGAAGAACAGCAAGAAGAGGAGGGATGAGACGAAGAGACCGTCAGCGCTTCCAGCGAAGCGTGTGTCGGTTCTGGCGGGCAGAAAGAGGAGCAAGAAGAGGGCAATCGTATTCATCCGTTCGACGATGCGTCGTCTACTCTGTTTCTCCTCTATTCTGTCGCCAATCCGACGAAGTTTGTTCAGTCGCTGATCTCGCGTCTTCATACTAATGTCGACACACTGAAATCTCTCCACGAGATGTTGGTGATAGGCGAGTTTGTGGACGAAGAAACTTGTCTTCAATCGTTTTCATCGATCTATTCGGATATCTATTCGTCTCCTCTCCTGCCGTTCAAAATTGAAGAAGAGGGGCAGAGCGAGAAGCTGAAGCAGGAGATGAATTCGCTGTCAATGTGCTCTCTGTTGTGTCATCTGCTGGCGTGTGTGATTCATCTGTACCCGCCGACACGGCAGCACTTCACGGCTTCGTTCTTTGTTCGGCTTCTTTCGCAATGTCTGCTGTTCGTTTCTCATCACTTTTTTTCAAAATCGGTTTTAATGATGTTTTCTTTTGTCGGCGAGCATTTAAGGTCACAGAGCGTCACTGATTTCTTTTTTCCATCGTCACAAGTAGTGATTATGGACTGATCAACTCACGCTCCGATCCAATGATTAGATAAGCATTTGCCATTAATATTGATGTCATTCCGACATTATAATCACAATGAATACACCAACAACGACTAAATCACGATTCCTCTCAAAGAACCACAAAAAAAGGGCCAAATCGAGTCAGTCCGAAAAGTTTGAGTCCGGTGACTGGTGCCCATGCCTAAAAAACGGTTCAGTGAAAAATGGGTGATGTACTTAGTCTCAGATAGCTGAATCCACAAAAATTGATCAACCCATTTTTTTAATTGTTTCGATCTAGTCTGTTTGGTTGTGAAACAATCCTTTTAATTCCTGAGCATCTTTTTTTCCGAATTGTCACTATTCAACAAAATCACATTAGAATGAGGGGGGATCTCCGCAAATCGAGCCACGACTCTCAGAAGTGTGCCGATGAGTGTGGGTTGATCCTGCCTGGTCGCCTTTTTTTTTCACCCTCCAAATGGCATCCGTTGAGCAAGCATTTCATAACGGATGCCAACCTGATCATGTCACTTTCCGCAAACCTGTTCCTCTCTTGTCAGCGTTCGACACAGATCTTCACTTCAAGCACAAGAAGCCTCCTTCTCATACAAGACGACATCATGACTTACCCTCACCGTCTCACCATTCTCATCCAGCTGTAGGTATGCAACCGGGTGTGATTGTGAATCGGGGTCGTATCAGCGAATTTGCCTCAACAATTGGTGAACCTTACCAGGTCCTTTCATTCATTGGTTCAGGATCGTTTGGTGATGTGTACAAGGTGTATGACCAAGACACTGGGTTGTTTTATGCAGCAAAATGGTCAAAAAAACGACATCGAGGCACTTCTGATCGCAAAGCGACTCTGCTGGAATTGTTTACTTTTGCATACATCTATCCACATCCACATATTGTCGGATTTCATAAAGCATGGGAGCAAGATGGATACATGATAACACTTACAGAGCTTTGCGAATGTGGGGATTTGGAGGGCTTCATCTCTGAACGATCACTTCTCAAAGAAAACGAAATCTGGAAAATTCTCACAGATCTTACACTTGCTACGAAACAACTCCACGAACAAGAGGTGATTCACCTCGACATCAAACCAGACAATATTTTTTTGACGGAAAATGGTGATTACCGACTTGGTGATTTTGGTCTGAGCCATATAACGGACTGGACAAGTGCTTCAAGCGAGGGTGATTCAAGATATCTTGCACCTGAGGTTTTAAGTCGGTCAGCTACAACTAAGGCAGATATTTTTTCCATCGGAGCGACCATCTTTGAGGCAAGCGAAAGAGTGGAGATGCCCACACAAGGGCCACTCTGGCATCGTCTTCGTGAAGATCCTCCTCCTCTCGAAAATCGTAGTCAAGAACTCACAGATTTAACCCACGCTATGCTTCGTCATGATGCCTCCCAACGACCAACAGCTGACGAGATTCTCCAACACCCACGAATTAGAGAAGAGCTTCACCGACGCAACTGGCCAGTTCAGACGCAGGTTTCATTGATGTTGAGGCGTCTTTGCCACATCACATCGTTATTTTGGAAAGGTTATTACGATCTCATCAAACTCCCTCCCGACGACGAATTTGACATGAATCGCTCGCCTTTTGACTTTTTCCCAACAAATACGTTTTTTGATGATGATCCACACCGCCCTACTCAGCAAAAGGAGAAGACACCACATCCCTTTCGACTCACCTCGTTCTGCATCCCTCCCAACCCTCACATCTTCGAAAGCCGAACCACCCAAATCGACGAAATGCTTGCAATTCTCGAGACCCATGAAGAAAACCTCGATGAGGAGGACGACGACGCCACAGACGCCAGTCTGACCGAGCGTGTGGATTCCGATGCCGACGAAGACACTGCCACAGCAACGGAAACTTCGCCGCAAATCCCAACTCCAGCGACGGAGAGGATCACCGCTGAATTGGAAACACTCACACTCAACACACAGAACTCGCCAGCACCTTTCCCTTCTGTCGACCCACCCTCGTCCCCATTCCACAACTACAACATCCATCCCGCGAACCACATTCCAACCCCTCCCTCCTCGTCGCACCGTCCAGTCAACATCATCACCAACCTCCCAACACTTCATCGGACCTCCTCGTCACTCAAGAACCCTCTTCCGAACATCTTCCCCGCAGACAGACTCTCTCACTCGATGTCGCTCGTTCTTCGGCCGTCATCTCTTCAGTTCCAACACCGACAGTCAGAAGCGTTGCCTCGCCCCCACAACAAGCAACCCTCACATCACCATCACCACAAATCGGGGGTGATCCGCGCCCTCTCTCAGATCTTCCCAGATCCCTCCAACAGCCCTGTCCCCAAACAGAAACAGCCCATCTCCCCACAACAACACTCGGAGACGACCTCCATGCACTCCATCCCTCACATCAACTCCCAACCAACCGACTCCCATCAGCAGACCTCTTCCCAACTCAACAACCTCTCCTTCATGCTCCATCGGCGAGGATCCGTCATCATTCACAACCCGACCGATCTCGACGCGTCTGGTCAGACGGGAAGCGAGGAGGACCGCACCAGCCTCCACTTCCCAACCGTCTCGTCGAAGGCCGACCACAAACCAGGCCATCCGTTCGACGAGAAGGCGTTGGGATCTCCTGCTGCTCACACCAGGTTCGATGGAGCAGCCACTCACGACGGGAACTTGCCGTGTCCTCCACGATCATCGGCACTTCTGGAGAGAACATCGCCTCTCTACCACTCCAAGTCGTATGCTTCAACCCCAACCGCAAACCGCCTCTCCCCCATTTCGTTCATCACAACCCAAAGTGACAGCACAGGCTCAGAACCCCAGGACCTCTCATCTGGGCTCGCCCTCTCGCAAGACGATCACCGTTCTCTCCTTCGAAGGGACTCGCGCCAGGCCGAATCTCGTTTCGTCATCGCTCGAGCACACGAGCCACTCTTCCAGCGGACACAGTCGACCAGACAACTCATCGCAAGGCCCCCCCTCCAGCGGTCGATGAGTGTGTACAATCAGGGATCCTTCAACGTGGCCAGCTTCCAACCACTCCAGCATCACCCGTCGTTCCCAGTTGACGACCTCGGAAGAATGTTCATATCTGAAACAGTTGAGAAGTCCACCTTGTCGAGAGACGGACTCAGCTCGTCGGACACAACTGCAGACACAGTTGTTCCACTGGCCCCTCGCCACTCCCCAGGTCACACCGACGACCAGTCAGTTCGATCCCGCCCATCATTCTCTGACCAGTCGTTCAAAAGGCGGCGACCCCAGTTCGACAAGTTCAACGCTGGGCATACCGAGTCCACTCTCATCGGACCCAAACCCATCACACACTCACCACTCGGCTCACCTCCGCAATTCCAACCGCTCTTCCCAACCCAATCGATCTCAAGCCGTTATCCATCCACTCAACCCAACCTGTTCTCCACCGCACCATACCGCCCTCTCCGCCCAACACAATCCCTCGCAGTCTCTCCAACCACTCGCTCCGACTCCCAATTCAGTGGACGCAACATGTCCACAGGCCATTCTCCCAATTCACCTCACACACTCACCTCCACAAGGTCAGGCAAGCGCCAGCGGCCCTCCCCTCCATCACTTCAACGTCGACCGACTGTGAAGGCCGGCGACCTGCACAAAGACATCATCGAGCGAGCCTCCATCCTCACCTCCACGAAGTCCAACAATCGGACGATCACTGACTATGACATCATGTTCTCAGCAGAATCTTCCCGGACGATGGAAGAGCCCACCCCAAACTCGTCCAACCCCACACGTCACACCCCGTCGTACCTCTCGCCGATCCGGTTCACACACTCCTCCCCGTACCGCAGCGATCAGACCCATCAACCAATCGGCCCCCTCTCTCCAACACTCATCACTCCTCACACCACCCATTCACTCAACGTGGAAGACGACGACGGACCCTTACCGCTCAACGAGTCTGTCGTTGCCATCCCTCCACTCTCCTCACAGCCACACTCTTCAGACGGCCTGTCTTCGCCGAAAGCACCATCACTTCGAGCGGACTCGTTCAACGCCTCGTCGGGCAGTGGATTTCGAGACTCGCTCGACACCCCACTCCACCCTTCCATTGGCGGGGAGTACAACCCCTTCCTCTCGCGCGTTCAAGTCACTCCGATGCAGCACAAAACACCAATCGTCTCCAACACTTGGATCAACCCCACGTTGTCGCCTTCATCGACATACAAGGATTCCACACCAACGACGAGTCAGGTGTCATCGGAAGGCTCGCCTGTCTTTTTTCGACAATGGACACCCGAAACTCAACACCAATCCTCGCTCTCCACACCGCTTCCCTCTCGGACAGCACAGACACTCCCTCACCAGCGCCGCCAAATCACTTCTTCACTTCCACCGATCTCTCCGACGGGAGAAGAGTTGGGGACACCGGGCTTTGGATTCAGCACTCCTCACGACGGCCTCCACACTCCCGAACTTCTCTCAGATTCAGATTCAGACACACCTGCGCCTTACTCTCCAATCAAGCAAGATCGAGTCACGTCGATGAAAAAGAGGCCACGGGATAAGAAGAAGAAACCGAGCAACGATTCCTTGCTGAGGTCAGCAATGCCAGTCAGATGCAACCCCAACCAACTCACCATCGCCAGCCCCGAGGACGACATCATGATGAGTGTGTACGGACGAGGCTCCATCACAGCTGGGCTCACCCCAACTGCCCTCCGATCGCCGAATGTCCCCGACTCAGACATCGACCCCGACGATCCGTTCAACCTTCCACCAACCATGCACCAGCCCTATGCGAGCTTCGACTCCTGGAGCAGCCCCTCAACATTCCCAGATGAGTCTCCGCTGCATGAAAGGGAGTTGGCGTCTCCAGAGACTCTGACAACCACACTGACGACGCCCCTTAAACAGACCGGAGGACAAGCACCAGCTCTGAAGCAATTTGATTATTCGAGTGGCGACTCCTCACAGAGAGTGTGGGGAGGAACCACAGATACCCTTCTCACAAAGCAGGATCTCATCTCGCCGGAGTCAGAAGCTCATGAATCATATTTCCCCCCAACAGACGAACAGACCACACCGACGAACGAGCAGCTGGGGACCACCCCTCCGTGGAAGAGCACCAATCTGGAGGACATCATCAAATCTCCCGAAATCTCGTCGCCCTTCCGCACCTCCGACATCACAAACTCTGCAGTGACCGAAAAGGGAGTGGAATCATCGAACCAGTCGACGGTGTCGTCTCTCGTTCGCCACAAGGAATCTGGCCAGAAGAACGACATCTGCTCCGTGTCGGTCTACGTCCTCGACCTGTTCGCGATTATGGGCAACGCAGAGCTCCTCGCGGTGATGACGCCCCTCTCGCTGTCCGTGACATTCAACCTGATCTCCGTCTCCACGTCCACATCGGCCTTTGTTCGCCTTTTCCAATGCGCCTTCTCATTCACCTCTCTTCGTCCTCTCGCTCCTTCGACACCACCTTCACATTCGACGCACCTGTCTCCTCTGCAATCACCACGCCCTTCCGACATTCCGGACAAGGCTGCTGAAATGAGCGAGGCAGACTTCCGCGTTGAATATCCTCTCATTTTCGAGCACAGTGGATCATTTGACGAGGACGAGACAGACATGAGCGGCTTCAGTGCCTTATCACACACGCTCTACGGCGATTCGAAAAAGATATTCGTTGAGGAGTCAGCGGAGGAGAGAGAGCGAACTGAAGCCGAACAGAAACAAGTTGAACTCAGAAGCAAGATCGGAGGGAAACTCGCAGCCATGCTCGTCGTGTCCTACTTCAGGTGCAACTACAACGGCCTTCATCTTTCTCGTGCGGACGTGGAGAAGGCCGATGAGAGACGACGGCAGGCAGTCTTGAAAGAGAAAGAGCTCCACGAGAAGAAGATCACAGAGATGTCGTCAAGTGCAGTCAGCCATCGAACTCAGAACACACTCTTCGCTGGCAACATCCTCGACTCGCCGGCCATGGACGAGATCGCGTCATTCTGCAGCGCACACGATTCTGTCGGGCACATGCCCATCGATTCCGACGCAACACCCGTCAAGTCCCTCCTCGACACACAGCCACTCGTCGGCAACAATTTCATCCAAAATCCACTCTCGCCTTTCCAGCTTCCAACTCGCCCAGATGGCACACTCAACATCCCAACCAATCGGGCATCTCAACGTTCACACACTCCTCCCCCGCCATCCTCTCTCAACCCCAAGCGCATCCACCGACGAAGAGCAACTGTCGCCTTTGTTTTGGCGGAAGATTCACCATCGAACGTTCAAAGGCCATTCCCCCCGTCGTTTCCGCTGTGGAAGACAATGAAGGCGGGTGCAGGACACAAAAACGGCTCCAACGAGTCGTCGATGATGGGGACTGCCATCTCCCAGATGAGCTTTGACAGGCCCTTCCAGTCACCTGGGCTCCTCGACTGGAGTCTTCGGGAAAGGAGAGGCGTGGACGGGTCGGCCAACGGGAGCCTGGCGTCGTCATTCCGCTGGGATCTGTCATTTGGTGGCCAGGGAATTGTCGAAGATGGGACAGGAAAGGGACTCCCCAGCGAGAAGATGCTCGACACCCTTCGAACAGCACACACCGGACCGGAAGTGGGAAGCCAGACGGATCGAAGAGTCTCCGAGAAAAGCCGCGACAGTCGAGCCAAGACGGGTCGACGGCAGTCTGGCTTGGCGGGAAACCAAGTTTTAGACGTGGCCGAATCGAAGGGGCGGATCACCTTCACTCCAATGCGCTCGAAAGAGACCCTCAAAATGGAGAACAGTCTCCTCAGCCAAACCAAGAACCATTCCAACCTCGCACGCACTGCAGTTCTCCCACACACGGCACCGATGGAAGTCTCTCTCCCATCAACGTCGATGACACGCCGCACAGCCCCCGTGAAGCTCAACAACGACACCACCAAACCCCAACTCGACCCGAAAGTGTCGTCTGCTCACCACATCCCCATTATGTCAACGTTGTCTGAGGATGAGCACACAACCCCTCTCCCCCTCCCCACACTGCAGATGTACGACACTCCACTGACAGCGGAACACACCCACTTGACCGACGAAGAGTTTGAAAGCGAGTGGTACGAGGACTCCCATCTGTCTGAGGAGGAATTCATCACCAAGCATCACTATCCCAACAAACCCATTATTCCTCTCCATTTACTTAAAGTTGCCGCCGTTCACATTCTTCTTTGTCTGTTTAGTTAGTCTTTAGTGTCATTTCGCGTCTGTTTAAAGACTCCTCATTTCAATCTTATTGTCAACCGTGCATTTTTAAAAATTAACTGGATCCACAAATGGATTGAATCGATGACGACGATCATATGTGATCAGAAACAGCGCTTCAAACTTCCTGAATTAAGGGTTTGATCTGAATGTCAACTCCATACTCAGCCCTTGACTCTCTGAGCACTCGTCAACGTTCGCAGGTGGATCCTCATGCAGAGGGTATGTGGTCTTCTTTTTACGTATTTCCCTTCCCTCAGAGTACCGTGCCGAAGACACCACTGTCTCTCCATCTCCATCTGGAGGATTCATGCAACGTCTTCCCTCAAAGTCCCGTCTTCTTCCGCTTGCAAGCTCTGTTGCCGACCGCTCCGACCCAGAACAAAAGAAGAAATTGGACAATCTCTTCGCCATGAGACGTCGTTTCCTCGAAACCGGTTTCTTCTTCGTATTTCTCAAAATATCACTCCGTTTTCACTTGATTGACTTATTTACATAGACACAAAATCACTGTTGCAATCTATTTGCGATCATGTGGAACTTCGTCTCGGCCGAAGCAAATGGAGTTTCAACAAAGAAATTGCTTACAGTGCGACAGCTCTCAGGTATTTCCTTCTTTTCAATGACATTTTCATCTCTCTTTCCTTCTCAGTGTCCGTGATCACTTGATCGGTTTGATTTCACGTCCTTTTCATCAAATGACTTTTTTTCTATTTCTCTCTCAATATCAACAAACACTCTCTCATTCCAGAGCTTTGGAATGATACCAATGCATACTTCCACGAGAAGAAGCCCAAACGTCTCTACTACCTGTCCATCGAGTTCCTGATTGGCCGTCTCCTTCGGTCCAACATGCTCTCTCTTGCCATTGAATCCGACTACACTAAGGCCCTCTCCCAGATTGGTCTTCATATGGAAGAAATCGCAGAGGAGGAACTTGATATGGGACTTGGAAATGGTGGTCTTGGCCGTCTCGCCGCCTGCTTCCTCGATTCCATGGCCACCCTCCGTCTTCCCGCCTGGGGATACGGTCTGCGCTACCAATACGGAATGTTCAAACAACGTATCTCCAAGGAAGGTGATCAAGTCGAGCTCCCTGACTACTGGCTCGAGAACGGATGCCCATGGGAGATCAAGCGTCTCGACGTCCGCTACACCATCCGCTTCTACGGATATGTTCGCGAGGAGAAGCACACCCGCTCTGAGATCCGCATGAAGAAAGGCAAAGTCCTCCGCCGCCGCGGAAAGGGCAAGGGCGAGCTCCTTCCATACACCGAAGGCCAATCGTTCAACGAGAACGAATGGCAGCTTCTGGAGATGGAAATGCCCGAAGAGGTCGAGGTCGAAACCGCCCCCACCGAATACTTCTGGGAGAACACAGAGGACATCTACGCATGCGCCTACGATGTTCCAATCGCCGGTTACCACACTCTCAACGTGATCAACCTCCGTCTGTGGCAGTCCATGCCAAAGACCGAGTTCGACTTCAACTCGTTCAACAGAGGAAGCTACGATGACGCCATGCGTGCCAAGCAGGCTGCCGAGACCATCACCCAAGTGCTCTACCCCAACGACTCGTTCGACGCCGGAAAGGAACTGCGTCTGAAGCAGCAGTACTTCTTCGTCTCAGCCTCTCTGCAGGACATCATGCGCCGCTTCCGCAACACTGGAATGCCCATCCAAGACCTGCACAAGCAGTGCGTCATGCAGTGCAATGATACCCACCCTGTCCTCGCCATCCCCGAGCTGATGCGCATCCTTCTCGACGAGGAGCACCTCACCTTCGACGAGGCGTGGGAGCTCACTCAGAAGTGCTTCGCCTACACCAACCACACCGTCCTCCCCGAGGCTCTGGAGAAGTGGAGTGTCGACCTGCTCGGCCGTGTCGTCCCTCGCCACCTCCAAATCATCTATCAAATCAACTGGCTCTTCATGGAGTCGGTCAGGGATCGCTTCCCCGATGATTTGGCCGACCTGTCGATCATCGAGGAGCACCCCGTCAAAGCCATCCGCATGGCCAACCTCGCCATCGTCACCTCGATCAAGGTCAACGGTGTGGCTGCCCTCCACTCGCAGCTGCTCAAGACCACTATCTTCCGCAAGTTCTTCAAGGTCTTCCCGAAGAAGTTCCTGAACGTGACGAATGGTGTCACCCAGCGCAGATGGCTGCTCGAATGCAACACTCCTCTCAGCCAGCTGTTCACATCCAAAGTCGGACCAAAGTGGGCCACCGCCTACAAGATCCTCCGCCAAATCGAACCCCACGTCAACGACGCGTTCATCTCTCAATTCTGGGACACTCGCCGCATCGCCAAGGAGCGTCTCGCTGCTCTGATCAAGAAAGAGACCGGCATCACTCTGAACAACGTTGACGAGATGCTGTTTGACGTTCAGGTCAAGCGCATCCACGAGTACAAGCGCCAGTCACTCAACATCGTCCGTGCCATCGCTGAGTATCTCAACCTCCGCACACTCACCCCCGCCCAGATCGCCAAGAAGTGCAAGAAGATGATCTTCTTCGCTGGAAAGGCTGCCCCTGGCTACTACATGGCCAAGAAGACCATCAAGCTCATCAACTGTGTCGCCAACGTCGTGAACAACGACGAAACCATCGGCGACGCCCTCAAAATCGTCTTCCTGCCCAACTACAACGTCTCCAGCGCTCAGGTCATCATCCCCGCTGCTGATATCCACGAGCAGATCTCCACCGCCGGCTACGAAGCCAGTGGAACGTCGTGCATGAAGTTCTGCATGAACGGAGGCATCATCATCGGCACGTGGGACGGAGCCAACATCGAGATCCTCGAAGAGATCGGTGCTGAGCAGACATACATGTTCGGCCTGAAGACCGAGGAAGTCGAAGAAGGTCGACGACAACGCCATGCTCCCAACTTCAAAATGGACTCTCGTCTGGAGGAGGCTCTCCTTGCCATCGAAGGAGGACTCTTCGGACCAAAGGACGAGTTCATGGCGTTCGTTGATTCCATCCGCCACTCTGACCACTACATCGTTGCCAACGACTTCCCTCTCTTCATGGCTGCCCATGAACAAGTTGAGAAGGACTGGCTCGAGAAGAACTCCCAAGGTGTCCGTGAGAAGTGGGGCCGCAGAGCCATCCTCTCCTCCATCCGCATGGACAAGTTCAGCAGCGATCGATCAATCATTGACTATTCCGAAAAGATCTGGAAAATCAAACCATGCATGGTTCCAGCCCCAATCGATGCTCAATAACAATTCATCACATTTAGACACTCTCCATCCAATTCAATTTCATTTTGTTCATAGTCATAGTTCCTGATATTTGTGCCATTTTTTTTCACTTAAAGGAATGCATTAATAGTCAAGAATTCTCTTTGTCCGGAAAAGCCCAACCCCACAAGTTTATTCATCAACTCATCAATGAGACGCGCTGTGCCTGTTTCGAGTTCAATTTCTTCTATTGTTGCACGGCCACTCTCTAAAGGCTTTTCTTTGTCATCAGTAACCAAACCTCCCTTCAAATCTCCTGTAAACCAAGTGTCAACACCTCAGTCATCAATCACATCAGCGCCTTCAAATATCATCACTCCTGTCACATCACCATCAAAACCCAATGATATTAACCCACTTTCTCCGGAATCAGCTCGAGAAAACATTCCACCAAGTCACTTGGCACCACTCAACAAACCGTCACTTATTGGTCCACCTACCAAAAATAGAGGGCTTCTACACCGTCCCTCACCTAATGGAGATGGACTACATGTCATCACGCCATATATGCGTGCATTACAAGAAGCCAAAGCAAAAGACGAATCAACAGACAAAGAGTACTGTTTCAGGGTGATGTACACACAAGCTTCCTCCAAAGTTCATAAAACCTACGCCGATGGTTATCTTACAATCATCAACAAAATGTGTCAGCTGTATGACAGCGAAGGGAAGGTGATTGCCAAACAAGGACTTGGATGCAAACCGACTGACTTGATAAATGGGTCGTCTCTCAGAATCCTGAACAAGGAACTGGAAGTTCGTCCAATTTTCTTTCACTTTCTTCAGATTATGTCTCCGATGCCCATCAGCGAAGTCAAATCTGGTGCCATCTTCATTGGTCCCGGATCCAGAACCATGGCCAAAGCACAGACCGCAGCCCCGAAGTTTGTGTCCAAATTCAAAACCAAAAAGAGTAAGTTAGAAGAAGCTCAGCGTCTTGAAGAGACGGAAATAGACACAAGTGCTTCTGACAAGATTAGCATCGCCAGTCTCTTTCATCTTTTCTCATCACTCGCCAGACAAACGAATCCTGTCCGGCACGAAGCCGCTCCAGACAAGTCCTCAGAAAGCCAGACCACTGTTTGATCCAACAGCTCCCAACGCGATCATCGTCAACCCGTCTCATCCAGCCACAGATCCCAAAGGAGCAGCACTTGTCGATGTGGTGATTGATCCGTGTCTGGGATCTGTGCTGGAGCCACACCAAGTGGAAGGCGTCCGCTTTATGTTCAACTGCATCACAGGGGGAGGGCTGAATGGAGAAGGAGGGTGCATTCTTGCTGATGAGATGGGTCTGGGGAAGTCCATTCAAGCCATCACTCTCATCTGGACAGTCCTCAAACAATCAGCGTACGGTGTTCCTCTCATCCATCGAGCAGTGGTCGTCTGTCCACTCTCCCTCATCACAGTCTGTCTTTCTCTTCCTGTTCTCTGTTCAGAGTTGGAAGGCGGAGTTCAACAAGTGGCTGAAGCATAAGTTGGTTGTTGGGTATATCTCAAACGAGAAGAAGGAGAAGGAAAACGACGAGCTCCTTTCTCGCTTCTGCGATGGCACCACTCTCTCCGTGATTGTCATTAGTTACGAGACACTTTGGACACACATCGCAAGGCTTTCAAAGGCTCGTGTTGGACTCGTAATCTGCGATGAGGTCTGCCATCAACTTAGTCACTCTCTCCCAGGGACACCGACTGAAGAATCACAAGACCAAGACAGCAGAAACCCTCATGCAATTCCCGACGCAAAGACGTGTTCTCCTCACCGGTACCCCCATTCAGAACAATCTCGGTTTCATCTTTCTCTGTGTTTCTCCTTTCAGACGAGTTTTGGTCGATGTGCCACTTTGTGGATGACTTGGCGCTTGGAGACTTCACCGTGTTCAAGCGAGTGTTTGCCACTCCCATCACAAAGGCTCGCGATATCCATGCGTCCAAGCGAGAACAAGCCGACGCACAAGAATTGAGTGAAGAACTGACGAGACGAACGTCCACATTCCTCCTGCGAAGAACGAAGGAAGTCATTGCTCTTCCACAAAAGCATGAAAACATCATATTCTGTCGACCCTCAACAGTTCAGGCAGAGATTTATCGACGAGTCCTCCAGACGAAGCTTTCCGAAGCCTTTGATTCAAGCTCCTCTGCTCTTCTTCTCTCGATGTTCCTTCGACTCCTTTCTGACCACCCTGGACTTGTTGCTCCAGGATCAAGAACCACAAAGAAGAAGTCGTCCAAGTCAAGCACCGACGACGATGGATTAGAAGTGGACGAACATCCACTGGAGCTTCTTTATCAATCTGTTCTGACGGACGAAGAGAAGGCAACACTTGACCCATCGAACCTTCTCTGCTCAAGCAAAATGATTATTCTTGACTCCCTCCTCCATCACATCCATACCATGTATCCGAAGGAGAAAGTTGTGATATCATCAATCTTCACAAAAATGTTGAACTTTATTGAAGAACTCTGTGTCCAGCGAGGATACTCATTCGTGCGGTTGGACGGAAGCACATCAGGAAGGGACAGGCAGACAGCCATCACCACGTTCACAAGCCCACACAGTACCACATTCCTCTTCCTTCTCTCAGCCAAAGCCGGTGGAGTTGGATTGAATCTGATGTGTGCCAACCGAATCATCCTGTTTGAGCCCGACTGGAACCCGTCGACCGACGAGCAGACAATGGGACGAGTTCACCGACACGGACAGAAGCGGACTGTGCACGTCTACAGGTTTATCTCAACAGGAACAACCGAAGAGAAGATCATCCAAAGGCAGCTCGCGAAAATGGGTCTCTACTCGACGATCAAGTTTGGTGGGAAAGGTGGGCTGTTGATGGGTGGAAATGAAGGGTCAATCCGGCGATTTTCAAGGGAAGATTTGAAGAATCTGTTCCAACTCCGACTTGACACTCGTTCGGACACAATCGAATTAATGACGAAAAGCAGCAAGGATATTCTGCAGAGTCCTGTTCGACATGTTGATGGAGAACTCTTTTCTGCTCTGGACGAGAAGAAGGAAAGGGAAAGAGTTGGGTTGGAACATCAGGAAACGGACACTCCTCTTCAACCTGCAGACCCAAAAGTATCAAGTACTCTGACAGATGTGGGACTGTTCGATGAGAGTGATGATTCGGAGATTGATGAAGTGCCACAAAAAGTGAAGCGTGAAGAGTCAAGTGATTGTGAAGAAGAAGACAAGAAAACGATGAGGACAGATGACTCTACCAACGAACAAATCGGCCCCGGTCCATCAGCATCTCCGACACCATCTCCCGCACCAAGCGACGCAGAGGATGGATTCCAAGCTCTCCTCAAGGAAATGGAGGAAAGCGAAGAGGAGGACGAAGCACAGGAATCAGAATCATCTTCCGATGACCAACCTTTTTCACAGCCAATCACACAAGAGGCCCCTAACGAGCGGAATTGGGATTGGAGTCATGACTACACCACTGTTCAAGAAGAGGACCTCGTCCTTCGCAAGGTTTATCGTCTGCACAGTGTTCGTTCGGAGCCAACAAACATTTACGGTCGGGGCATCGTTCAGAGGAGACCACTCTTCCCAGAGAACGCCGACAACGATAATTTCATGCCTATCACAGCCATCATGCACAAGATGACTGAAGGCAAACGATAATCCCATCGATTTTTGCACAAATGATCCAAATTTTCATAAAAAAGTGAAATGTTACCACAGAAATGAAGATATCGGTTGTGACTGGTCAGACAGATTCCTCTGCCGACCAGCCCATGCCAAATCAATCTGCAAGATTTGAACTTCGTATTGTTCAGCCTGCCTCCTCTCACGATCCGAGAGGACGACCATCCTGCGTGGCTGTGCTGGGGGTGGATCGATGTGAGTCGGGACAGGTTCCTTGGGTGCTGGTTGGACATTTCGACTCAAAGACGGAAGAGTACTCATCGTCAGAACAAGCTTATCTCGAACTGTTTGACCCTGATGCCCACTTAACCCTGTGGAATGCTGGATCACCGAAGGAGACAACGTCCGACCTGAAGACCGCTCGTATGCATGCAACAGATCCGTTTCCCACTGAAGAAGATTGTTCCGGAACGTACAATGCTCGCAGGGAAGATCCGGCTCGCGGGTGCATCTGTTGCATCGCTTGCAGTGCCTGTACGTTGCATCTCGACATTGGTTACAAACCGAACAATGGAATGTCTTGTATCGCGACACGAGATGTTGGGTGCAGAAGGAGTAGTACACTCGTTCCTTGCATGCACACTCAAAATCTACATGGCATGTCTCGCCGATCGCGGCAGTGTGTGGAAGTTGGTTGAGGCGTGCGGCAAAGTTTGGGAGATTGATCTCGTTGGGGATGTGGATCCGTCCTTGGCAAGGAAGAGTCGCAACTTGGTTGAGCATACCATTTTGGAGGGCAAAGATGAACGAAAGAAGATTGTTCTTCACACAATCAAAGAGACCTGACAACCGAACCGAATTGATTGGATTTTGGCAACAGGAACATTCACAAATCGAAGAACAGGGCTCTCCCGCTAGCAAACACGGGCACGTTATTTTTGCGTAAGACCGTTCGCTCGACGAGAGGAAGATCCCACACGAGATTGAGGGCAGGCCTTCAGTATCTTCAAACTCTGACGGTTTAGTGGCAGTACATTGGCAGAAAACTGTTTTCTTGTAGTGGAGTGAACATTCAGTGGTTTGGGGCTTCGTTTCATCTTGTTCCTCATAACATTCCCCAAAATCAATCCAATCCTCATCCTGCCCGTTTGCTTCCTCCTTTCGCTTTCTTTTCTCTTCTTCAATTTTCTTTCGCGCTAAGTTCGGATGCATGATGTGCTTTTGAATCAGCATGAGATCAATTTGTGGAACAACCATGTGTGTGCTTGATGGCTGAGGCGCAACGGTGAGGACAACCTTGTCTGCATCTTTTCTCGGCGGTGTGATGCAAAGAGAGTGGAATTGATCCATTGTGGACGGCCCAATTCGTGGTTGAGCTGAAAAGGGAAGTTGAGGAACAAGTGAAGCGGCTGCTTTCGTTAATTTGGATGCAGACGCGTTTTTCGTTCCGTCCTTTCCATCTGTTTGTGTGAGCAGACTCGCATCATTGCCCAGACCGAGGTTGGCCTTCAGCCTTTCGATGTCCTTCGTAAAGAGCCCCCAATCTTCGTTGAGGGATCGTCCAGATTCGATGGCTCGCTTGATTTGATTATGAAGCCTGATCGTGTTTGGATTTTCTGTTTTTGTTTTGTACAACGTTCTTGGACATTGAAGCATTGTCGGATCGACATCCCCAAAATACGACACAGACGGAGGCGACGACAATGTGAAGTAGTGCGGGTCGCCGTTGCGATGGGAGATTCCTCGAAGGAGAGGGCTGAGACAGACATCGAGTGTGGCTTCGCGGGGGAGATTGTTGACGTCGAGAGAGTACTCCATTTCGTAGAGTGTGAGCGAGGCTGCTGGACATGCAATTGAGTTGTAAATCCGGAGAACCTTTTTGTTGTCTTGCTTGGTCTCCAAAACACGTCGAAGGGTCGCATCTGATCGGATTCCCGTTGCTTTTGAGTGCATCATCCACCAAATATCCTGGATTTGGCTGAAACTATTGATTGCATCAAAAGGACACGATCCTGTCTCAGCCTGCGGGAACATGGAGTGAGCAGACTGAATCAACTTGTCGTAGTTCGATCGGATGAAGAGGGAGTAGATTCCAGAGTGGCGAGAGATCCTCCGCAAGAGGTCTTCCAGGTCCTCCACCTTTTTGAAGAAGAGGGTGTGTCGGCACGAGATCGACGCTTGATCCTCGCCCGTGAAGTCTGGCTGCGGAAGATCTTGCACGGAAGAACCTGAGGTGAGTCGGAACCGAAATGTTGGGGGGGAAGCAAGGATGAGCGAGAGTACAGCCTCACTCGTGTCATCTTTGTTGAGAGTCGGTGGGCGTTGGAGCGAGGCATGAACGATGGACTCAAACGGAACATCGATAATACTCGTGAACTTGCTGTGCCTGTGCTTGGGATATGGGATGGTGTATGAAAACAAGCCTCGCTTCGGACTGAACACAAACATCGCTCGAGCATCTCGCCCGACCATGTTCGTCATCACCCACGACCCGATGTGGATGTTTGTGAGGGGGGATTGCGAGGACGAGGCTTTGGGGAGGGAACTTGGAAAAGAGGGATGGACTTTGCTCATCGAACGGTCAATCTTTGACGGGATTGTTGTGAATGAGCGGTGTTCGGGTGGTGCTTGGACGTTTGAAAACGAGTCATTTTGAAAAACAGGGATGGTTTTGGCGATGGATGATGTGACGTGCATTGATGGACCTTGAAACGAGTTGATCGATGGAATCAAATTGAACGACGAAGGCAGAGCACAAGGACAGACGATGTACTGGACTTCAGGAATCACAACAATCGAAGATTCCTTCAGACGAGACTCCTGGAAGGAGTTGACGAGCGGGATGAGTGACACGTGTGGAGTGGAGGATCGCATGGTCGGGAGTGTATGGAAGAACATGTCGGTTGGGACAGACAGTTGGTTGTTATACGAAGAGTTCAGATGATGAGGGACAAGTGGGATTCGTGGACAACTGATGCTCTTCTTTGCTTCTCTCGCTTTTCGGTGTTCAGGTGTTTGGAGATGCTGTGAAAATTCAATTCCCGAATCGGAAGAGAATGGACAACACGCACAGACGAACGACCCAGACGACATTCCGGCAACGAACGCTTCTTTCGGTTCTTTGTCCTTCGGGTCTTTCCTCCTCCTCTTCCTCTGAGTGATCATCTCCTCCAGTTCTTCCATGCTGCTCAGAACTGTTTGCTGTTTCTCGTCCAACTGCGGAGAGGAGCTTTCCACGCTTGAAATGAGTGTCCTGAGGTGAGCAAGAATGGGGCGGACAAGAGGGGTGTATGTGTTTCCATACGGCGTGCTGAGAAGCGAGAAGAGGCGAGGGACGGAATAGCACACGCGGAGGAGCGACCGCAGAGCCCCCTTCGTGTTCAGCGAGAAGAGAATACGATTGAAGCAGAGGGCTGACGGATCAAACGTGAAGCAATTGGATATGCGGATGATTTCATCTCGGATTTCGGTGGGGTAGTGTTGGATTGATGAGAGAGGAGGGTCCATTTCGAAGAAATGGGTCTTCGTTCGTCCATTCAAATCTATGATTCCGATTGCATCAAGTTCTGATGCAATTATGTCATCTAATTCAGAATTTGATGTGGTTTTGTGAAGGATATGATGAGGAAGTTGAATATCAAGATGGGAAATAGAGGAGTACGGAACTTCCATCGAGAAGCGAAGAGTAGGCATCTGATAGATCATTTTTTGGGCAAACTGTGCTTTTGGAGCTGTCTTTTGGGGAATCTTTGAGGGAGAAGGTGAAATAACGGTTGCATTTGATGCTTCCTTTGATTCTTTTATTTTGTTTGAGGCAGACGAGCTTGGGAGGGAATGTGCTTCACCTAAAACAGTTTTCGGAAGAATAGACTCATGTACAGTCGCTCCTGCTTTTCGGAACATTGATTGCTGCGAAAGTGGAGTCATCACATCATGATCAGATTGCGTTGGAGATTGTCCCTCGTACACAGTGTGTGGTGTGATCAATACTTCAAATTGAACAGAACCAAACGAGTGTACATTTTTGACTCGATTTTGAATAGCCCTTTCAACGCTATCCTTTGTTTTGAAATCAATTACATGTGAGACAGAGGCAACGCTTGTTTGTTTGTAGATGGTATTACTGAGTTGGTGCACCGGATTAATATTCATATTGTTAAGCGATTGCTTTGGATGAGGAGTAAATCCATTCGGACTAAACACGAGATCGACTTCTTCCTTTTCCTGGTGGGTCCAATATTCTCCATCTAGAGCGTCTGCTTGAAGTTCTTTCAAAATAGATTGGAGGTGTGCTTCACTGTTTGCCATCCAATAACCACTACGTTCTTCTGGTTGAGGAATAATCTCAGAAACGTCCATTTTGTTAAAACACATGACATCTTTGAATGAACTTTCTTCTTTGATTCGCTGAATCGTTTGATCGATTGTATCCACTTTTGAAAAGGGAATCTCAGGATTGGATGATACAACACTTTGTGTCCGTCGCACAGGAGTGCTTCTGTTTTGTGTCGAGTTCCCTTCTTCACTATCATCATCATATTCGACTTTCATTCGTTTTTCAGACGGAGGATTCTCAGGTGGTGCGTCTGAATTATCATTATCATCATCACTAGAGTCGGAGATGTAGATTGGAGTACTTCGAGTTTTTCGTGTTGATCCTTCACGATACGCAAATTTCAATTTATCTTCATTTAATAATGACATAAGTTCGTTCGAGAGAAGACTTGAATGGGATGCTCGATTCTTTGGAGGCTGCTGTGAGAGTGGTTCGGGTTCGACAGGTTGTGTTTCAGCGATTGGCTCCGGATCGAGCTTAGGAGTAACAGAAACAACTTCCGAAGATTGAATGATCGCTTCTCGTTTTTTCTGTTCTTGTTGAGCGAGAGCTTCCATTTCATTCTCTTCAATGCGTTGAAGGAGCCGCTCTCCACAATCAAGATACGACGAGGCTGTTCCACTCGGCCAACTGAGTGTCAAGAATATCTTGACGTCATACATGTTGTCTGATCCAGAATTATTCCGAATATTGTGATGAAGACGATTAAGTTCATTGTCTCCACTTGGACTAAACAACGAGTCAAGGAGTTGCCAAGAATGCAAAGAAATTGAATGAATAGGAATTGAGATCCGATGAGAGAAAATTTGTTGCGGGAGGGTCTTCAATAGCACATTAGGAAGTGTCTTAATTTTGTGGTTGAGAGTGGACAAGATTGGGAACTTTGGGAAGGAAACAGGGATTTCTGTCGGAGAAATTGTTATGAAAGAAATGTATTCCTGTAATACATTCAACGTGTGAATTGAATTACGATGTGACTGTGATGGATGAAAGATCGGATCCCAGTGGTCGAAGAGTTCAAAATCTGGCGATTCGATGACACTTTGAGCGATATCATGTTTTTGGAGAAGATGATCAATGATATGTGATGTGAGGGTTCCGGCTGGGGAATGAGGTTGGAGGATCGGTTCTGGGAATGTGTGTTGTTCAGGTTTTTTGAATGATCCACAGGAAGGACAGATCTCTTGCTTTGAGTGGAGTCCACCAAAGATGTGATGCATTTGGGTGATGGGGATAGATGATGATAACGTTGCAGATACGAATCTAGGAATGTCGAGCGCTGAAAACCAAACAGTAAAGCGTCCATACGCACTTGCACACCCCCCAGTTATGTCAACGCCCTGTCGTATTTCTCGGATAGATGAGTCTCCTTGATTAAACTCCAGTTCTGCCACTGATGATCGAGCAAAATCGTAAATGAAGACTCCGTCGGCATTCGATGATAAATTGTCAGATATCTTCATTTTTCTTGTGATATACTCATCATTAGAGTTGAATTTTGAGCTGGAGAGATTAAGAAGGGAACATCCAGTCAAGGTCGAGAGTTGGCTTGTGAACATTGTCGCATGAGTCATTGCCGGATGATAAAACAGAATTGAGACTTCATTCTTGGGGTGTAGAAAGCCAAGACGGAGTTCAATTTTAGGGAATTCAGAGACTGATGTTTTCAAGACTGAGTTAGGATTTGTGGGAGGTCTGGCTTCAGGAAGGCATCCTATGAACAGTCCTGTCTGAAATCGGGATACTTGGATCACAACAACATCATCATCCCATCCACTCATGTACAAAGTGACTTGATCGGGAAAGAAGTGTTTATTGAGATCGAGCCGTAAGAAATTGTTTTTGGCAGATGTTCTCTCTCAGGAAAGGAGAGAAAAGTTCAATATTTCACAAATCGCTCATTTTCTGCATTTTCAGTGAAGTGAAAGTCATCAAAGATGACTCAAGTTTCCTTGTCGTCTTTATGGTGCCTCTTCCATTTGCGCGCTGCCTTTTTCTGTTCCTTCCTCACCTCCTTCCTCTTTCTTGCAAACTCTTGCTTTCGTTCATGTCTGATTCGGGTTGGATGGAAATAAAAAAAGGAGAGATTCACACTGTTCCTTCTGTTTCGTCCCAAATTCCTTTATTTTGGTGTGTTTTCGTAGCTTCTGCGCATTCTCAACTGCGAACTCAACGATCAGACGACGCTGATCGAATTCCTTTTCTGGTTCAGCGGGGACAGAGGTGTGGAGAACCGGTTCTTTGACAAGAATCTTCCCACTCTCCTTCCGCTGCCCCTTCTTTCCTTTCGTTGTCTGCGCTTCCTTCGCCTTCTTCCTCTCCTCAATCTCAAAAAGCCGATCCAGCTGCGATGTCAGCGACAAGTACTGCTTCATCTGGTCTGGATCGAGCTCACCCTCCGAGCTGTCCAGGAACTTGTCGTTCCAGTCGTTGATTTCGTCCTTGTCTTCAAAATAGGCCGAGCTCCCCTCGTCGTCCTTCAGCATCTGCTCGTCTTCCTCCTCCTCTTCCTCTCCATCGTCACCAGGGACGGGTTCTGGCTCGCTTTCGTCTTCAGACTTGTCCTCGAAGTCCAGATCATCCAGCTCGTCGCTGTCTCCAAGCTCATCGTCCGCGTTGGACGCATCCGAGCTGTCTTCCTCAGAGTCATCTCTTTTCATCATCTCCCTTCGTTTCGCCTCGTTGGTCTTCCTCTCCTCTTCCTTCTCCTGCTTCCTCAGCAACTCTCTCGCCCACTTCTTCCCCAAAAACTGATTCAGAGCAGTTGGGTTATTGTTCAGGATTCGCAAGCACATCAACGCGTCCTCATGCTCCGAAAACTCCACAAACCCGAATCCCTTCGACTTCCCATCGCCTCTCCTGCCAGTGAGGCTTGCCTCCCGAACAACAATCGCTTGCACAATCTTGATGGACGGTCGCTTTGTCTCGGTTGGCTTCCGCGGGTTCATCTTGCGAGCATAGATGCAGGCATTGCAGGCGAGGGCCTTGAGAGCCTTGTCGGTGAGGAAGTAGGGGAGATTGTGGAAACACAGTCGAGTGGTGGAAATGAAAGTGTCTGGATTGGATTGAAGTCTTTTTCGCTTGTCTTCGATGATCTCTGCAACAATTTGTGGGAGAGAATGAATCACACACTATTTCTTTTCTTCCAATCGAGCTCAGTCATCCCTTCAGCAGCTGCTGATCCCTGTTCAATTGCTACAAAAATGAGACAAATCAGGAATCACACTTCCTTCCATAGCGAGATAAAGATTGCGTTTATCTTCCCGTTTTCCTTCCCCTCCAAAACCAATTTTTTTCCTTTCTTGTTTAAGTGTTTGCGCTTTTTCGCGTTTAACAGCAGGAGTAACATCGAGTTCTCGTCCGTTAATGCTGATTCCAAGACCAGTGGAGCTTTTGTATTCGATCGCGGCGCTTGCACTCATCGGAGATATATATCGAACAAAAGCTGATCCAGTTGGTCTTTGTGTGTCTTTGGCCACACAGAGAAGAGCGTATTCCATTTTACCGAATTCTGAGAACCTGTAAAGTGACGAAAGAAAATGAGTTACTTCTCCTGGAGTTGCTCCTGTGTTGCATCCCATGGGACATTTCGAATAAACACAGTCTTTCCATCTTCTGCGTCTTCTCCTCTCTCAGTTTTATCAAGAGTTTTCTTTTCCTTTCGTTCACTATTCTTTTTCCTCTTGTCTTTTTTGGGGTCTTCATCCTTTGATGACTCTATCCTCTTCATCTTCCGAGGAATTTCATCGTCTTCTTCTTTTACTTCTGTTTCTTTGGCAACTTTCGTTTTTTTTTGCTTCTCCTTCTTTTGAGTTTTCTCCTTGGGTTTTGGTTCGGTCTCAGAAGGCTTCTCCTTCTTTGATTTTTTTTCTTTGGGTTTTGGTTCGGCCTCAGAAGGCTTCTCCTTCTTTTGCTTTTTTTCTTTTGGTTTTTGTTCGGCGTCAGATAACTTCTTTTTCCTTTCTTCCACAACAGTTTGAATATTCTTATGAAACTCAGGCTTCTCTTCTTCTTTCATCGAGTCTGATTGAGGCTGTGTTGATTTAGTTGAGGCTTGAACCCTGTCGGGAAATAATCTCCTTTCTCCAATCTTTACAACAGTATTTTTGCTTATCACCTGAAATATGCAGATAGAAAAGTGATGAGGAGATGATATCATACCTTGTTCACTTCATCATCGTTTGTGAAACGAATGAAGGCAAATCCTCTGTTTTGCTGTTCTAAATTGACCAAGCGAGTTGAAAAAAAGGAAAAAACAATTAGAAAATCAAAAAATAGATACTTTCTTGGTTGATAGGGAGAATAATATCCTGTATAGTTCCGAATTTAGAGAACAATTGTTTGATATCACTGTATTGTGCCTATGAAGCGATGTGTTGCGAAAAAAGTGGGAGAAAATCATTAAAAGAGAGACACCATACTGTGAAAGGGAGATTTCGAACAATGACCTTGTATCTATCTAATTCTTCACGACTTGGTCGTGTTGCCTCAGAACTCATTCCCAACCTAAAATGGAGGATATTAGAAAGATAGAGGAACAAAAAAAGATGAGATAAATTAAAAAGGATAGAAAATAGGTGTACCGTGTTATTCTTAAAGAGGAATGACGATCTATACTGCCCGACACGACGTCCTGATCCGGCTGTAATTTTTGATTTTTCACAGAACAAGAGAGAGTTGAGAGTTCATTTTACACACACTTCAGCTACCTTGAGTTATACATCTCTGTGAAATTTTTGGAAGAACAATCATGAAAAATAAGAGAGTATGACATGAAATGCTACTGTAGGGGGACATACTTCGAACGACATGACACGTGATTCACAACAGATATCACTCCTGAAAGGATCCAAGATTGTGAATGTCAAGTGATAGATAGAAGTTGATTGAATGAAGAAAAGGAAAAGGAAGAAACGAGTCAACTCGCTCGCTCCATGTCTCTGTCAATGCAGTATCAAAGGACACCGATGCGCTGAATACCGACAATCAACTGTGAGTTGCGAAATGAAAAGGTCAGCTACAGTTGGAAACCATCAAGACACTGAATTATGTTCAAATCGGATTCAAAACCCTGTCATACAGTTCAGCCGTTCATCGAAAGAGAGAAATCAAAATCAAAAAATCACACCGTTTCTTCCAATCCTTCCTCAATGGGAGTCGATTCGATCTCCATGAATCGCAGAGAGTTCCTTGCATTCTTCGTCATGATTTTCAAAATCGCTGCGCCTTCGGAAATGGCACTCTATGAAAATGTTTTATTCATAAGCTTTGTCTGTTTGGCGATGTGAAGAACGTGCGAGAGAGAGGACGAGAGCAATTGAAGAAGTCACAAAGAGAAAAGTCACATCACGCTGAGAATCAAGGTTGTGTGATCATCAAAGCAAACTCGGGATTTGGTGATGAGCTAGGTTTAGTTGAAACTGTAAACTTGTCGTGGCGGAAGAGATCATTGACGGAAAACAATGCCGTGATCCTTTGTCCAATTTCTCACTGAGGGAAAGATAGACCCTCTCCACCAGACACGGATCCTTCTCAGAGATAAAACTGGATGAAACAAGAAAAAACATGAAACTTCAAAGAATCAAACAGGTCAATATCGGTCAGAAACACCTTCAAACTATCTTGACCGACTTTAACCTCATCAAACACATTTCGTGAACCCTCGTTTCAATTCTTTTTAAAAAGAATGCGATTTACGTCACATTGGACTTCCTTTGTCGAAAAATCATGTGAGGCGTGAACTCGATCCCACAAGAAAGTAATGGAATCAGCGTTCTCTCATTCAGTGACAGCCTCCTCGAGTGTTACTCCCGTACAGTGAAAAAAATTAAAGTTCGAGGGATCGAACAGGATGAAGTGAATCACGTGTCATGTCGCGAAGAGCACGTCCATCATTAATTTTGTTCTACAGTTTTCACGTCATCCAGAATTTTTTGGTGTCCAATTTTTTGTCACAAGGTCTCTACCTCTCTAAATTATCTTTGATCGAAAATTGAAACTCATTGTCTCTCGATTCAGAAAAATATCACCATTTTACAGCTGGATCAACGCGTCGTGTCGGGCAGTATATCCAGAACGGAAATTAACTGAATAGAAATTGCGTTATATGGTATTCTCTCACACATATCTTTATTTTTCACAAATATATTCAAAATTTTCTTATTGCTTTCATGAATACTTCTCCGGGTAACCCCACATTCTGCCATCATCTTTTCTCGCCTTTCTCACAGTCTGAACCAGCACCCTCATTCACCCCAAGCATATATGCCCATCTATTGTACAAAGAAGGAAGTGGGCGTCCTATTTTTTACCAAATCACCGCCCAAAGATGTTTGATTGGGAGAAGTTCACACTGTCAAGTACACATTAGCAATTCGACAATATCGAAGATTCATGCCGTCATATACTACCATGATTCTCGATATTTCCTAAAAGATACCAAAAGCAAGAACGGAATCGATATTAACGGACAGGAAGTCACCATGTATGAATTTGTCGATGAAAATGGCGAGGTTCTCGGCAATATCAATCCACTCACCAATCAAACTCTGGATTCAGTAGCAATCCAAGCCTGTGATTATGGTATCGAACTTCACGATGGAGACACGATCTCATTCGGTGCGTACAACGTTGTCTTTCAAACAAGTCCTGTTCCTCCCTCCCGACGCGTCATTGTCATCCGTAAGCCGAAAAAAGAAACTATGAGAATTGAAGATGATGAGGACACTGATTCGATTTATGTGGAAGTCTCAGAAAACGAAAGCGAATCATCAGCAAACGAACTCAACGACATCTCACAATGGATTGTGCACTGCCACGACTCCGAAATCGAAAAGGACAAAACCAGTCTGAGTCAGTTTCAAACATACAAGAAAGCCACAAAAGAGCGGAAAGGGATCATTCGGAGGCAGCTGGACAGCGAACACGCGAAGAAGGAGAAGGAGATCCTGAAGGGGCGCATCTCGGGCTTCATGGTCCACCCCGTCCTTCAGCAAGCCGTGCGGGAGTCGAATGTGATGGAATATTGGCGCGGGACATCAAAAATGGCAAGGCGGGCCGAGCTTCAAGAGCGATGGAACCCCGCCCAGGATCTCACTGAGGAAGAATTCGCTGTGATGTACGGGACGAAGAAGATGGGTGAGATGGCCGAGCTGGGGGAATGCTTGAAGACGCCCACAGGAAAGGACAGAATTGGCGTGGACGATCCCAAACAGTTTCGATGGCAGCCTGACCCCGACTTCGCACTGCCTCCTCTCCAAGACACCATCCTCTCCATCACCGACTCCCTCCTCCACGCCACCTTCTTCGACCTTCCCGACAACCTCCACGGGGAGATGAAGAGGATCGCGAAGACCATCGAAATCAGACGCGGGTACCACGTCAAGTCCCTCCCCTCGCCGTACCGCAAGATTCCTGTGAATCAGTACGTGTCTCGGAAGAGGCGACCGATCATCCAACCACCCTGCAACTGTGTTGCGAAGGTCGACGAGGAGAAAGCGGAGGACGAAGAGAAGAAAACAGAGACGGCCAAACCGAATGAAGGAGAGGAACAAACAGAACAGCCAAAACCAGCAGACGACATCGTCCCTGCAAAGACAACACCAGAGCCAACCGAGAAAACAGGCACAGACAAGCGACACAAGCCACGCCACGTCGATTCCGGCAAGCTTTTGAACGACGCCAACAGCCCAGAACCGCAAAAGGCATACTCCATCAACTGCGGGCCAAACTGCGTGAACCGCTCCTGTTTTGTGGAATGCTCGCAGGAGAACTGCCCGTGCGGAGCGCAGTGTCGGAATCAACGCTTCCAGCGGAGAGACATGCCCAAATTGGCTGTCACCAAAACAGCACAGCGCGGGTGGGGCCTGTTCACAGAAGAGAAGCTCCCTCCGCACCGGTTTGTGGGGGAGTACGTTGGGGAAGTGATTGATCGGAAGACGCTGCGGAAGAGGCTGCAGGACTACGACGGTATGCTCTTTCTGTTCTGACTGGCGCAGGCGAGAACAACTTCTATTTCCTGTCGCTCGCCCCCAACGAGTACATCGACTCGTCGCGGAAGGGCGACGTGACACGTTTTTTGAATCACTCGTGCGAGCCAAATTGCATCACACAGAAATGGTCTGCTGTTCTCTTCCAAGTTGATGTCTTTGATTGGCAGGATTGTGGAGGGAGAGATGTGTGTTGGGGTGTTCGTTGGAGATCACCCAATCAATGCTGGCGATGAACTGACGATTGATTATGATTGGGAAGCACTCGATCCAAACGCTCGCCAGCAATGGTATCCCTTCTTCTCCCTCATCCCCTCTTCTCTCTTTCTCATTCCCTCTCTTCTCTCTCCTCCCCTCTTCTCTCTTTCTCATTCCCTCTCTTCTCTCTCCTCCCCTCTTCTCTCTTTCTCATTCCCTCTCTTCTCTCTCCTCCCCTCTTCTCTCTTTCTCATTCCCTCTCTTCTCTCTCCTCTCCTCTTCTCTCTTTCTCATTCCCTCTCTTCTCTCTCCTCACCTCTTCTCTCTTTCTCATTCCCTCTCTTCTCTCTCCTCTCCTCTTCTCTCTTTCTCATTCCCTCTCTTCTCTCTCCTCCCTTCTTCTCTCTTTCTCATTCCCTCTCTTCTCTCTCCTCTCCTCTTCTCTCTTTCTCATTCCCTCTCTTCTCTCTCCTCTCCTCTTCTCTCTTTCTCATTCCCTCTCTTCTCTCTCCTCCCCTCTTCTCTCTTTCTCATTCCCTCTCTTCTCTCTCCTCCCCTCTTCTCTCTTTCTCATTCCCTCTCTTCTCTCTCCTCTCCTCTTCTCTCTCTCATTCCCTCTCTTTTCACTCATTCCCTCTCTTCTCTCTCCTCTCCTCAGTCATTGTGGAGCAAAGAATTGTCGAGGCTTCCTCCAAAAAATCACGTCCGATTCGGTCCGCTCTGAAAACGGCAGTCCCAACACGGCCAAGTCATCGAAGAAGCCGAAGAAGAAAGTCCCCCCGCCCCGCCCGCCACATCGCCCCTCCTCACATCGCCCACCGAGAAGGCTGCACAGCCCCCTCCTCAGCCCCTCATCGGCAATCTCGAGGACTACTTCGCTCCTCCCACTGCACCCCTCACCCTCGCTGAGATCAACGGACTGACCACCGACGCTCGCGTGCACTACCTGGCCCACATGGACGGACGCATCCTCCTTCGCAACCTTCGCGTGGGCATCAAGAGCCGGATCAGGATGCACCAGCACCTCGCCAACAAGCAGTACTTCCCTGTCGACTATCAGTTTGACGGGGAGGACGAGAGGCTCATCGCTTTTGGAAAGAAAATGGACGTCGAGAACACTCGAATGAATGTGACTGCCTACGATCAAGTCGAGAAAAAAGCACCGATTATTCGACCGAAGAAGCGAAGTTCTGCTACACGCGCTTAATCGATGTCCATCAGCGATGAATTAGCCTTTTGCTACTTTGTTTTTCCAATGTAAGTCATTTCCTCAGCCGTCTAATCAAATACGGGCTTCTTTGATTGGTTTGTGCATCGACGTTAACTCAGGAAGAGGAATTCGAGAATCTGTCTAGATCGAAAATGATCAAATCACAATATTTTTTTCAGATGGCACTAGCTGACTTCGAAGATTTCAGGGGATACCTACCTGGTTTCGAACTTTTTCTATATTTCTTGATTTAATTTAGGCATGAGTGCTGATGAAATGTGGGCTTGGATTCCTCCAACGATAACAGCTTCGGATTTTCCCGATTTACAGTTGTATATCGAATATCGTGTTCGTTTGTGAATTAATCTCGCATATAGCTGATGTATTCCTATTCTCTTCATCTTTTAGGCCTTTTTAAGCAAAAATGTCGCTCAATGTCCGGAGAAGAACTCACAAACCAAATTAACCTCCTTTATGAGACTCCAACAGTCGGAGACAAGCTCACTGACCGAAACCTTTGGGCGTACAAACATTTACGGTTGCTTTATCTCTTCATTTATGAAAATTATCGCAGAGCACTCGTCGTCGAAATACAACAATTCGTTTGTCAACTAGAAGACATTTGCACGTATCAAACTTGTAAAGAAATGAAAGCTACTGATGAATGGCAGTTTTTGTGTGCATCACATCACAAGCCACAAGCAGTTTGCCTCTTGCTTCATCGTACTCATTTCTTCATTGTTCATTTCCTTTCCCTCCAGTGCTGTGCCATTGATTATATGACACATACCCTTGATACATCAATCTCTGTTCTTAACAGCAAGCAATTCTTCAGTGACGAGTGTGTTATCACAGAGTTGCTTTTCAGACCAATCTCACTTTTTCTTCATTTCTTCATTTTAGTAACTTATCAGAGGAATCATACAAGCTTATTCAACAAATTGCTCGACGTCTCTACCGTGTTTTTGCACATATTTATTTTAATCACCAAGAACAGTTTCGCGATTTTGAGGTCTCTCTTTCTCGTCGTCATCCACTATAACAACCCCGTTTCCTTGTTCGTTCCTTTTTACCTTGCCTTTAGAACGAGACATTGTTACATGAACGTTACAAACAATTCTCAGTCCAGTTTAATCTCGTTCCAAACGCGAACTTCATCGAAAACCTGAAAAGCAAAAAGGCTGACAATATTTCAATGACAACATCACAACTTCCACCCAAAATGAAGCACTGATCCACTATCTTTCTTTCTTGCTTCGTCATTTCACCCTCCTTTTCATTGACCCCCATCAGTCACGCCGTTTGGAGAAGCTTGACTGACTCACGCTGCCTTTTTTGTTTCTTCGAAGTGATCACAATTCTTTCAACTGTTTGACCAAATCGAGAAAAAACTTGTTCATTGATCGCGATGGGGCTTCTCTCGTTCTTGAGGAAACTGAAGTTGAAAGAGAAGGAAATACGCATCCTTCTTATGTTTGCGATCTGTTTTTATGTTTTCATATTCTCTGTCTATCATTCAAACGCACTTTCGTCTATCTTCATTCAGAGGGTTAGATGGGGCAGGGAAAACAACAACTCTGAAGCAATTAAAGGGAGAAAGCACGGAGGGAATTGCGTCAACGAAAGGATTTAATATAGAAACCTTCCAACTCGGCGAGTTTGTTGCCACAAATTCTGATTCAATTCTCTCGTTTCCCTTTGAGTTACCTTTATTATCATTCTAACTATTCGAATCTATTCATTCTCTTACATCCATTTTACATACTTTTTCAGAGTTAAATTGAACGTCTGGGACATTGGCGGACAATCATATATCAGACCGTACTGGAGAAATTATTTTGAGGAGACTGAGGGAATTGTCTGGGTCGTGGATAGCACTGATCATTTTAGAATCCAGGAAGGAATTTCAGAACTGGAAAAGGTTTTGAAGACCGAGAAATTGGCAGGAGCATCACTCCTCGTCTTTGCCAACAAACAGGACATCCGCGGTGCTATGACACCAGAAGAAATCGCAAATTCGATGAAGTTGACGGAGATTGTCCAAAATAGGCATTGGAAGATTCAAGCAAGTTCAGCAATCACAGGGGAAGGAGTTCTTCCTGGTTTTCGTTGGATTGTGCAGGATGTTTGCTCTCGACTATTTACGTTTAATTAACACTTCACCCATATCTTCTTTTACAATCAATTCAAATTGATTTGATCAGGATTGAGATGGAAGATCAATGAAGAAGAAAACTCATTTCTCCCAGTTTCTGATTCCACTTCAATCTCTGATTTTGCGAACACTTACCCCACCCAATCTAAAAAAATGAATCAAGATAATCCACACCTTCATTAGAACACCGTCCACTGTAATCGTGTTCAATTCGTACACTCTCTCCGCGGCATATCGCGATCCCATCAACGCAAACCCAGCATGCGCATTTTCGTGGATCTGCACGTCTTCCACTCGACCATATGTCGACAGCATCGCTCGAACGCCGTTGGTGAGGGATCGACTGTCAGCTCCACCCAACCAGATAGTTCGAGATTTGACTGAGCGTGAGTATGGGACGAAGGAGGATGAACAAACAAAGAGACGCAGACTGATCACTTCATCTTTGTGCACGCTGACTGGGCCGAATCGGAAGACCTCGGCTTGATACGGCTCGAAGTCGCTTTTATACTTTTCGATCATCTCGTCTCTTGCTCTGCGCTCTGTGATCTCCCTCTCCTCCTCTTCCTTGCTCACTGGCTGGCTCATATACGGCATCGTTGGAGCTCCCAGCATCTGACTCGGTGTCATCCCCATGCCCTGCATACGAGGCATTCCCTGCATCCCCATCGGAGGCACAAAGGGCCCAGGGGCTGGACGCATGTTCAAGTTGCCTGGAGCGACCATTGGACGCTGTCCTTGCATGGGATAGTAGGGCATGCGGTTGGGTTGGAACTGGGGATAAGCAACTCCTGGTTGGGCGGGGAAGAACGCGGCTCGTCCAGCCGACATACCATATGGAGGGACAGTCTGTGGGTAAGGTTGCTGGACCGGAGCTCTTGCCATTTCCATTTGGGCATTCTGGCGAAGAGTCTCGAGTTCTTGTTTGAGACGATTGCGAACAGTGATAATTTCATCGAGGTTGGAATACTCACCGAGGAGAGTCAATCTATCTTGACGTGGATCAGCAACGATCTGTGGATCTCTGGGAATTTCGTCGTCGGTTTTCATTCTCTTTTCGCCCTTCTCATTATCGTTCGATTCAGAACCATAAGTGGGAACACGTGTCGGAGGAGTTTCAACAAAGGAAGTGGATGTTGAAGCCGAAGAGGAGTTGTCATTTTGAGGAGCTAACTGTCCGGATTGTTGTTTGTAGAGGGAGAGAAGGGCTTCAGTGGAGAGATTCTGTGCCCTCCCCCCTTGTTCTGAATGCGTTGGGGCCGATCGAGTCTCTGAAAATAGACAATGTTGAGGAAGTAAACAGGTGAGACCTTGATGATGAGAACGATGCTGGTGATTTGGATCGAGGAGTTGAAGTAAAGAATCGATTTTGTTTGGAAAGAGATTGTATTTCTTCCAATATAGAAATATTTTGTGAAACTTTTCCTTGACTGATTGAATTGGTGAGACAACGGAAAAAAGTAAACTGGCATTTGGTTGTCCGAGAGCAGCTTTAAGAACAGTAACTATTCTGGTGTCAAATGCATCAACAAACAATGGCCCGTTCTATGAGAGAATTGTTCAGTAAGATCAATCAAACGATGTACATACAGTTGAATGGCGACAGAGAGCATCGAGAATGTAGAATGCGTGAAGATGTGCCATGAGAGGATGTTGATCCGAAAGCAGCGCTTCTTCGATAGTAGAAGCGACAATCGATGTGTTCTAATCAATATTGAGAGAGAAATCCACAATAACATACTGGGAGGAGTTCAAATGCGAGGTGCACAATTTCCGGCACATCCTTTTCCTTAAGTTTTGGCTTGGACACAATATTGATAAATGTGCTCTTGAAATTTGCTTCTTTGTCCAAGTCAGTCATTGGAGAGTATGATCTGGCCCAGAATGGACACATCTGAAACGGAGTTGCATCAACACCAGACAATATGTCCATAAATACTCCAGAAAAATGCACAAAACACGTTTTTGTTGTCGTGTAAGGTTTCTCTGCATGGAATAACTGTCAAACTGAACACGAACGGTTTGACAATTCTCTTTCATTTATGGAGATTGATCCACACGTGGAACACAGAAGTTGGTATTTAGACAGATATTTTCGCAAACTACTAAAAATATAATCTCATTCGAACGATTTTCGAGCATCATCAACTTTCATTATGGGTACTCGTTTTAACAGAAATGGCGGAAATGGAGGATGAAGAGATCTTCTTCGAGGATATTCCTTTTGAGATGTTTAGTGATGCACCTGGAGAAGGTGAAGGAGAGCAGACTCTTGCGGAACTCGAACAGAAACTTCAAAAACGTCCTGTCACTCCTCCAATCCCTGAAACTGTGAATCTCACTCCTGTATCCAGTCAACCTGTTGTTGTCGAAGATTATATTCGCAACTATCTTCGACATATGCGAATGTACGAAACTTTGGACAAATTCCAGGTTTGTTTTTTCACGTTTCAAGATCCAATTAACTCTATCAAAACAATTTTTCACGATTCAATCTTTACAATTACGACTCATTTAGACTGAGTGGTATGCAACTGCTCATGATTCAACGACAGATCCAGTGGTTGATGCATATGCTCAAATTCGAGATCTTCAGGACCAAGTTCTCCGTTTGAAAGAAGAAATTCAAACAAAAGTTGAATTTGCTGAGTCTGCACATGCCGTTCTGTTCATTCTCTGTCTCTTTCCAGAAAAGCATCAGCATTGTTTGAGAAATTAAGGAAGGAACGAGATTTTCACAAAATGCACCATCGACGAGTTGTTGAGGAGAAAAACAAACTTATTCGGGATATGAAGCGTCTCGTCAAGCACAATGCCAAGTATTGATCTGTTTATTTTGATATTCCCTTCTTGCTCCATCAGCTACGAACCAGCACTTCGAGAAATGAAGCAACGGTACGAGTCTGCCATGAAAGACAAAATGCTGATCAAACTTGAGAGGGATAAGTTTATGAATCGAGTCGAGATTCTTGAAGAGACACTGCGCCAGCTTCAATCACAACCCACAACAACAAAAGACCAATCTTCACTCGCACAGCAAATACTCGCCAAATCACCCCTGCAACAACAAGGACAGACTCGTCTTCTTCAACACACAGCCGCCAGCAAACAGAAACTTGTCAAACCGAAGAAGAAACTGACAGAAAAAGAACAGCGACAGGCAGAACTCAAAAAGGCGAGCAAACCACTTCTCAACATGAGAGTGAGTGACCAACAGCCGGATTACGTTGAGCCTGCCACAAAAGCCGCCCAATTCAAAGCACAGAAAACGTTCCAAGCCCACCAACTGGCCATCACAAGCGTCTGTCTCCACCCGTCGAAGGACATCTGCGTCACCACATCGGATGATACAACGTGGAAGATGTGGTCGCTGCCCAACGGCGAGCTGATTATGAGCGGAGAAGGGCATCGCGATTGGGTGGCACGTGCCTCGTTCCATCCGGGGTCTGTCTTCCCTTTTCGACATCATTCTTTCTTCTTCCAAGTGGACTCAAATTAGCCACTGCGTCAGGTGATTGCACAGTGAAGCTCTGGGACTTTGCCACCGCTGCGTGTGAAGCCACACTCTCAACGCATTCCGCTGTTTGCTCTTTCGTTGCTCTATCGAGCCCTCTTCTTGCTCTCTCCTCTTTCTCTCTTTTTCAGGCTGTCTTCTCTGTGTCTTACCACGAAAGCGGCGACTACCTTGCCAGTTGCTCGATGGACAACACAATCCGAATATACGATGCCAACACGGCTCAGGAAGCCCTCACACTGCGCGGACATGTGGACAGTGTGAACGACATCTGCTTCCTGCCCCAGTCCACTCTGATCGGCTCGTGCTCATCGGACAAGACTGTCAGTCTGTGGGACGTGAGGACAGGCCAATGTGTTCAGACATTCGTGGGCCACGCCAACTCCTGCAATCGGATAGCCAGCCCAATCCAAAGCGACGCGCTGGCATCCTCGGATGCTGACGGCATTGTCGAGCTGTGGGACATTCGGACTGTCCAGCAGCGCGGCAAGTTCAATTGCGGTGAGTCTCCTGCGAACGGTGTTTCATTCGACGGGAGCGGGCAGATCCTGTCTGTGGGATGCGACGATGGGAGCATCAAAATGTTTGCCTTTCTCTCTCCTCATCGTGTGAAACCCTTTTCAGCATCAACATCGAAGAAGAAATCGCCGCTTTTGCCAATTCATTTGCTGCCACGTCGCTCCAAACTGCTCTCTCAACGCAAACACGAACCCTCCAACACACGCAACAACCGACGGTCCCAGTCATTTCACAAATGCTCACCGGACATAACGATCAGGTGCTGGATGTTCTTTTTGAGAAAGGAAACAGATACCTCCTCTCCACTTCGGCAGACAGGTCGTTCAAGTTCTGGTGTTGAACTCGTTCTCTTTTTCGTATTCTTCTTTTTCATCTCACCGTTCATTTCTAATGTTCACCAAATCCAAGTGACTGAAATGAGGATGGCATCAAGTTGTTTTGATAAACCTCTGGACTTTATCGAGCATGGTGTTTGGAATCCACCGGATGAATAATTAAGGGATGGATCATCCTTCGCCACACGCAATGGCATTATATTCGCGATGTATATCTAAACGTGGGTATATTTGTATCTTTTTTAAGACTTTTTTTGATTTCCTTGGTCTTTTGGACCAACTATGGATTGCTACGAACGATGACAAAAACTGTAAACAGCAAGATTCTTCAAATCAACATTCCAGCTGTAGTCAAGATCATCAAAGCAGGTATTACCAATATCAGGTGGAAGATCGATAATCTTCGTCAGGCACCTCGGTCACACATCACAATCCCAGTTAAACCTCTGACTATGTACACACATCGCGATCCAACACTGAATACTTTGGATTTCCGTGTTCATTGATACTCCTGCAAAGGAGTCTGAGTTTAGAGACTCGGACTCCTCTGCTGGTGCACCAAACAACTTTTCTAGTGATTCCTTTCAGCCTTTCCAGATAAGCTGAAGGGTCGAAGTCAATGTGTTTCTTCCATTCCTCCATAAATTCATCCGTTGGGGGGACAAGGAGATCATCATCCAACCAGTTGTTGAGTGAGGGGAAGATGATCATTTGGCTCAACTCCGTTCTCCTCACAATATCTCGAGTATCGTTCTTATTGTCATTCATTGAGCGGGCAGACAATGAGTGACGGTAAGGACGATACTGGAGACATTGTGAGGGAATGGAGTTGAACCAAGCGATCATCCTCCCCTCCTTAACAACTGGACGGTTGATGACATCGTTGTCCCTACGACAGATCAAGCCATTCGCGCTGGTATTGCTCTCTTGATGTTCGCATGCATTCTTCTCTCTTCTCCAGATGCTGAAAACACACTCGCTAAAGTGGACCGAATCCCGACAAACGAAAACACTCCCTCAACAAACTCTATTGCCCTTTTCGAAGCAGCTGCCCGTCGAGCAACCACGAACAGCACGCCTTCCATCACAGCTGGATTTGATGGAGTGTTTGAGGCACCCCAGTTCCCTTGGCCGTTTGATGATCTCCAGTCATCCAGACAGTTTGAAGGGGAAGGCGCCATGGACGAGTTGGTGACACCACAGAGCCCCACAGGCACCGAGCAGCAACTGGAAGGAGTACAAGTGGACGACCTGGACGATGAGCTTCGTGCCGACCTGTCAACGATTCTTCTTTGTTCTCTAACGTCTATCAACTTTATGCCACCGCTCACTGACGTGCATTCATCACAGAGAAGTACCAATTCTTCTGTTTTCATGAATCATCGACGATCTACTTGTTGAAATCTGTCAGAACAGAGAGAGGAAACATAAAATCACTTGCTTGTTGATTTGAGAAGCATGTTTTAATGCAAAAAGTTAAACTTCTTCAAATTCACGTGAAATGAACAGAATTCAAGAACGTCAGGTTAATCAAAGACTTGAATAATTTGAGGTATCTTTATTCCACACTCCCACCAAGTGCACTTCGGACCGGCTCAATTTATGCCCAAATTGTCGCTGAACAGAGAGAAAGAAAGACAAAAAAACAGACCAGGATTTGTGCTGCTTTGTCGCTCAATTTATCACCTTCTTTACAAACAGTGAAGTCTCTATCAAGAACAATTGATCCATCGCGGATGAAGGTCGGTAGACCATAAGAACGGAGAAGAGAATCCATCGCGACAGGAACAGGCGAGTACAAGGCTGATTCTGGCGATGGATTCGCTGTATCAACCGTCACCAGCATACCCTGAGCCCTTTCTTTTTTGCTGCGGAGAGAGACTTGAGTGTCATCTTCTTCGTTTAATACATCATCGTTTCGCATTATCCTTCCAGCTGGAATAACTACAGTTTGTGGTGAAACACTTCCAGCACGAGCAAATTCATCACGATGGAAAGTATTGCAGAACTCACGGACATCTGCGACAGATGCGTTGGAGAAGAGAAGACCAGATTGACCACGAAGATTCTACGTGACAAGTCAGACCAGACAAGTGAGAAATACCATAGAGATGTTCGAAATTCCAGGGAGGAATTCATCTTCTGGCGTCTTTCCAAGTGCATGTCCAATAACTTTATTTCGTCCAAAGACAAATCTGTCGATTGAAGATGTGTGAAAACAAGTCGAAGAAGATGCTTTGAATGAGAAAAAACACACTTGCTATGTTCTAATTGAAGTCGCATCTCTTGTAGAACACGTGATCGCTGATTTACAAGTTCCAGAATGAAGATTTGATTGTACTCCTCCACAGATTCTCGGATTTTGTCAACAAGAATATCCTTCCGTTTTCCATGCTTCTTTTCAACACGACCAGTCTTGGAAACAATTGGAGCTTTCGTTCTTCTTGATTTTGGCATCTGTGGAGAAATGGTCTAATATTATGGGTCGATCAGACTCAAATTAGCCCCTCTCTCGTCTCTCATGAGAAATGGAAGTGAACCAGTCTCGATCGTTGACTCTTCTTTCATTTCTCTCATTAACTCAACAAAATCATCGTTGTTGGTGACAATTTGCTGATCCCTCCATTTCTTTCTCTATGTCATTGTTACCACATCGTCTGTATCTCATTTCGCAAGTTGATACGTTATTTTTGTTGAATCACCTTGATTAATCCTTGGTAAACAATACAGTGAAGTGAAATTGATTGACAGAAAAAAAAGTTGAAAAAAAGATCAATCCGAGTCAGAATCAGAATCAGATCCGAAAAAGCTACTCATCGAGGAGTATTCATCTTTGGCATCACTTTGTCCACTGCTTGCTGCTGATGGTAGTGGAGATGGCGCTGGCGAAGCTGATGGTGACGGTAGGGGAGGTGAAATCATTGGAACTGAGGTAGGTGGTGGGGGTACGCCTCCCATTGGTAGGGGTGGTGGAGGGGGAATAGTTGGACCAGTGTTTGACACGGTACCTTCGATCAGTGGTGGCGCTGGAGGAACTCCACTTCCATCGCCAGAAGGAGCACTAACTGTTGTTGGTGCTGCATCACCAAGCTGTGTATCAGAAATCGAAGCCAATTTTTGTTCGAGATTTGATAGATTCACTTCGACTTGATAGATTTTTTCGCTGACCATTGAAAGCTTCTCATCGCATGCTTGAATGAAGTGATTGAGATGATGAACGGTGCTGATGATGAAGTTGTTGAAGTCAACAAGTATCTGTATAAGATGGTAAATTAAATGAAGCATGAGCGATTTGGAAGATGAAGAAGAAATCGATTGATTGGGAATACGGAAAGATGTACGGAGTGGATTCAACCTAGATGAAGGAACATACATTTTCTACAGGTGCTGGGTCGATTTTAGCATAATCAATAACTTTTCCAGATGAGAGCGTCATTTCTGTGGTTCAGATCTTTCGAGTTTCAGAAAAAGAGTGTCTTTCATTGTGAAGTGGAAAAATGAGTATAAATTCCAAAAATACTCAAAAAGAACGATTTATTGGGTATCTGCTGGGGCTGGTTGTGCTTCACCAGCACCTTTTTCAGCTTCCTTCTTTGCGAGTGCTTCACGCCTCCTTCTTTCCTTCTCATCCTTCTTTGCCTGCTTCTTTCTCTCTTCTTCAGCTTTTGCTTCCGCGATTTTCCTCTCTTCCTCCATCAACTTGTTGAATTCAGCTGCTCCTTCCTCTATCCATCCTCTGAACACTCCTGTCAGCTGTGGGTCATCAATCGCATAGCTGACGGGTTTATCACCTCCAGTCTTCTCCACACTGAACCGTTTGGCGAGGAGAGTCCCAGCTGCAATTTCGTCTTCTCCGATCTGAACCAACACAGGAATCATCATCGTCTTCAGAGCAGAGAATGTCTTTTTGCCACTGCAATCTCTTTCTGTCCAGAGGTGCACACGAAACCCTTCATTTTGGAAGCGCTGTTCGATCCTCAGCATTTTCTTCATCACGTCGACGTTCTCCACCCAGTCCTTTTTGAAGCCAACTGGGCACACACAAATATCCGCCTTTCGTCCTCCAATGATGCCCAGACTTCTCCATTTGTCTTCTGAAGCAAGTGAGACGATTCGATCAAAACCAATTCCGAACCCAATGGCTGGGACACTTCCCATAGATGGACTCAGAATACCAATCAAACTGTCGTATCTTCCTCCTCCGACAACAGTTCCAAGTGACTTTCCTGTAGTGTCCTGGAAGATTCCCTCAAAGATGAGTCCAGTGTAATAGTCGTGTCCACGAGCGAGTGACGGGATGAACGAGATGGCGTTGCCATACCCACACTCAGAAACAACATCAAACACTTTCAGAAGCAATGCGAAGGCTGATTTGACTTCTGAGAATGTCGGGAAGTCAACAGGGTCTTCCATTCCTTCGTAATATCGTTCAGGTGCAATGATGTATGATTCAAGAAGTTTCAGACGACGAACGAAGGCCGGAACATCACCCGAATCTGTTTGGGTAGCGAGGGACCACCTGTCAGCGGCCGGGTTGAGGAACGAGAGAATCTCGACAGATTTTTCATCCAATCCCTTCTTCAGAAGTTCTTTGGCGACTTCTTCCCATGATTCTTTGTCGAGTTTATCGATTGAACTGCAGCATGTCATTTGGAGAGCCGATGGAACGCCAGCAATCATCATCATACTGCGGAGGAGAATCCTGTGATTGAGGAGGATGGAAAAGGAAGGAGTAACAGAAAGAGCTGTGAAGATTTCAGCCAGAATCAGAATAGTCTTCACATCGGCCATGTCGGGGATGTCGTTCCCAACAATATCGAAATCAAATTGGAGGAACTCACGGAAACGGCCTTTTGATTTGGAAACATTCTCTCCACGATAGACCTTCCCATACTGATAGCGAGAGAAGCTTCTGATATTCCGCTGGGCTACGTAGCGAGCGAGTGAGACGGTGAGATCGAATCGCATCGAAAGGAGTTCGCGTTCGGTGGTCTTTGTGTGGTCTTCGTCAATGTTTGTTCTTGGCATGATATCGTAGATTTGCTTGTTTGTCTCTTCACTTGCCTTTGCATTCAGAATCTCACGTCTTTCCATGACGGGGGTATCCAGCTTAGGGATGCCGTGTTTCTTGAAAACTGACTCAATTGTGTTCAAAACCCAGTCACGTTTCAACATATCTTCAGGTGCACAATCTTGCATTCCTTTTGGTTCCTTCAGCGTGAATGTTTTGGCGGCAGGAGTTGGTGTTTGTTCCGTCATCTATAGAGGAAATGATGGAAGAGAAAAATGAATTATAAGTGAGGTGAAGGCAAAAATTGAGTAATAAATTGGAATGAGAGAATTGTACCTCTGAAGTTAATCGAAGAAACTGATCTTCCCACGAAATCTTTTCGTCACTTTTCTACTTGCTATCCCTTGTTCTTGTGGCATTTTTCGAGTTTGACTTTATCCTTAGATGTCCTTTGTCGCATTGTTTCGCACAGTGACTCTATCTCTCTTTCTGGGACACCTTGATGCAATTGTCACTGTATTCGCAAAAAATCAGGTTGACGAAGTGATAAAAAAGACAAATGAAGAGAAGGAGGTCGAATGAAAACTCATGAAAACAAGAGAAAGAAGTGGAAGAGCATTTCAGACGATGTGAGCAAGATATCCTTGCCTGATCAGTTGTTCTGCATCTGATTTGTTCATATAGTACTCCACCCCTTCTCTAAGGGGGATAGAGTTCCCAGATCCCGTTACGATATGCCCTAGTGTCGTAAGAGCACGAACTCTGATGATTTCATCACGGGGCGGTGTGAGTGATTGAGTGAGTTGAAGGTTTCCGACGTTTTGACAGTACTCTTGTATTAGTCGAGAATACTGCTGAAAGTACTGGAGTTCATCTTTAGTTAAGGAAGATTCGAGTGACTTTGGCATGATGCCTGTTTCCCAGGCAATTTCGCGAATATCTGCTAATCTTGCGGAACTAAGAACATATATGATGCAATTAAGAGATTTAAACTGGTAGAGTTGCAGTGCCTGTCGATTTCGAGCGAGCCAGAGGATTGGGATCTCCATCCTCGGTTCTTTGTCCATACCATGCACAGAGCCCGACTGTGCAAGGGTTTGACGTAGTGCTGCACTCATTGTAAACAGTTCGCATATTTCTTTCTTGACTATCTTAACTTTTTCATCCTGTGGACAGTCATGAAATTCAAATTGATATAGAAGCAACGATACATTGTATGGTGGCAAAACATCTGCATGTGAGTGTGATAACAGCAGAGCAGCCGCGCTTTCTCCAGGAAAGACCATTGAGTCGTCAATGCAGCAGAAAAAGAAATTAGGGACACACAAGTTTCTCTTCTATCGCTCTTTCTGCTCATTATCAGAGGTCACCTGACTTCTGTTCCGGTTTAACTTCTCCTTCTCCCATGGAGCAGATGATTTCTCAACCCATTTCCGAGCAGTCTCCACATCACTCCACTTCGGATATTCTCAGCGATTCACACCATTTACAGAGCCAGTATCTTTCTTTTTTCGTTGGAATTCTTTATTTTCTATCTAAATCTTTAGACTTTTGGACTGCCTACAGCATATTATGAAGGTTTTTTGCTTCAATTCTTCCACCATCTCCTCTAGAGTTCTAACGATCCAATTGCGGCAGATCTCCTGTATCTGTGGATCATTTCTTCTCTTTTTCGTGCTTTTTCTTCCATGGAAAACAACACTGGAATGCAACATCAGTCCTTCCCGCTCAAACTTCAGAACATGAATCCTTCCATTTTCCCAGTATCACCGGATGATATTGTGCTTCTAGTCTCTTACCTGATCCACACTCATAACGTTCCGTTGGTTTTGGATGCTTTTGATCGATACTATCCAGAACATCCGTTCATCCATTTTCTTCAATTCCTTCTATCCCTCAAATCTGGTCAACCGCATAAAGCTCTACATTCTCTCGAGATATTCTTTCAATTAGGTCGAGTTGAGTGGAGCGAAGAACAGGATGATGAAGAGGAAGAAGAGGAAGCTGATGAAGAATCAGAAAACGAATCTGAAGACGAGGAAGAGAATAATACAGACAAAAATCAAGCCAAGAATGATAAAGATGACGATAAATTGAATGCTCCTGATGAACAGGACAACCCACCTTCACCACTAAGGCCAAAAAGTTTGGACGAAGACCAGACCAACTCACACTCTGAAGGGAAGGATGATACTGTCGATTTGTTCCTTACATCGAAGATATGGATGAAATCGTTAGCTATGCAGTGCTTGGTTGAGATTCTTTCAGATCACTTCACCCTTGACATGATCCATAAACTAAATCGGATACCCTTCCTTGACCAGGCAAATCCAAAGGACACAGAATCCTCAGAATCCACGTACTCAATCTCCCTCAAGCAACCCGTCAATAACATCCTTCCTGATTCGTTTCTGTCGTATCTGGAGCACTTCCCCCATTCGTCGTCTCCTCTCCCTCCGTCCACCCACACCTTCCGCTCGATACTCATTCACCCAATCAGCCTCTCGCCATCTTTCCTCCTCTCTCTGTCTCGCATGTGCGAGCAATTCCTTGACGACACAATTTTCAGCCCGTTCCACAAACACTTCGAGAACCTCACAAACAAGCAGGAGACACCACCCGTCACAGCTGCCTCTCCACAGCCAACACAGAGCGTGTCACTTCCTGTTGTCCGAAAGAAACCACAACGTTTTATTGTCAACTTTCAACAATCGCCGAAACAAAAGCACAACATCATCACAAATGCTCGTTTCTCCTCCTCTTCCTCCATCCTCTCCACCCTCCACATCCCCAACTTGAACAAGGCCCTCTCCATCATCCACAACTCAACTGAACTGCCTGACAACCAGCTCATCCAGGTCGTCACCACACTCGTCAACTCCGCCGCCCGCACCTCGTTGTCCACCTCGTCCTCGCTCCTCATCAACGCGCCCCTGCTCTGGCAGGTCCTCTGCGACATCATCCTCTCCCGCCAGCGCAACCCCATCATCGGCTCCCTCCTCCTCCTCTCCTTCACCTACCCCGTCCCCTCACCCAACACTCCACACGGCGTCGTCGGAAACTGTGTTGTGAGGGGTCTGCCAGACATGTCAGTTGAGATCCGCCTCTTCATCATGGCACTGGCCGAACGCATTCTGATCGCGACGGAGGACGAAATCTGGATCAAGGAGCAGATCAAGCAGGCCGAGAACGAGCCGCAGTCTGAACTCATCCCAATCGGATTCGCACCCATCCCAGGACAGTCTCTCGTCGGGACCACCTTCCAAAATCTCGATCCATCTCAGTCATTCACCAACAACCTTGCCTCGTCCCTCTCCCTCGCTTCTTCGTTTGCCCAATCGTACTTCACAACACCCGCTCGTCGCTCGTCGCTCATGTCGCAGACACCCGCCCAAAAGGCAGAGAAGGTCCATCCGCGACACGCCCTCATCAGCTCCATCCAAAACGAACTCGTCCTCCGAGCCTCTGCCCTCTCCGCTCGCATCGAACTTCCGCCGAACTGCTTCCCGCGCTTGTTTGTTCAGTCGAAGAAGCAGCCAAACGGAGGAGTCGACCCTTCGGCGAGCCCGACACCGGAGCAGGCAAACGCCGATCCAGCCTCTTTCCTCCCATCGTCAGAATCGCTCGAGAACGGCATCGGGTTCCTTCTGTCTCATGGCCTCTTCTCGACAGCCGAAGAGATCATCCGAAGATGGAAGGTGGCGTCGACCCAAGCCAACCACACAAACCAAAACTGCTACACACTCCTCACCGCGCAGTGGGCCCTCGCCATCGGAAAGGGAAAGGCGAAGCAGGACATGAAGAGTCTGAACCAGGCTGTTCGCCAATGTCTTCGAAAGCTCGACAGCCTCCGCACAAGCTCCGCGCGAAGGAGTGCCCTGCACAGCGAAACAGAGCTCTCTCTTCAGGCCTTCTTCTCCCACATCCCCACCTCGCAGCGACTTGTGCCACAGCTCACCATCGTCCCATCGCCGTCCATCGATCCTTCGGTGAAGGTCATGCTGAGCCATTCGTCGCTCCTCTCGCTCTCCTTCCACCACTCCCTCCCGTCCTCCGCCTCCTTCTTCATCTGCACCTTCGTCTGCTACCACGTCTCCCGCAGCCTCTCGCTTCCGTTTGATCTCGTCTTCTCCGCCCCGCCCTTCATCGTGATCCATCTTCTCCTCACTGCCCCCACCTCCACCCGCCCTCAGACCAAAGCAGCACACACCTCAGACCAGTTCTCGTCACCACTCAAAGAGAACGCCTTCTCATCGCAAGACACGTCGTCGTCTGAGACAGTCGCACACTTCACAGATCGCATCAATCTGATCCGTCTTTTTGCACTCGCAAAGAAGATCAAGCCGGAAGACCTCAGCAAGGTCGTTGTGGACTCCCTCTGCGTCTCGATGAACGTCGAGCAGATGAAGAACCTCAAGCGGATTCAGAGAGACCGCTGGGATTCGAACGAAATTGGGTTTGTCGAGCCTCGCACAAGAGTGGTCAAGGAGGAGTTCGGCTCCCCTGCCGAACTTGGCTTCTCGAGCCTTTCAACATCTCCCCGACAAGCTGCACGATCAGACGATTATGTCATCCAACTCGTCCCGAACCCCCATCCGCTGCGGAAGACCAAGTTTGTGGATGAGGAGGACAAGGTCGAGTCAATGAAGGAGAGCGAGGACCTGGCGGAAGACAGCGACGGTGCTGGGTCGACAACCGCCACGTTCCACCACTACCCATCGTCCCCCTCCGTCGCCTCTCTGCCTCACCTCACCCCTCTTTCCACTCCTCCGCAGACATACAACTCCTTCTCCCAGCCTCCGTCATTCGATCCCCACGTCAACATGAACACTCCTCCCCGCCTCCTCGACGTCCATCCCTCATCGGTGCTGTATCTGCTGACTTCGTCTCCGTACCACACAACGCCGTTCTTCACCATCTTCTCATCGCTACTCACCGATCTCTCTGTCTTCAGTGCTGATCTCCTCTTCAGAGTGTATCAGCATTCGCCGTTTTCGCAAACTCACTCCCACGTTGAAATCAAAGAGGTACAATCGCCTCCCGAAGACATCGGCGAACCCCTCGCGAGGACCAAGACTCTCCTCCACCTCAAACGAACCCAGTGGTTTGGAACGGACGAAGAAGTGTTCGAGATCGAGACAGACACAAACGAGGAAACGACAGAAGGCGAGAACGACCAGGAACGAGGAGCCCGATCACGGCAGGACGCCTCTCTGATCCTTTCTGGGTTGACTCTCCGCACATCGCGATCACCCGCATCAGCCACGCAATTCCCGTCCCGTCCTTCAAAACCATCTCCCACAATGGCATCCCCTGTGCGACGGATTCCACGAGAGTCAAGTGGAGACAGGCACGACAATTCTTCGGATCACAGTCCAATGCGACTTGTGAGCGACTCAGCCACAGGCGGCCATTCGTACTCCATCGAGACCCCGCTCTCTCGCTCCTTTGCTCGCGGAGGGCTTGACACTCCACTCCGCCTCGGGTCACCCTCAATCTCCGAAGATCTCCCACCGCAGTTTGCGTCGCCCGTCAAGGTGAAGTCAGTGAGTGATCTGCATGACTTCTCTGTCGCTCTGTACTGCCAGGAATGGGATTCTGTCAACCATTACGGACCGACATACCTCGCCTCCCGACACGACGTTACCGTTCCTTTCCCCATCCAGCTCCACGAGAAGTCTGTGTTTCCAGAAGACTGCAATCCAGAGCTGTGCACTCCAACCGAAGTCCTCCGACGAGGACGGACAGCGACCCTCTCTCGCCAGTTCTTCTCCCCCCTCACTCAGAACGACAGCGGGTCAGATTCCCAGATATCAGATCCTGCATTCGTGTCCTCCTTCTTCTTCCCCCTCCTCCTCACCAATCGAGTGGATCTCCTCTGCCTCGCCTACAACACAGCGTCTGACCAGAAGCTGCAGAGGATCGTCCGGTCCTCACTTCGCACGATTGCACACGAAGCTGTCGAAGAGAGGGAGTTCTCGATCCTCATCCGCATCCTCACCATCATCCAAGACCCAACAGTGTTTTCGTTCATCCCGACTCTTCTCCTCAACCACAACAAACTCCTTCTGCTCCAGACACTCCCATCAGAAAAGCACCCTCGCCTGAAGTGCATGCTTCGGAACTTCCTGTCCAACCATTCCGAGAAAAGCAGCCGCTCTTCGCGACAGAAGAGAGCAGCACCGAACACAACAAAAGAACCCCACCAGCCTGTCCTTCCCCAGCCGGAGACGAGCAAACTCGTCAAGGGTGGAGGCCACGCTGCTGTGGGCCATTCGCCTCGGCGCCATCGTTCAGGAACAGAGTCACAGCTGGTTCTGCCTGTTCAGCACATCAACCAGCTCAGCGAATTCATCGAGATCAACTACCAGCAGTTCTTCCTCCATCCCGCCTCCATCATCAATCTCACTCGCGCTCTCCTCAACATGCTTCTGATGGACTCCATCAAGAACAACCGCCCTGTCTCCAAAGCGGAGGCAGAAGACGACGACGTCTCCACCCTCCTGACCATCCTGACACAGCCAGACCGATCTGCTCAGAACACCAGCACTGCTCAGAATGCGCTCGTGACGGAGAACGGTGTCACCCCCAAAACTGTTTTCAGAGGTCTCATCGCCGTCATCCAACGACTTCTCAGTGCCTCGTTCCTTCTGACGCAAGCCCATTCAACGATCCTGGTCGCTTCGCTCAACTCTCTGATCCATTCCCTCTTTGTTGTCTCGAAGTACCCACAGGCACAATGGTCTGCTCTCCGACTCCTCGCCCATCATCGATCGTTCATCCCTCCGCCCTCTCGTGCCATCCACACCGTCAAGGCACAACTCCAGGCTTCACCAGGAGTCCAGAAACAGACAACTTCTCTCCCAACATCCATCATCTTGCCAGCTTCATTCCACCCATCCTTCCTCGACACCCATCTCATCCACCAGCATCAACTGTTGAACATCCAATCAAGCGAACACTCTCCATCAACCAATTTCACCCCCTTCCGCCCGATCTCCAACCATAACACCCAAATGTTCTCGCTCACTCCCCTCTCCCATCCTGCCACGATGGAGTCCATCCCGCTCGTTGCCTCGCTCGACACTCTCTCCATCGACCCTCCCTCGTTCAACCCCACCGAAGACGCCTTCCTCTTCTCCTTCCTCCGTGCGATGACTGAAATGGTGATCCACAACTCGAAGCTGTACAACTCCGAACTCGATCAATACGACGAGGACCAGCAAGACATCGAACGAGAGCTCGCCCACTTCGCACAAGGCAGCCCAACTGGAAAGCAGACGCCGCCCCACCCAGGAACACCAGACTCCAGTGCATCCAAGCAAGCTCCTCTGCGCAGCACAATCCAACGGAAGAAGAACAAGGCCGCTCCGAAGTTCGCCCTCGGAAAGGGCTACTCCCTCCCAAAGAAGATTGTTCCATCCTTCGGACACTTCGTCCCGAGCCGCGAAATCCTTTCCACGCCATCGCTCTTCCGCGCCTTCAATCTACTCTACCCACCCACCACACCGCTGAGCTTCGCCACATCCAACCTCTCCCCTCTCTCAGTCACCTGTAACATCCCGTCGTTCTCCGACCACTCTGTGATCCCCCATTCTCTCTTCCCAATCCTGATTGCTGAGTTGTCAGCGTTTCTCATTCCGTTCAGCTCTTTCTTTTCTTCTGATCCGTGGGGTTACTTCCTCTTCCACTATGCCATCGAGCGGAAGACTCCAGGTGTCATTCCAATCTTCCAAAGCGTCTTCCCGAGCAGCACCATTGCCCTCCAGCAGATGGTTGAAAGAACTGTCGAGAGGTGCAGACAGGAAGAGTGGAGGGTTGTGAGTGCCGAGAGGGCCAAGCACCTGAAGGACGACTCGGTGACCCAAAGCGAACACCCTCCCGCCTCGTTCAAGCTCTCGTCACTTGGCCAGTCTGCTGAGCTTCTGAAAAAGGCTCTCGACGCAATTAATTCTCCTCGTCTTGCGTGTCTGATATCCGAGGCAAGCATCGGAAAGCTTCCTGATGGCCGAAACATCCTGAACGAAATCACAATGAAGTTTGATGAAGGGCAGGTCGAGCGCCTCGAATTGTTCGTCAGTCAGTTTCCTCTGTTTGGTTGATTCTTCATTAATGTCTTGAGTTTCACTTCACTGGACAGGCATCGGCTGTTAATTCACTTATTTGCGCAAAGACTCTTAATGACACAACAGAATCGAGTGAAGTGAATCAAGACTCTTCAACAAACAAGAGATGCGAGTGCATTTCATCCTTTGATGACCGCAATCGGACGGAGGCGAACGGTTTTCTTGGAAATGCCAGCCTCGTGACACGTATCCACAACATCATCGACGTTCTGAAGAGAGATCGAGAGGGAGAAGCCATACTTTGTAGCTTTCAGGAGCCTCCTCCATGACGAGTTTAGGAGACGCGACTCGGATGGAAATGCCCTTCTTCTTCAAAGCTTCCAGCACTTGCGTGTGGTCCAGAGCGTGGCTGTGACGTGAATGAGAGAGAGGGGAACACACCGTGACTTGTTTCGAGACTTGGCTCTTCCTGCTCCGTGGCACGTCGACCCAAACGTTGTTTCAAATCCCTTCTGCGTCCCGGTCATGATGTAGCTGCCTGTTCCCATCGTTCCTCCGATCAGGACAGGCTGCCCGATTGTTTGGTAGTCAACTGGGATGAGTGGGTGGTACGGCGGGAAGGCGCGAGTGGAGCCCTGCGGAGAGAGATGAAGAAGAATGAGAAGAGACCTTGCGATGAACAAGAAGCTGCCTGGGTTTCCCATCCACCATGTGCTGCTCTGTCTTGCAGATGTTGTGTGACGTGTCGTAGAGCATCGTCATCCCCAGGTCGTCCGGGTCTTGTCGGAAGATCTTGGAGAAGGCCTGTCGCGTGAGGAACGTCATGCTCTGCCTGTTCACCCACGCAAAGTTCGCTGCACAGCTCATTCCTTTCAGATACGCCTGGCCTTCTTTGGAACCAATCGGGGCACAAGCAAGCTGCCGATCGTTGAGTGTGATTTTGGACTCAGCCATCGCTTTCTCCATTTCGATCAGCGCGTCTGTCGCCACTTGATGTCCGAACCCTCGCGATCCCGAATGGATCATCACCACACACTGTCCCTTGAAGAGACCCATCTGCTTCGCCGCTACTCCATCAAACACTTCGTCCACAATCTGGATCTCGGCGTAATGGTTCCCTGCGCCGAGTGTGCCCATCTGTGGACGACCACGTCGCTTAGCTCGGATGCTCACTTGGGCTGGGTCGGCTTGGAGCATTCTTCCATTCTCTTCGCAGTATTCTTTATCTTCTGCCCAGGCATATCCCTCCCTGAGAGACCAGTCGAGGCCGAGTTCCTTGGATGGAGGAAAAATGATGGAATAAGGGGAAATGAGGATACTAATGCTGCGTCTAAATCTTCCATAGTTGTTGGAATAACACCCTGCGAACCAACACCAACAGGGATGTGATCAAAGAGAGATTGTGCCAATTCTTCTTTGTGAGGCTGAACGTCGGCTTCAGTGAGATTTGTTCGGAGAACTCGAACACCACAGTTGATATCAAAGCCTACACCTCCGGGTGATACAATACCTTTTGGATCCTCCATATCAAAGGCAGCAACATTTCCGATCGAAAAGCCATAGCCAGAATGGCAATCTGGGAGCCCAATTGAATACTTGACAATTCCCGGAAGGGAGGCTACATTGGCCATTTGCGTAACGGCAGGAAGAAACCCACCAAATCCAGCAATGGAGTGATAGTGTTCCAGTTCTTCGAAGAGCAATGGAGAGAGCTTGTTGTTCACAAAAAATCTCACTGGAACAGTCATATTTGGAACAAATCCTTTGTCGATCTCATATTCACAAGAATTAATTCTGTGAATGAGTTTCAAAGATTCTTGGTATGAGCGCATTTAAGTGGTGGTTCGATCTTATCGTGTGGTATTAACACGAAGTGAAAATGAAGAAGAACACAGCAACATTGTTTTTCTTTGATGCTGTTCATGTTGAGAGGAACAATCAGAACAATTAAGATGCCAGAGGCTCGAATGAAGAAATGTTGAGATGAACTCCTTCTACTCATTCTCCGTCGAAGTACTGATCAGCTTCCGGAGGATAGAGACCCAGTCCATCTTCATTCAATCGTCCCTGAACAGATAAGTCAAAAGAGAAGCACACCCACACAACCATTTGAAAAGTGCCGTCAGAAATTGATTCTGGCTGGCGAATCAAATCAGCATCACCAGGATCATCGAGCTTTGGTTCACCCTCAGCTGTTACTGGAGACGGAGCTGGTTTATCTTCCTCAGGTTTCTTCTCGGTTTGTCCTGATGCAATAACTGTGGGTGGAGGTGCTTTTCCAGGCTGAACGGCCTCTGCTGGGGTCTTCTTCACAGCGGGGGGCTTGTTCATGACATAAAATTTGGTTTCGACAACTTTGAATCGGATTACAGACTTCGGAACGAGTCTCGAGACTTTGCGGGTGACACGGTCATTGATGACAAAACATTGTGCCTCAGTATCGCTAATAACAGTGGAAAATATCAGAAATAGATACTATGAAACACCACTCGGAAGGAACCATGGTGGAATGAGGATATGTTTGAAGAAGCCCAATGTGACTAATACTGTGAGAAACAATGATATCATACCCTGAATACCCACGTGAAGACTAGATCCAATGACTGTGCCAATCATTATTTCATTTGGAAAAGGCTTGAAGACGACAAGTCGAAATGTTGTTTCAAGGTAGGCATCACCGTCACTAGGATGAACTGAGCTTTCTCCAATCCTACTAACATCATAGTTAGTGATTGAAAGTCCGACACCTGGGATGAACTAGAGACATGACGATTATTCAGTGAGTGATGGATAACGATACTGTATTTGTGTACACCATCGCAAGAGATTGATCAACAGCTTCAGCTCTCGGTAAATTGAATTTATACGGTGGAATACTGATCGTTTTTGTCAGTTCATGGAGAATTAGCATAGATGGATCGCTGTCATAAAACGGTGTGGTCTGATCGAAATACTCTTGTTTGATCCAGCATAGAATGCCTTGAAATAGACCCAGCAGATTTAAAATGATTTTCTAATGATGAAATGATCACAAAAAATTAACATGTACCTCAAAAACAATTGTGGAAAAGTTGAATCATTGTTGATCCGGTTCAGGGGCGAAGAGGTTCATATCAACAATCTTAAATGATTGCAGCAACCTTTTGAAGATTTCTGTGTATTCACTCTGGACAATCTGCTCTTCAATCATCCGATTATGTTCAGTTTCCTCAAAAGAGGAGTCAGACCTCCCGCTCAGAAATGATGCTGTCCCAGCCGGGCGGCTGATTTCATAATCCCCCAAATTGATGAGAAAATCATCGATCGTTGGATTTTCGGGACGAGTTGGAGGTTGTTGTTTGGGAGTGATTTCGCCAGGGAGAGTGATGTTTACATTGATCAAGATATCTGTTTCAACTTCTTTGATACGAATTAAACCAATATAGGAAATGACATCGTGGTTGTGGAATCGCCCGAGGACATGGTTGACAACGAGACAGAATTTTGGAAAGGTCGGACTAATATTTGTCAAAATGACTCAAAAACGTACCTCACACATGGAACCTCTTGGTTAGTAAGAGTGCAGTTGTAATGAACAACAACATCTAACGATTGATTGAGCTCCGAGAGATCTTTATAATGAAAAGCGATTGCTGAACTATCATCGATAGGCGCTCTTTCCATGATCTCGATGATGATACTACAATTAATACCCAGTTAAGAAGGTCAATCAACACAGACTGGTTTAATTGGTTTGTCGGGTGAAGATATATCTCCTGATTATCTTTGAGTGATTGAAACATGGAAAGAAATAACTCAAATAAAGACAAAAGAGAGACCTTGAACAGGGCGTCCTGTAGAGGCATCAACCCATGTTTTTGGGAGATCTACTTCGATAGCTCCACCAAAAAGATCACGATGAGCAAACTCCATCCGCTTATGGTATCTCCAAGCCTGGTTAGATTTCCGCTGAACTTTTCAGAAAGAAAACTTCATCAAAATTGAAAAGGAATGTGTTTCCATGGTGAAGTGTTTGTTTTTCTACTTCTTTGGCTTCTTCTTCTTCTTTGTGCCAATTGCAGCTTGAAGAACTGTCAAAATCTCTGGATCCTCCAGTTTCTTCTCACTTTTGACATTTTCCTGAGGGGGGAGCTTGAGGCCAGCAATGTGGTCGATGCCACGTGGTGTGACCATGACGGTTGCTTTGAATTGTGCGACAAACTCTCCATTCTTCTCAAAGATCTGTGGATATGTCTCGAGCATGTTGTGTTCGAGCATCTCCTTCAAACCAACTCTTGGATTTTTGGTTTCAAGCATTCTTGTGGTGAATGGGAAGGTGCTGAATTTGGATGAGATTTCGCTAAAGACTGTTCTGGAGGCTTTGAGCTTGAGCATGTACGACTCTTCCACAGCATGCTTGAAGATGGTTGGCTTAAAGCGGTCAGCCATTTGGCGTGGCTCCTTTCCTGTGCCTGTGCTCATGACGATGTCGAGGCAGATGACATCCCCCTCCTCAATCACCGAATCAGGAGCAGGACGTTCAGGGGAAGCAGCGTTTGAGATGACCTTGTGACCGTCGATCACAAACCTCTTCAGCTGATGGGAGAGGACCCCTTCAACTGGGCTGACTTCGTACACTTTAGCAATCTTTCCAATCATCGCTGTGATGTCCTGGGTTTTGTTTCCGGGACGAAGCATACGAATGGCAGCGGTTGCAGCAGCGTGAGCAGCAGTGATGCAATCAGCACGACGATCTGTGACTGGAGTCGCGCTGACGAGAACGGTGTGAGATGCACATGTGCAGTACCCATCAATATGGCATCCAAGATCACTGCGAAGAGAGACGTGTTATTATGGCACATATAGATGAAGGAGAGGAGAAAATACATTTTGACGACATCACCGTCCTTCAGCGTTCTTGTTTCGGTATCCTCGGGTGAATAGTTTCCAACACACTCATTAATAGCAATGCTTGTGGGAAATGCAATGCCTTTCTCGATTGGACCATCATCGGTCATTTGATTGTAGATTTTGCCAGTTTCAGTTAGGAGGTGTTTATCAGCAAGATCTGCAATTTCAAGGATCGGTCGCCCTGGTGTACATGCAGCCACAGCTTTTGCGAGTGCATCTAATAATTGAGGAGTTATTCATAGAATGAACCAATGGATAGATGGCATGATTAAACGAGGAGTAGTGTAGATACCATTGGTAATCTGAGCACATGTTTTGTACTTTTCAATGACAAATGAGTTAAGGACGTTCTCCTCGTCCTCAGTCTCGGCTGGATGGGGAGCCTTTGGATCCATGATGAAGATCTGCCCCTTTAATCTTGACGTTGACATGTGAAATGAGAATTTCAGCTCTTAATTGGTGTCATCTCGTCTATAGTGACGATTAGTGCCGAGAGATTCCAGAAAACAAGAGGATTAAAATGAATGAAGATGGATTTCAGAGAAAACTTGAGCAGATGAAGAGATGGCAGGTTCATGTGATAGATCGCATTGCCGCTGCCAACTCATCCTCTGTTGCCATTTTAACTTGGTTGAGAGCCCTGAAAAGATCATCAATTAAAAGAAAGAGACATCTCTAATTTCATTTTAATTATTTGTTTATTCTGATTTTGTAGACACAACGTCGAAAGCAAATCGATGTTTGCCTGAAAGGTAACATCAAAAAGATGGCATACTTGTGCCTTTCGGCAATGGTTGAGGAGAAAATACATGTTTTGATACACAACGTGAATCTGATCACGAAGTTTGGATCGCTATCGAAATTTCAACGGAGAGTAACAAAGAGAGGAGAAAAAACGATTTCTGGCGAATCCGGGGAATGTTGGATGAACTTGACATGCAGAGCGATTAAAAGAGTTATTAGTTCGTTGAGTTGGCCTGGAATCTCTACAGAGAATACTGAAACAGAAGAAAAGGTCATGCCAGTGAGTTTCGTTGATGTGAACAGTTCGGGGACACCAAAGTCTTTGAGTGAAAGATCTGGCTGACCATGCTAAAAGAAAGGTAATACAAAATGAATCATGATACTAAAGTTGACAAACCGTATATTGCACTCCAAAACTCGAATAGTTACTTCCGACTGCAGGTGGTTCAGGAGGAGGTGGGGGAAGAATTGACTCGCTTCCATAAAGACGATACCAGGGTGGAGGAGGAGGAAAAGTCGACTGAACTGTTTCCGACATTGATACCAACAGAATGTCTGCACGTCAATGGCGAAAAGTTCGAAGTTTTGAAGGATGTTATAGTTTGTGGGTTTGTGATCACTTGATTTGTGAAACTGTTGAAGATATCAACCAACATATGGTGTGAGGAAGATGTTCAAAATACGAGAAAAGATTCTCAATATCGATATTAACATGAAAATTGCCTCAGAATTGAAGTTGAACGAAAGAACGATTCAGAAGTTGATGTGTTAGGTATACAACAAATCGTTATCGTCTTCGGCATTCAAATCCAAATACTTGACAGGAGAGATCTCGACATCATCTGCCTCGACATCAGGTCGAATGTTGTGAGTCTTGGCCCGTTTTTTCTGGAAAAGCAATCAGGATCAACAAAAGGATACCAAAAGTTTGGGATACATCGCAGGGTCTGGGAGAAGGTCAAGAGGAGACGGAAGTGGAGGTGCTGTGAAGAAAGGATGGAGGAGGGCTTCGCTCGCAGATATACGTTTGTCTGGATCGTATTCGAGCAATTTCAACACTAAGTCTCGTTCATTGTCGTCGATGTGGGAGAGAATATTGTCAATATTTCCAGAAGAATCAGGAAACGGTATGAAGCCAGGGTATGCCGAGAATTTCTCCATCAATTCGGGACTAGGCTGACCAAGTATCTCTCCAATCACTCTTATCTGCCCAAGTGAAGATGTCCCCGGGAATATTGGGCGAGTTCTAGAGAGATATAGAAGAAGAAAGAGAGACTCCTGCAGAAGCTCAAGATAGATGCATCCAACACCCCACATATCTCCAGCGGATAGCCATTCTCGTCTCCCAAACAGACGTTCTGGAGATGTGTACCAACTAAACAGGCTTGATTGAGAGAGAAAATACCTTGTTCTGTTCATGCAGAGAAACCGGTCGGGAGGTGGCTGAAATGAAACACTCAATCCAAAATCGGAAAGATGAAGGGATCGACGTCTTGAAACAAGGAAATTTTCTGGTGTGATATCCTAATAAGAGCGTTGCGTTGATGACATAGTAATTCAGACCATGTGGGCGATCTGCTTCAGATGACAGGCTGAAACAGCAGAGAGCATTTCTCGTAAATATTCTTTGCGGATTTCAAGTGGAAATATTCCATCAAATCCAGAAATGATATTGCGAAGGTCGGTTTCCATGAGATCGTAAACCATGCAATGGCGGCCTTTGCTATCGTGAAAATCTTCGCGAAAACGCAAAATATTGTCATTTTGAAGTACACTGACAGCTGACAATTCGCAGTCCATGTGATGGTCATCCTCAGGGTCAACTTTTTGAATATGTCGTTTGATACAGACTTGTTCTCCGGATTCGAGGTTTCTAGAGAGGTACACCTTCGAAAAAGATCCTTCTCCGATCCGTTTTATGTTTTCATATTTATTCATGAAGCCGTGATTGTGACGAAAATGGATTAGAAAAAAGTCTGATGGGCTTCATCTCTCAAAAACAACCGATTCACTATTTCTTTCCAGAAAAAACCTCAAGTAGCGACAACAAACAAACCAACCCTCGATTGTTCACCACTTTCTGTGATAATTGTGAAGAGTGGGAATACTCTGGATGAACACGTGGAAACAGAAGAGAAATGATAATCCTTTGATGAGATGAGAACAATCAATGAAGACACCACCTACTGTGTGAGGACTGGAATCGATTTGGGAGTGTGATGGAGCAAGAAGTGGTTGGGTGTTGTGTGTCGGGGTGTTGGATCTGGCCTGCGTGAACACGTCGTTCTCGTCGTGCGTCAGCCAGCCGAACACTCCAGACTTGTATCCAAACCAGAACTACACACAAGGTGAACGCTTCGTTTACCCATATACCTATCACGACACCACCATCACTTCGACATTCACTCTCTGCCCTTTCCGCGAGATGCCAGGAACATTTGGAAATATCTCTGAATGCCAAACGACCGGGTCGGTCAAAAACGTGGGAGGCAGTATACAAATAAACAATGTTTTGCTCCTCACACTCGCAGATTCATTCTTCGAAAAAGGAGAAGCCGATTGAGATTCAGCTGTTGCAGCGCCTAATTATCCGACAGTTGCCATTTCCAACTGTTCATTCGTAGATTATACGTCTGTGAAGAGGGGAATCGTTTGTTTCGACTTTGAGTGACGATCTTGACTCTGGCATTCCTGAGCTTCAGAAACTGCGTGTCAACGTCTGAGCTGAATGCCAAAGATGTATTCCTTTTTAATCTCACGTTTGCGACTGTCCAGTCGATAATCCAGTTTTGTGATTCCTCTGAAAAAATCAATGTTGATGAATGGTGAAGAAGAACAACAATAATAATGGGCATCTCATTTCACAAACCATGATTGACTGTGAACCAGCACAACTCCTTTTCAAAGAAAGTGGACCTCTTCGAAAAAGGCCTCGTTCTTTCGATGTCGAGGATGATCCATCGACGTTGAAGAAAAGCGGATTCAAAACGAATCCATTCCTCATTTATTCACAGAATCACCTCTCAAACTTCTCCCAAATGCACTCCCATGAATTCATCTCACCATCTAGCACCTCTGATTCCTCACAGATGCTTGTTGATCGATCCCCTGATTTCGTGTCTCGTGGAAAACTCCGTCGTCTTGATTCCCCCCCTCTTCTTTCCGAACTCTTCCACCCTGACAGGACTGAACCCGTTCCTAACGTACCTCGTTCCAAACAGCCTTATATCAACCCGGATTTTCAACCAAGTATTGCCCTCGTCTCTCATCATGATCTCTCTCACTTTTCTGACTTTCATATCAATTTAAAAAGTCCTTGACCAACTTCCTAAACGGCTCCAACATTTGATAGAAACAAATGGCGCTAAGAATCCCGTGTTCACACTTCGTGATCTCGAAATCGTCGCTAAAAAGGCCACAGAAATTGCGGACTCGACTTTGGGGAAGAAATACGAAGACATGTACGTACAAAAGGTTCAATGTGTGTTCTTCTCTGTTTCATTCCGGTTCTCGACAGCATATCATGAACTGAAACAATCTGAACAACCCACGCAAAGTCGTCCTCGAAATGCTGATTTTTCCTATATTTCTTGATTTTTTTGCACTAATTTTCTGTTCTACTGGACACTATCTCTTGATTTCATCTCACCCAACCCTCTTTTCTTAACTCGGTCAACCACATCTTAAATATCTGTCTACGCCCAAAGGAGAAGATGGGCACCTATTTTGGGAGTTGTGAGTGCGAAGAATGGATCGTGCTTATTTCTCACAACACCAGCTCTTGTATCTGAGGGTTGTGTTTTTCTTAGACTTTCGAATGGTTGAGGCATGGGTGAGACTACTTTCCTCGGCAATCGCTGACTGACAGATTCTGGACCCAGTCCGAATCGCTCCTGCGAGAGGAGACGAGTCTCGTTCATGAAGTCCACAAATGAGCGATGCACAACGTCTCCAGGATTCATTGCTGGCAGAAAGACATTGAAGAACTGGTCGACATAGCATTTATCGTCGAAAGGAAGACTGTCATCCATTGTGAGAAAACAGAGCAGGTTCCGAGCAAAGAGAGCAATCGACATTCGTTCCAGGCGATCCTGAGATTCCGGATTTATTTGCAGTGTTCGAGGGAGTTGAAGAGCGTTAAGAGAGTTCTGTGCTCCGAAATGTTTGGAGAAGACGTTCAAGTCATTCACGTAATCAGCAACATTCTCATCCTCTTCTTTTTCATCAACAAGATTTGCTTCGTAATTGGCCACGTTCAGCAGATGATCTCTGTTGTCCATGTACACACCGTTCAGCAATTTCCCGAGTCCTCCGAATTGAGTCAACATCTCACGGCGTGGAAACCCATCATCATGACTTTCATCGCTGTTCTCTTCCTTTTCTTCCCTTCTGTGGAATGTAAGAGAAAAGTACGAGATTTCTCTGATCAGGAGGAAATATTGAATCGAGATTACCTTCTCTCACTCCTCTCACACTCTAAAACAGATATCATTGATGTTGATGCAAATTCGATGAATGAATATGCAATCTATAAACCGCGTGACTACAATGTCATTGCTGTCTTTGATGGTTCATCAGCCATTTGTCCAGCCTGCAAGTATACCGTTCATTTGCTGTTCAAATGTCATTCTCCTTTACAGAGCATTTCAACCAATCATCAAAGGATTAGGTTCCCTCTTCATCATTATATGATGACATGAAATCGCCATTTTCTTTTTTTGCAGGAGGCTCATTGAGACGAGCTGATTTGAACGCAACAAACGATCCGGTCTTCATTCTCCGTTATACTCTTCAACAAAAGCAAGAAGATATTCAATATATGCAAAAGGTCTCATTCTATATCATTTTAGCTCAAGTTCAGCTTGGAATAACTTATCTTCCAGCATTTATTTGGTTTCCAAAAAGTGAACCAGGCACGCTCCCGTGTCGTGAAGTCAAACAGATAAATAAACAGCATGTATGAATATTTGCTTCATTTCTGCGTCCTGAAGATCTATAAACTTCCCGGCCAGTACATCTCCTCCCAACATTTTGGAGCATGGGTTACCAAGCGAACAGGGCTTGTTTACGCTTCAGATGATGCAAATACTCAACAGGACTTCACTCTTACGCCTTTCATCTTTTTCGTTATTGTTGGAACAGTAACCCTTTGTGGGTCTCTGGTCTTCTACTTGTATACAAGCTGGGGAAAGAAAGCCTTGTGGACAATCGTCCCCATCGTTTGCTTTCTCTTGAGCAAATGAATTCATTTTCATCGTCTTGCTTTTATCTCTTCAACAGATTGTCGTTCTTTACTCGATTTCTGGCTTTCCTGCGTGGAGGATCAATCAGTCTCCTTTCTTCCTCAGAAGTGGAAACAACCGGAACGTTTACTTCTATCCACAGGATTCAGGCCGTATTCAATTAGGCTCTGAATCATTCATTATGGCTTTCTTCTGTATTAGTTTCCTCTTCTTTCATCTTTCACTAGTTCTTGTCTGCGGGGCTTGTCTCGTCGTATATGGGGTAACCTCATCTCCTCTCATTGCCTTTGTGGCTCTTGCAACAGGAATCATCTTTTATTTAATGATAAACCTCATTACTTCGTTCAAAAATTGAGAGTTAATCTTTGAATTCTCTTCTTTCTCCACTTCACATGCCTCATCTTTTTTATCACCGAGCATTCTTTCTATCATCCCAAAGACGAATCATTTTGCACACTGAAGGCAGAGTCATGTTCCGTCTGGGTTGGGAATGATAAGGCTTTGAGTGAAAGACAATTCAAGACTACTCCCTTCATGAAATGGGCAACGGTCAATACGAAGAGTGGCATGTCTAGTATCCATTCTTGAACCCACTTCTGTCTTCTGAGTGACGGCTGAGGGTTCTTGGTTTGGTGTGAGAGTGGGGGACACCAGCGGGCTTTCCGAAGTATTTCACTGCTTCTCTGTTGTTCTTTGGTCCGCGGAGGAGCAGGGTGTTGCGACCAGTTGGTGCTTTCATGGCAAGTTGGTCGAGGGAGATGCATTCTCCACCAGCACGTGTGATTCTGTCGCGGGCTGATTGGGTGAAGCGAAGAGCAGCAATGCGCATTTTTGGAACGTTGAGGAGGCGGACATCATCGGTAACAGTGCAAACACAGACTGCAATGCGCTCTGGAACTTTCTTTGTTTCGCGAGCGATTCGGCTGACAGTGAGTGGAGCACGGTGAATACGGCTGAGGCAAAGGCGGTGAAGGATGACTTTGTCGAAATTAGAGTGTGTGCGGCGAACGAGGTATCTGTACAGCTAAAATGGACAATGGTTGACGAGTTGAGAAAAACATATGATAGAACAATTATGAAGAAGAATACCTTCACCAACATGCGCAGATAGGGATCATCAGACTTAGGCTCACGACGGACAGCCTTTTTAGAGCGACCACCAGCAACAAGATCGATACCCTAGACAAGAAGAGAATTCCATCAAAAGACGATGAGTTTTCGATAATACAGGAGAAAGAGATCAAGAAATTGTCTCAACAAGTTCATATAGTAGAAAACATTGCAAGAAAGATGAATATCTCCTCTTAGTACAGACCATGGAGAATCTCGAATTAGATCAAACCCAATGTCTGCTTCTGGTTTTGTCCAATTCAGAAAATCACCTCGAGATCGTCGTGTTGTCACTCTTCCGAGAACAATAGACGAAGATTTCCCAGTATGTGGACAATGCTCGTGTGTCATGTCCAGACGACGCAGTTGGCTCCCTGACAGTCCAAGAATGGGCCGGTGTGCTTCGACTTTCTTTATTTCAGGTCAAACTGTATGACCACACAGCGAAGTATTCCAGATAGTAGTATGCCACTCTTTTCAGCCTCATTTCGCATTTCATATCTCACCAAACACAAGTTGACAAAAATCGTATGTTGTCTCCTGACATTTTGTCAAAATGACTCTTCTTATACGTTTCTTGTTAGATGGAATATGTGTTGGATTTGGTGATACTCCCATTTCTGATGCAGACATTCAGGAATTCTTTCTTGGCCTCAGTGAGTTTCCCGTTCACTTTGGCTTTTGGAATGCTCCTCAAACCTCATCGAACGAGATTGATAGACACGTATTTTTCTACAACCGTGATGTCCGTGACAAGTTCTTGAAACAACATCCACTTATCGTCTGCCAATCATGGTTTCAACCCTCATTGTCTCTTCCGCTCTCCTATTCCTTCTTACTGTCATCAGCAAATCAAAAACGTCATCCTTCCGATCTTTGGTCCCGACCTTCCCCTTTTTTATTTGCGCATTGTCGACCCATCCAACGATCGGTACAACATTGATGAAATGCGAGCTGTTCTCGACATTATTCTCGGGAATCGTTTCGAAAAGACCTACACTCTCGGCCACATCGCTCTTGAGAAAGTTTCATTGGTCTCTTTTGAAACCACAGCTCAGCTTCGTCAAGCTGAAATGTTGCTCAAGAACAGCACATCATTAGGTCACCCAAACCAAATTTCCACTGTCACTCGCGAGAATCTCGTGGTCCACAAACTTTTAGTTGAGTATCTTGTCTCTTTCTTTCGGATATTCCTTTCTTCCGATCCTTCTCCAGATTTATTGAGAACAGAAGTTGGTATCAAACAGTCGATCTGGACAACCCCCATAATTATATTGTTGATCTTTCAATACTTATCAAGCTAAGGAATAGGATAAATGATATGATTGTAACGTGGATTGAAGATACAATGAAGAAAGACGAGAGATGGGCAAATCTTCCAATTCCTCGTCTTGAACTCCACATCGAACACGGACACTTTACTGGAACAGGAAACCTTTTCTTCGATTATACTGATGATGGTGCTGATGTCTGGTTCCTCTTGTCTTAATTTTTGCTTAGGCATCACAACACTTTCTAAAATATTACCCAAAAAACGAATTTGTCGTCGATCTGGGATGGAACGAAGAACATCCCACGTACGTTCTCCTCAAAAACGACGTCCCCCCCGCCAAATACCCACCACCGCGAACACAGTCCCAACCAATCCCTTCAGCCCTCCTCCCGCCCGAAGAACGAGTCCCCCTTCTTTCTAACGCCGACCTCCCTCCTTCATCTATCCATCTTCCCATTTTCCCAACCAAAATGTCTCTAATGAACAAAAACGCACCGACATTCGTCCCCCGTTCACACACCATTCCCAGAGAGAAGGAACCCACATCACCTCCCGCCACCCTCCCTCTGACCACCTCCGATAATGGTGATACCAGCCCACGTTTTCCAAACACGGACTCATCGAACTTTAGCAGCGATCCAACCAATTTCCTCTCAACCTCCTCCTACCTCACCCCCGAGACTCCAACAATCGCCGATGGACTGTCCTATTCTGACCTGCTCTTTTTAAACAAGAACTCGGATAGTCACAATTTCGGCGATGGCCTCTCCTTCCCCGACCCTCTCCTTTCAACCAAGAGCTCCCAGAACCAGCCTACCCCCGATGGACACTCCATACCCGACTTTCTCTTATCAAGCAGCCTGGACTCGCAGCTTCCCAGCCTTAATTGATTTAGAGCCCGATTTGGGTCGAAGTCTTATGTTCAACCGATCCACGTTCCCTTCTGTTCTGCTGCACACAAAAGGGCACAATTTCAAGTTTTTATCGCTCACACTTCACAACGATAATTCAAACGTCCTTGTTCAAAACAGCCCCGCAAGAGGAGAAGCAAGATTGGCGATGAAAAGAAGAGAACCGCTAACTCGTCTCAGAATTCCTCGTCTGAGTCGTCCGTCCCTCCCTGAATCACCTCATTGTCAGACTGTGCTGACGACTCCTGACTCCGCTCTTGGTCTTCCGACACGTCACCATCCACAGCATCTTCCTCAGCCTCGTTGTCCTCGTCGTGTTCACTCGGCTCCGGCGTCTGCTCCCGGAACTCCTCTTCGTCATCCTGCGGCTCCTGCCCTTCCTCCTCCTCTTCGTCGTACTGCCTGTGCCTCTCCTCCTCCTCCTCTTCCTCCGATCGATCATATTCCCCCGCTGCCTCCTCCGAGTCCTCGTTCATTCTCCGCCCAACTGCGTGGTCGCTCTCCTCTCCCTCGGGCTCGTCTTCACTCACAACATCCCCACCCTCGCTGGGCTGGTTGTGGTCTGACTCTGGCTCGTGTTCGGATGGGATTTCTTCATCCGAGTGATGGCTATCCTCGTCGTCCTGCCTCGGCTCGTCGTCCTCCTCTCCCACTTCATCCACGGGCTCCTCGCTGTGGTGGTCGTACTCTGCGGATCGTTCTGTTTCGACCTCGTCAGCATTTGACTGCTCCACGTCCTGCCCATCCTCCTCTCTGTTCATCTCGTCCTCCTCTCCACCCATCTCCTCCTCCTCTCTGCCCATCTCCTCAGCCATCGCACGCTCGTCTGCCTCTCGCATCTGCCTCTCAATCTCCCTCTCTTCTTCCATCTGTCGAATCTCCTCCTCTCTTCTCCTCCGCTCCTGGTTCTCCCGCTGCCGAGTGTCGTCTGGCACTCTCTCATTTTCCCTCCCTCGCTCAAACTCGAGCTCCTTCTCCCGTTCTTTGATGTGCTTCACGAGTGCTTGAGACGTGTCGCGCATGTTCTGCGAAGCCTTCTTGTCCTCGTCGCTCATCTGGTTGAAGCATTGGGCGAAGGCTCGTGCTGCTTGCTTTGCTTCGTCCAACCGGTCCACGTTGGCAAGAGAGATGGCCAGATTCAAGATTGGGAGCGGATCACTCTCGTCCATCGACATCGCTTTGTTGTATGCGTCGATGGCGTTGTCTATGTCTTCCAATCGTGCTAAAGCGATGGCCAGATGCATGTATCCATGCACATGGTGTTTGTTCATCGAGAGAGCCGAGGTGAAGGACAGATACGCTGAGAAGTTTCTGGAACGCGAGAATAACAATGAAAGAGATTGAAAGCGGCAAGAGTAGCATAAGAATCACTAAATTATGGGATTCATACTGGCCAGCTTCCAGATACAGAAGTCCAAGGTTGTAATGAACATGCCAATCAAAAGGAGCGAGTTGTTTGGCGCGTGTGAGACAAGAAATTGCCTGAACGAAATAATGTCAAAGAAAAGCATGCTGCCTGTGTTTTGCCTTTTTCATGAAAACACATCCCGATGTTATTCCATAATTCTGAGAATTCTGTTTGTCCAGCTGCAATTCTGAGGAGAATGAAGAGACAAAGGAGAAACCGATATTTTGAAAGAGCAACATCTATGTCACCCTTCTCCTGAATGATTGTTCCTGCAGCTAAAATAGCCTAGGAAGAGGATAGAGAGAAAGAAATGTGAGACTCTTGGATTCTTTGGATCGATGGCTAAGGCTTTCCCAAGGTAGTCAAATGCTTTATCATTATGCCCGAGACGAAGGTGAATAACTCCAACGATTGTTAGAAGTTCTGTATTGTCGGGTGAGAGAGTGAGGGCATTTTCGTACATTGGGAGAGCTTCTTCGTACCGTTCTAATGAACTATAGATTTTGCCAAGAGTGCAAAGTGTGAGTGGATTCGGTTCAGTTTCAATGGCTGATAAATATATCTCAATTGCCTGAATGAAAAGGAGAAATGTCAGAATGATGGTGAATGTGATACTTGATCATCCATTCCAAGATTTTGGAGGCACATTCCCTTGTTATGGAGTGATTCCCAATCTTTTTGTGGAGAAAGGGACAATGATTGATCAAACGCAGAAATAGCGTCGTTAAATCGACCAAGGAGCATGTTCGCCTTCCCTAATTGTTTCAGGTTGTCGGAATTGTTTGGATTGAGGTGTACAACTTTCTGAAAGAATGCCAACGATTCTTGAAGTCTTCCCTCTTGTCGTAGAATCAAAGCTTTGACGTATAGAGCGTATTCACTTGAGTCATCAGAGGATTTGAGTGTTTTTTCAATGAGTTCGAGGCATTTTGTGAATTCTTTTGCTACAAACAAATTATGAATCCATTCATTGGAAACAGTAAAGTCCAATGAAGCAGATTCTTTTGTGTCTGTCGCATCTGAGAATGACTGAGACATGGAAAACAATCTTTATGGGAAGCCACAAAACTGTTTCATGGTCTGTGCGTAATATCACGTTATCACATTCTCCTCCTCCATTCAGCTTCGCACTTTACTTGTACTCCCGGATCCTCAGGCCAAATTCACAGAGGTCATGAACAAAGCTCCTGGAAACAAAGAAGACCTCTCAACCGAAGGTTCCTGGGCCACATATCATCACCATGTCACGATTCAAGGAGTTGAATTAATCCTTCGAATCCAATGGGTTGGTATGTAGTTTCAATTAGCGTTATATTTCCGTTATTTAGACAATATTGTTTTTGTAAATGAGTTCACACGTCTGTTCCCAAAAGCCGATGCTTTCATGCTTGCATTCTCGACTGCAAACCGTGCCTCATTTGAACGAGCGAACGGAAAAGTATTTCCTTTCATTCTCAATCTTCCTCAGTGGATGTCTGAAATGCAATGGGAAATGCATGGCAAGCCTTTTTATTTCTGCGGAACAAAGACAGATGTCCGGGACAGCAGTGAGTGTCCCGACGACCAGAAAGTTTCAACAGAAGAAGTCTGTCTTCAGTCCCTTTCCATCACCATCTCTCAATGGCTTCGTAGGTTCAATATGTTGTCTCCACACTCCGAATGAGCCACTATTTTGAGGTATCAGCTGAGAAGAAGACAGGAATTAAGGAAATGTTCGACCGAGTCGGCGAGGATATCCTGATGAAGCTTGTCTGCCGATTTGACTCTGATTGGCGCATGCATCTCCAACGGCACCCATACAAACCTGAAGAAAAGGAAAAGGTGAAGGAAGTGTTGGATCATTACAAAGAACGAGAGGGGAAAGAGAGAGGCGATAAACTGGAAACCTTCAAAAATGAAGGAGCGAAGAAGTACATCGAACAAATCGAAGAAACACGGAAATTACAAAAGGAGAAAGAAAAGGCAGAAGGGAAGAGCTCATCCTGCACCATCTTTTAGTGTTAAAATCATCACATTATCACACCACCATTTTTATCGATTATCGGGCCAAATACTTTTCATTCCGCACCAGATTGTTAACCTTTTTTTATTGATGTATTTCTCATTTCAGTCACAATTGTGACAGAACATCGATTCCCATAAATTGATTCATAGAGCGTGATCAACCCTTTCGTAGAGATGATCCGGACGTCATTTTGCGCTCAAGGGACTCATTCGAAATTCTGTGACTTTATTCATCCTCTACCACCCTCCTTCAATGCATTCACAACTATCAATGACTCACCGAATTCGTTGAATTCTTCATTTCACAACCTAGACGATTCACCATTTCAATTTTCATCAGCAAACCAATATAAATCGCCTGAAAGTCATCATGATGTCATGGTAATAGAACATTATCAAATCCCATCAGACTTTTTCTTTCGGCACTATCTCCAATTGGATGAAACGTCTGACCCAACACTCACACCCTCAGTAGTCATCATTGAGCGCACATCGGAGCATCTCTCACAATACACAAATAGCGACCCCAAGTCTATGCAAATGCACATTTCTAACATTTACGATTTCTTTCGTATCGACGAAGAGGTCTGAAACGATATTCTCATCGTCATATCTTCGCATATATCCAGATATTCCTCACAGCAGTCATCGTCCTGTATAGATACTTGTGTGTCGCTGGTATATTTTCCCGTTTTTTCAGCGTCTTCTTGTTTCTCTCTCTGATATCTCTTCTTTGATGAAGGTTCCATCCTCAACCTCCAGAAAGATTCGGAATTATTCTACCTTCTCATTCTCTGCATATTTATTGCATTGAAGGTCTGATTCTCTCCATCTCATTCATCTCCGCTCCTCCTTCACTTGTCAAACAGGGACTCCTTGATGCCCCAATCGATTCTGCAGGTATCGCCCGATCCCTCAACCTGGAACCATCCCGGATCTTCCACAACGAAGTCCAGATCATCACTGCACTGGAATTCTCGCTGTTCTTCGACGTGGACACCCTGTTCCCCCTCTCGGCCATCTTCCCCATCGAAGGCCTGCGCTGCCTGACATACTCTGTCCAGCAGCCTCTTGTTGGTCTCGGCGAGCACCTCTCCCGCCTCAGCTCGCCGTTCCAGCAGCGTTTCAACCAAAAGCAAGCGAAGCCCGAGTCCCCCTTCATCCCAACCGCTGTCTCGGCGTACATCCACCGCTTCGAGACGCGTGTGGATGTCATCAATGTTGTCGAGGCAGCCGAATCGCCCTTCCTGCCCTGCACAACAAGTGAAATGGTGTTCGATTCCGACAGCAGCGACGAAGCAGGCACAAACGCCAGCCCCACCTGGCCGCACTTCTCTCGCGCCCAACTCGCCTCTGTGCCTGTCTTCGTCCCCAGCCACACACTTAACGCTTACAACATGTCTCCGTTCCCGCACACGCCCATCGTCACGAACACCTCGCCGTTCTACCCCCCAATGTTCGCCCCCAACGCCCCCACTCCCTTAGTGGGGACACCGCAGTTCGGATGTGCGCAGTCTGCCGCCCACGACAGCCTCGCCTCCGCCTGCCCTGCTTCCTGCCAACCCGTCTCTCGTCCAGGCTGGGCATGCCCCTCATCGCAGCCGACCTGGCAAATGGGATGGTAGTCCCGCGTGGCTCCTTGGCACCCTTCCGGATCCGTTTGATACAATACGACCCGTTCCGTTTTCACTTTAGATTCCCATTCATATGGTTCTTCCACATGCAACGGAGAAATTATCCTGCTCTCATGTTTCTTTCAATACATTCGAAATCCGGGACGTCTCTTCTGATGTACTGTGATCTGCATACTTTTTTGTTGTGTAAAATGCCAGAGAGTTCTGTAATTAACTTGTGATCGAGTCGCCCTCAATGGAGGATTCTGATATCGAAACAAAACCAACTGTTCGGACTCTTCAATGGATCCGAAATATTCCTTCTCTCTATGACATTCTTATCACGACTAAAACAGAATGGCCATCGCTTACCTGTCAATTTGTGCCAGGTGCATCGTGTGATTTCCTTTCTAACAAATACACAATATTTCTGTCTATTTCCCGTCATTTCCCTTTAGATATGACAATGGTGATTTAAAATGCTCAATTTTGTCAGGAACTCAAACGTCTGGACAGGAACCCAATGTTCTTTACTTGACGTCGTACAACTGCCAAAAAACAGTTGAAACGAAAGCAGAACGAAACACGACTACGTCACCGTCCAAGCCAAGTCTGTTCTTACACATAGTTTGATTCTTTAGCGACTGATCCACGAATCACTGTCACATCTTCACTCACTTTCGATGGTGACGTAAACAAGATTCTTTTCCACCCAAAGATTCCGTCAACAGTGTCAATTTTGTCGTCATCTGGTGTTGTCAACATGATGGATTATACACCAAACTTCCGTCCCCCTTCTTTGACAAGAACTTTCCATGGTTTGGATGGCGAAGGATTCGGTTTAAGTTGGAACAAAGTCATTACAAACCGAATTTGTGCAGCATCAGTGACGGGAATGGTGTGTGTCTGGTCGCAAGACCAACAAAACGACGAACCACTCCAATCTTTTTCAAGCAAAATTCCAACAAGTTGCTGTGAATGGAATCCCGAGCATGGCAACATCATTGCATGTGGAATGGATGGTGGCGTGTGCCATCTGAATGATCTGTTGACATCTTGTAAAACACCTGCCATCACAATCGCTCTCCAACAACAAAGTGACATCAATTCGATTTCCTTCAATCAACACCCATCTATGAGTCATCTCCTCCTTATTGGAGCTGAAAACGGGAGTATTTCTCTCTGGGATACACGAAATACCCAACGAGCACTCCATAACTTTCCCTATCACACTGAGCGGATTACTGATCTGTCCTGGGCGCCATACCTTCCACCGTCATTAGTCTCCTCTTCTCATGCTCACGAAGGCTCTTCTATTTTTGTTTCTGCAAGTGCAGATTGCAATATTTCACTTTGGGACTGTGAATTAATTGGTCAAGACTCATCCGCTGATTCCCCACCAAAAATGAAGCCACCAGAGCAAATATTTGTTCATTATGGTCATCTCGCACCAGTGAACACTGTTGGATGGTGGCCAGTCCCATTTCCCAAAAAACAAACAGATTCCGCGCCGGAAACAGAACCATCTCCATATCCCTATATCTTTGTCTCGACTGATTCTGAAAATGGATGTCACATTTGGAACGTTAAGCAGGGAACTCCACCATTCTTCGAATCTCAACATGGAGGCAGATTTATTGATATTAACGAGAAACTTGGAGACGGATGAAATTGCCCATTTTGCCCATATATCATTGATCAAACAGAACAAGCGAGAATAAATATTCACGTAATGTCGAAAGGAAAAGTGTGAAGTGAAAAACAACCAGATTAAGAAGACGTTTCATCGAGTGTCTGCTTGAGTCGCTTTGCTTTCTCTTTCTCCGCCTCAACCAGCACCCGTAGTCTCGCTCTCTCAGCCCTGATAGTCAACAAGTCCTTGTTGATATCCTCAATCTCTGTTTGAATCGCTGCCGATGCCTCTTTCGTCGCATTCAGCCTTTCCAGCATCGTCCGCTGCAGAATGACCTTGCTTCTCTTTTGCTCGTCGATGATTTGGTGGAGAGTGTTGAACTGAACGAAGAACGAAAAGAGAAAGAGAAACCTCCGCCTCTGCCTCTTCCTGCTTCTTCACTGCGTCTTCCGAACGTGAGGACTGTCGAAAAGTGATGAAGGAGATCGAGAACAACACACCGCCAGCTTCGCCTGATCCTCCATTTCCTTACTGCTCTGTTTGGACTCCTCATATTGCTTTCGCAGTTCCTATCATCACAAAAATAAACGAGCGAAGATGGACAGACAGTCAGCTGTGAGTTGAGTTTGTCGAGGTCCGCTTGCAGCTTAGCCACTGCCTCGTTTGTGTCGGTGAGGTTGTGCATGAGCGTGTCATTCTTCTCGGTTTCTTCGTCAATCAGACATTCCAGCTCCTCTGCTCTGTCCGAGTCTTCAGCTTCCAAATTCTCAATCTCCTCTTTCAGCGCTTCGTTCTAAATCAGTCAACAAGAAAGATGAAAGCAACCTTTTCTGCAGTCTCTGTGATCTTTGTGCGGAGTTCTTCCTCAGTCGCACGGTTTGTGTCGCTCAATGTCCGAATGACAGTGTCAATCCGTCCAAACTGTTCGTAGAGCGAGTCGTACTCTTTTTGTGCCTCTTCACGAGACTTGTCTGTTTCGTACACACTTCGTTGAAGTTCGTTGATTCTTTTTGCATTCTCTGCGAGCTGTTTTTCAAGTTCATCTTTCTTTTGGAGAAGATGGTCGATGTCAATTTGTGTTTTGTGTTTCATTGTGTTTAACTCAGTGTCTAATTGTGTATTCTGTAAAATACGGTTCGACTTATGAAAAAGCAAGCAAACTTCTTCGGCAAGATCACGAGCCATCTCAACGCTCACTTCTGCCTTTTCCAGTTCTTCCTCGTAGGATTTTCTCTCTTTCTTGAGGTTTGCTGTTACTAATTCCATCTGAAAGAGATGAAAAATGAAGCAAGAAACGTCATCTTCAAGAGTTTGTAGTTCGTTGCGTAATTCTACTCGAGTTTTGGAGACGTTCTCGTTTTCGTTTCGTGTTTTCGAGAGTTGAGCTTCTAATGTTCTAATATTGGTAATAACTGAGAAAAAAGGACGAATATACTGTAAAATTTGACTTTTGTCTTCAAGGTCTTGTTGTAGTTTTCGATTTTCTTCCTTCTTAAACGAGAGCTGGAAACGATATGATTCCTGAGCGAGTGTCAAAAAGAAATGTGGTGCAGACCTGAAACGTTGTAAAATGATCAATATCGAGTTTTTGTGAGTTTCTTCTCAGTGATTCCTCCGCTTCATTGATAGAGATTTGGGCTTGGTCGACTTGTTGATGAAGTCTCTCAATCTCATCTTTCAAATCAGCCTTTTCTTTCTGCAATGGAGAAATAGAACCATCAGAAGGGGCTTGGTGAAGGTATGTTGGTTTTGACAGACTTTCAGTGATTGGACTTTTTGGACCAATTGTTGAATTTTCTCTCCAACACCTTTTCCTGCGACATGCGTTTCAATTTTCTCTTGAAGATTGTTGATATGTTCGCGTTGGATGTCAATTTTGTCTTGAATCGCTTGTTTTGTTTGAAGTTCTTTCTCCAACTTTGGACGCAGGTGAGAAATCAATAAATAGAGACTTTGGTGGTAATTGTTTGGAGTTTCTTTTTAATTTGTTCGTGTTGAGTACGAAGTTTCATGGTTTCTGCTGATGTTTGATCAAACTGAGAAAGAAGGGATGATTTCAGTTGATGAGGGTAAGTATGTGAATCAGACTTTTTGTCGGTCATTCTCGTATTTATTGGTTAGAGCATTCAATTTTTTGACATAGAACGCCGATGATTTGTCTGATGTCGGTGTTCTCGTCATGTGACAATTTGAACTGCCCACCATTTTTTTCGAGTCTTTTCAATCTCGATGTCTACATCGCCAATTCAATCGAATAGAAAACTGCCGAACTCATTTGCACTTTCATCTTCATTTTCGACCAATAGACACAGCAAACGTCGAGATAATCAAGTTTCTCGTTCTTCACCAAACAAAGAGCTGACACCTCACAGAGCAAAAATTAATCAGCTCCGAGAACAGATGAAAACCGCTTTCTGTGATGATCCTGACTCCCTTGAACTTGAGAAGGAAAATGATCAACAGATTTCAAATCTCCAAATGAATGATCTTTCATTGTGCAATGAATTGTCAATGATCGATGACCAAGAAAAACTCATCTCTTCACAACAAGAATCTCGATTGATACAATTGACATCTGAATGGGATAATTCAGCCTCCGAACCAATCCATTCCAATCGACAAAAAAAGCAGGGTCAACCATCAACGAACTTTTCGTTCTCATCAAGACCTCCTGGCGTAATCCCTGCAACCTTTGGAACCCGTCCCTTCCATCATTCAGAACAAGCCTCACAACTATCACCAACTCACATCCAAACCACTCACACAAGATCTCTGAAAGAACATGGAGAAGCAACTTTCTCAGAGATCCTTCCCCCAGATCTCACACATCAGCACCTCCTAGGCGCATCTTTTACTCTGCCATCGCAAACCCCTTGGCAACAGCAGCAATCATCATCTCATCAGCATCCGCCTCTTCGGTCGGCTATGGACTCGCAACTCTCACAAACTATATCACCGATTGACAATAGACCACCATATCATGTCACCCGTTCAGAGATTCTTCTCTCTCGTCATGCTGTCCCCAAAGGCCACATGGTTCACACAACACATCCCAACTCAGCATATTCCCACCTCAACATCGACTCGTTTTTTGGTCAAAAATCTCCCCCAAAGAAAGATAATCCTCAAACTAATCCATTTCAGTCACCTCCGAAGCCTCTTACAGGACAGTACGCCTCACTCTCTCAGACACTCCAAAAATCATTCACCAAGCCGTCTCCCCCTCCCTCCCCACAAGTCACACACACATCACCATCCCGTCCCACAGTATTTCCCATCCGGACTCGTCCTTCGGTCATTGCGCTGGCAAAGAGGACAAATCAACCGCGACTCCACAACCCACAAATCAGAGAAAGGCTGGATCGCCTGTCAGAAATGGTGGCAAACGTGAAAGATCGAACGCTTTCCCTTCAGAACACTCAACACACAGACTTTAACGAGTTTGAAGACAGAATCGAAGAACCAGATCTCCACACAGAACGCTCTCCTCGACTGGACTCCCATCGAGACTCGTCCTCGTCTCTCCCCAAATCCCGAACACAGCACACTCGATCAGTCGAGTCACTTTCATCACACGCCCAATCCCATTCCGACCCTCCTCCGCTCTCTTCCTCGCCACCTGCCCTGTCTGAGCATCACACGTCCTCCAACGCAGAGACGAAGGAAACCCAGCCATCCGAGAGACCAGCCACACCCCCGCCCAGCCCCCACCCACCAACCCTCCACCGACAAGACCATCCTCCGCGGCGAGACAGCTTCCGACGACGGAGCGAGGGCCAGCCGCCTCTTTCGTCCGACCACTCCAGCCACTTCTCCCAAGCCAGCCATCCCTCCCAACCCAAAAAACAGGTTGACCAACTCTCGCTCAGCAGAACCATCTCCGCAGGGCGACTTCTGCCGAAGACCCACCACAATGAATCCAATCACCAGTCGGAAACGGGGAGTTCTTTGCGAAGTTCGAAATCCGACTCACCCGACCAGCGACAGACGCAACAGCTTCTGCTCCAACAGCTCACCACTCCGACTGACCCGTCCACGTCGTCAGTAGCATCGCCTGGATCTTCTCCTCCTGCCTCCTCCTCCCCTGTTTCCTCTTCCCCTGTCTCCTCTTCCCCTGTTTCCTCCTCTCCCGTCTCCTCCTTCCCTGTCTCTTCCTCCCCTGCCAACTCGTCTCCCATCCAATCAACCGCCGAGTCCCATATCATCAGCAACGAATCGGAACAACAAATGTCGCTCGTGTCGCAATGCTCGTACAGCACCAACAATTCTGGCGATGAGCAGTTCCCGCCTGAACTTGACAAAAGCCCGCCACCCAAGCTCTTTCCCAGTGATCAGGACAGACCATCATTCAGAATTCAGGAAACCATCCGGTGCACTTTAGAACGACTAAAAGAGCTGGGAATTTCACTCGATGATTGATTTAATCTTCAGGACATATGTTTGTTTGCATCATAATCACTCTTCTTTCGTCGATTTCACGTCGAGCATGAGTTTTCATTTTTGTGGCAAGAAGGAAGAACAACGATATGATAAATCAAGTATCCAATGAAAAATGGAAAGAAGCAGCGAATACGAAAAAGAAATCATTAAACACTTGAGTTTTGTAGAGACTCGATTGAGGTTTTCTAGAAAAGTGAAATTGGGAGGAAAAATACCATTTCAATATTCATTTCATGTCGATTCAGATAATCTTTTTGAAGATTTTCTTGCCATTTAGCAGCAATAATGAAGAACAAGCTCACAGCAAAAGCCAGGATGGCGATGATGGTGAGGAGAACAGCTGATGAAAGATGAAGATTAAAAAGATGAAAAATACGTAAGAATTTAGATTTTTTCCCCATCCAGGCTTTAGACGCAAGAATAAAGTACTTTTTGCCTCGAAAAGGGTCGAATGCTGACGACAGATTAAATATTGAAAAAAGAAGACCGTCTGCCCTCGTACCATCAGCATTGAGGTTTGTCTGTGGATGTATATCGACACGGTACTTCCCCACTTGAAGGCCATCGGGGAACATGGCGTACACTTTTCTGAACTCCGGAAAAGCGGCAGGTTTCATCCAAACTTGAAAATGAGGATCTGAAATATTTCGATCATAACCAGTCTCTCCAGGCAAGTCCGTGCATTGTCCATCTTTGCACTTGTATATCTTCTGAAGACGATGATTGAATCAAAGAGGATACAGATTCTGCTGTCTTGATGAGAGTAGTTGGATCATCAGAGGGATCAATGACGACATAGTCATCGATTGATTCATCGAATTTTTTCAGGATAAAGGACTCGTTGTATAGTGACGCTGAGATGAGTCCACAGGGGTAGCCCAAAGCTTCAGTATCCCCATCTTGATAACGTGGATCACAATCTACAGTCAGAGAAGAAAAAAAATATTGTTGAAATATTGGACAGACACTCAAGGTCTGTCTCACTAATCGATTTTCCATTTAGTTCTCCATCGTTTCGAGAAGAGGTGTACCGTCGATGAGTATAGTAAAATTCGGAGAAGCCGTAGTAGATGTAGAGTGGGAGACTGGATATAGTTGAAATTTCGAAATCAAGATAGGGTTCAGAGACGAATGGGATTTTGATTTCAACGTGCTGGAGAGAATCACAGAAAAGGATTCATGATACCGTTCCCCATGTGTGAAATGATTGAACACAGAGAAATGTTGCAACAGCTGAAATGATGAGGAAGATCAGTGCATTGACGAGGGGTGTTGAGCGAGGTTTTAAGTTGAATGTGGTCTGTTGTGGAATACTCCAATCTAACAAAAGAAAATGGCTACGGAGTATGCAGACTCTTTGGAGGCTTCTTGCCACTGGGAACAATTGCACCGTGGATCATCTCAAAACCATACTTTATTTTTCATGAGTGCTCGAGCCAAAGCTGCAGTATGATGCTTTCTACATCCGTCCATCATCTCTTTTTTTGACACTTTCTTGCCTATCTCCAGCAAAAACTTGCACCTGAAGTCAATAGGATTCTTTTTGTCCGAAACCTTCCCTACGATATCAAGAATGCTGATATGTACGGTTTGTTTCAATTGTATCTGTATTTGTTGTGGTTTTCTCTTCTCTCGCACTCTCTTCCATCGAAGAACTCTTTGGTCAATTTGGGGCGATTCGACAAATCCGAGTGTATGTCTCTCCTCCTCTCTCCAGTTTTCTTGATATTTAGGGGAAATACACGTGAAACAAAGGGCACAGCATTTGTCATTTACGAAGATATTTACGATGCGAAGAGTGCATGCGACAAACTGAATGGATTCAGTTTTGATAAGCGATACCTCGTTGTTCTATATTACAGCCAAACAAAACAAACAAAGAAACTCGACCAAAGACGGCTGGAAGCAGAAAATGAGAAGCTACGAGCCACCTATCTCAAAGGAATCGCCAACAAATAAATTCCCAACCTCTTTTTTCCGTTTGTCTTTATTACGAGCAACATTTCACTATTTTTTCCAATTGAAAGATCCTTATTTTGTGTTTTGTTCTCCAAGTCATAATTGAAATGACCATAAATGAATAAATACCGAAAAGAAGAGAATGAACAAAGAAAGATGTCCTGGGCCTTCATATCTGTGGGATCAGGTACAATTTCTAAGGAAAATGAGAGAAAAAAAGACACATACCGCATCAATGGGATGAATCCAAGCGAAACTATCGAGTAGGAATTCATGATTGAGGCAGAGAACATTGCTGTGGATAAGCTCGGTGACTTCGTCGTCATTCGCAGTGTATGAACAATGTGTGTGGGTTGGAGCTAGCGGTTCTTGTGTTTGCGTGAAGGGCAGGAAGGACTCAGTGCGGATCATGGAGGAGTGTGGGGGAGGAGTCGGGGGCTTTGTGAGTGACGTGAGAGGCTGGCGTGGAAGGTGTTGTGCGTCCTTCTTTTGAGAAGTAATCGGCGAAAGAAAGAACGACGAGGAGAACGGAGCCAGAGAGGCTCCTGGTGAATCAGCTGTCACCTCTCCATGATGTGACGGCGACGCTGACGGAGAGAGCGGAGTTGCTGGCTGAGATCGTCGATATGACGAGATCTGCTGATGCTGCTTTCTCGTCAGGATTGCAGACGGAGTCTGGAGAGGAGTGGTGGGCGACCGAAGCGTGTCAGACTCGTCAGAGTCTTCGCTTCCGTACTTGGACAGCCACCACATCCGATCGACGAGGACGATGAGGGTGTCGGGAGGGCTGTCCCCCTTCTGCCGCATTTGCTCGACCTCGTCCAACACACAATGGACGCACTCCACACACCCCCCTGCAATCTGAATGATCCCCTGAAGATACGCGCAGCTGCCCACACACGCCGACTCGTGCAGAACGAACCGCATTCCAAACAGCTGTCCTCTCCGCTGGACAGGACGGACGGGGCAGAGCGGCTTGAGACGGTGGGCTGGCGGGGCGATGTGCGGGACGAAGGTGTGCGGAGGAGACGGAGGGAGGAGTGGGTACTCCCACTTCTTCTCTCTCTGCCGCTTCATCGCACCGAGCCACAGTCGCTCCATCCCCAGCTCATCCATCACCTCCGACGGAATGTCCTGATAGTACAGGTTCTCTCGCAGAGCTTCCCTCTTCGGTGTGAGGGCAGCGCCAGCCGCTTCGTCCACCGCATCGCCCTTCATCCGATCCCACACATCTGACCCGATTTCAAACTCCCTCTCGTCCAGCCAGTACCCAGCCCTTTCACTCGCCACAACGTAATCCTCAGGCACGATCCAACACCCAAACGCCAACGCAAACACCATCTTGACCGTCCGAAGTGGCTTGCCAATGATGAGATGCGTGCAGACGAACGGCAGATCAGACATCGGGATGGTCGGCACGTCGAGAAGTTGGTCGAAGGTCTGCTGAGACTGGTTGTCGAGTGCGATGGGTGTGTGCGACGAGCTGGGAAGCGGTCGGAGGCAGAGCGGGCAAAGGCCGTTCCTTGGAACGAGACTGACTGTGGCTGTTTCCTCCGCAGAGTGTGTCGGTTGGAGCGCCAGATGGCCGACCATGTCAAAAGGAACCGGAATCGGCCGATCCGGGTCGGTCTGCCTCGGATTATGTCCACGGCTCTTCCTGTCCCTCACCGTCCCTCCCAGCTTCTCGATGATTTTCTCGAGCTCAGCCTGCCTCTTCTTGTCAACACTCGTGAACAGGAAGACGGGGGATGGGAGATCTGTTTGACTGCAGAAAGGGCAGGTTGGGGTTCTGGCCGACACGTTCCGAGGGGAGGGCGGGAGAGGGAGGGTGGCTTCCAGAAGATGGTCGGTGAGCTGGCGTGTCTTCGATTGGCCCTTCTTCAACACTTTCTTGACTGGCCTTGGTTTGGGAGAGGCCACAGCTGTTGATTTTGGAGTCTTCCTGCTCGAAACTGGAGTGGAAAGGACGCTGAGGGGTAATTCGTTGTGGGGAGAGAATAATGTTTGGACGTGCGTGTCTGTAGAATCTGGTGTCCCTTTTGATGTCGGGTTCTGAGGTGTTGCATCCTGAGTGTTTCTCCCAAATGAGATCCAACGGTCGTTTGAGGGAGATGAAATTGGTGAGAGATGAGTATGGTCCGAGGAGAGCGAGAGGTGAACCATGAAATCATTCGCGAAGTAATCCTCATCCCCTGCAACCCAACTTGGATTTTTCACAGAGAAAATATCATCACCGACCTTGATAAATCCGTATTCATTGGATGGATAGAAAAGTATTTCAGTTAAGGGAAGAATGGAGGCGAGAAAGGACTGATCAGCTGCCTGTTCCAACTCTGATCGACCAGGTTTGAAAAAGGGATGAATAGGAGAATGTTGGTACAAAGATTGAACTAGCTGAGAAAGCTGGTGATATGCGATTGATTTCTGTGGAACAGGGGGTGATATGTGAGTGTCAGTTTCTATCACAATGTCGGGGCCTTTAAATTGAGAAAAATGGTGAGAAATGGGTGTATTCATCAAACCTTCTTCATTTGGTTGGAGAAATACATTGGTTGAAGAATCCTGTTCAAAATTCATCGATTTTTGTGACTTCGTGAGATATCCTCCTTGGAACACGGAAAATTTCTAATATACAATAGAAAAGTAATACTGAGAAAGATAGAAGAAAAATACAAAGATTTAGAGAGGAACAGTGCCTTGTTTGATACGGATCTTCGTTTCTTTTGGGTGAATCCGATGTCAGGGAAAAAGACAAAGACCAGCAAGTCAGATGAAAAGAAGGCAGATAAGACATTATGGCAGAAAGTGAAGTCAAGAGACGCACGTTTCACAACAAAAGAAGCCTCTACATATAACTTCTGGTGCAAAATCATCTTGTCCTTGATTTCTGGCACAATTTGCGGAATTATTCCTATCACCGGAATCATTGGTTTTGCCGTGTATCATCTTCGCCATTTTCCTGACAAATATCCATATATTTCTCCCTTTGCTCAGATATGTGATCGTTTTGGTCGTTGGCACTTTCATCGCCACAAGACTGGTTATTCACCTTGATCCAGAGCTAAATCCAAATTTTGACCTGACCGAACTCCTTTTATCAGGTTCTACTTCTTTTTTCTTCATATCTCTCAATAATTGCCGCTTTTCTCAAAAGATATTATATCATCTTTTGCACTGTTTGTACTCACATGGACCATCACCTACACAACTCTCCTGTGATCTATTTTTCTTCTTGAGATCCCATTCTGTTTAAATCTTTCTGCAATGCAATAAACGAAGAAACATTTCACATATACATTAATTTTTATTTCTGCCGAAATCAACAATTTCCCTTTCACTAATGAAGTGATTTGTCGATCATTGAGAGCGTGTTTATCAGCTGTTCGACTTATTGGAAATGAATGCGGTTTGATCACAATCCAAAACAAGAGAAAATGACCTATCTAAAATCAATGTCAGACAGGGCCAACGAACGAGAAGCGTCATTTGTATCGGGTTCATCAGCCCAAGACTTGCCTGAAACCTCGGGAGGACTCGTCTCTCTTCGACGTCAACAACGTGGTGAGTTGCTCACCAATATTCGTGAAAGACGTTTTCAAGATGAGCTGAATACAGACAGTTCCCAGCCCCTCTTTGGGAGTGGTCATAATCCAGGTGCATTCTCAAAAATCATTCCAGTCTGTTCCAACTACAATTCTCATTCTTTAATCATCAAGGATTCTGAACTCCAAAGATCTATTGAGGGTCTTTCGTCGAACGATCCTCAAGTTGTGTTAAATATGTTGGTTGTTCTTCGAAAGTATCTTCTCCAAGGTGTCACCTCTCTTCTGTCATTCTGCCTCAGATCAGAACAAGTCAACTCAACAAACATCAGATGTGTTCTCTCCTCTAATCCAAAACTTTATTAATGCTGGAGCCGTTGGCCCAGTTCTTAATATCATTAAACTCTCTCAATCAGAACAAATCCTCGAGGAAGCAGCTTGGGTCATCACAAACGTTGCGTGTGGAACGCGTGACCAATGTGATTTCCTCATGAAAAGTGGTGTTGTGCCAGCTCTGAAAACTTGTCTCACACACTCATCGATGAAGTGTCGCGCACAAGCCCTCTGGGCATTCTCAAATCTGGCTTTGACCTCCACAACGTATGTCAGGGTCATAGCCAACGAACATATATTTCTGATGTTCCCACCATCGTTCTATAAACCAGCTTCACCTCTCACAACCACTCAACTTCGAATCCTGCAACTCACAGGAGCTCTTGCACCAACTCTCTCAGAGCCTGAGTTTAAAGACGATGCAATCCGTGTTCTTCCATTTCTGGTTGACGTCATTCATCCAGCGTACCCTACGGTCATCTCATCATCACTCCAGACACTTGGCGGGATCCTGAACAACCAGACCCTGATTGATCAAATCAACTTCCACAAATTGTCCAATTCTCTTACGAAGATACTCCATGGAACATTTGATCTTCACCCAAACAAAGTCAATCTGGCACAGATCATGGAACGGGCACTCGGACTTGTTGGCCAAATGTGCCAATCAGACAAATGCATTGAATATTTTCTTCACTCCAGAATTTTGAGTGCTCTGTCGACAACTATGTGCTCTGTCAATGAACAAATCCGCAAAAAAACAGCATTTGCACTCGGGAATATCTCAGCAGGAACTGCCTCACATAAAGACATGATATTACGCACAGACATCGTGAAACAATATGTCCAGTCCTTTGAGACAGAGAAACCTAACACACAATCAGACATTCTCATCTTTTTCATGAATCTCTCCGCCACTCCCTCCGCAACTGTACCATTCCTGACGGAAGGGGTGATCCAACTATGTATGTCGCAAGTTCGTTCATCAAATCACGCATCCACTGAGCTGCTCGTCATCAGAAACCAGAATATGTCGCTTACCATCCTCGAGAATGTCCTCAAATTTCTCCCTCGGATTCAACCAGCTTCTGCTACAACAATCATCAAACTGTTCGAGGATCACGACATTATCCCTATAATTGAACAGCTTCGTGGTTCTAGTTCAAAACAAACCCAAACAATCTCGGAACGCATTTGCCGCAATTGGACAATTATTAAAGAATATGGAGTCAGCTCAATCATCACCGATGATCCACCTCGCAATATCCAGAGCAGAGCTCCTATTTCCTTTGGTCAGCCTGGGCCATTTACTGCCACACCAGTCCCGATGTCGCAGATCCAATTACAGAATCCATTTCAAACAACCTTCCGTCCAAATGATAACAAGTAGTTTTCTGTGTGATCTCTCTCTTTCTTTCCGATCGTATGACTCCACACCTGTCATCTCGGGCAACAAATCTCGAGTTGTGCAGAAACGCTTGACATGCACGAACAAAAGGCGGGAACGTGTGCACGAACATCTCCGGGGCATGTCATCTGATAGAATATGTCTGAACAGATTCCGTTTCATCTTCTTGATTCACTGTTCCTCGCCACCAAAAAACACTTCATCCATTGAAAGACATTCAGAAAGTTTAATTTTTGTAACTATCGAGTCCAAAGTTCTTTTTCAGGAAGAATGTATTGAGAAACGATTCCGTGTCTTCGTTCAACGATAAAACCCACTCTTCGATTCTTGTTGGATGAATTGGTTCTTTGAGAAGGTTTACTTGTGAATTTTATTAATAAACCATTGTAAAATCTTGTATAGGCGGCTAACCTCACGGGAATAGTCCCTGGCTCAGGGGGGTCGTCAGCTACAATGAACCTTCCTGGTTCTGTGTGGTCGGTATCAGAATCACCAATAAAAGTATGTTTTTCTCCAGGTTTATTCAACGTTCATTCTTCCTCATTATTTTAAATTGATATTTCCTAATATTTCTAGAAAAAAGACCAAAATCTTTCGATCTTCTCTTCGAGCTTCCAAAAGGGTTCAGAACATGGAAAACTCGCCCGTGTGATATTTTATCAACTGTCGTATCATTCTTCGAAATTTTTGCTCGTTTTCATTTCAGAGAGAGGACTCCAGAAAATCAAAAGTTTCCGTCATCCCGGAATTCTGAAAATAATTGATTTCAAAGAAGGTGCATCGTCTCTTTCATACACCACAGAGGCTGCAATCCCTCTTTTCTCCATTATCAAGACTTTACCTGAAGCAGACATTACCTGGGGACTTCATCAAATCATCGTATGAATCTCACCTATCCTGATCTAGAATACGTCAGAAAACACTAATTTTTCTTGCTGACATGAACACCACTCTTCTCAATTTGTCCACGTCAACCATTTTCGTTGTTGAGTCGAACGACTGGAAACTCGGCTGTCTTGAACTTCTCACGAGCGACGAAGAAGTCGTCCCTCTCTATGGCTTGCTTCCATCTGACCTGAAATCGAAAGTAAACGATTGTTTGCCACCTGAACAGCTCTCAAAAGGACTCAATCTCACGCCAGAAGGAATCAACCAGCTCTGCTCCTGGTCCCTTGGTTTGACCATAATATTTGCTTCACATCTCCAGGTCATCTCATTTGCGATGTGTTTTCGGTTCCTTTCTCTCCAAATGCATACAACCATGCTGCTTTCTCCAAGGTCTCTCTTTCGTCCCCTCACCCTCTCAGACTTACTCGACCGTCCTCAAACGTTTGCTCTCGCCGACTCCAACCGCTCGGCCAACACTTGACGCGATTCTTGAGTCGCCGCTGTTCAATACTCCTCTCGTGTCGACACTCTCGTTCATGGAAGAACTGCCGCTCAAACAGGAAGAAGAGAAGCGCATCTTCTTCGGCACTTTCACCCAGAATCTCAACGAAATCTCGCAGAACCTCCTCGAATCGAAGATCCTGCCTTCCATTCTAGTTGACATTGAGACATCCAACTCCCTCCACTCCATCACTGCGTGCTTCGTCATCCTCTCCCACATCCAGACCGTCGAGAACACAACCAAGGTGTTCACATCCGGCTCGTCCGACAGAGACCAGCAGTCCTCGTTCAACCCGCCTCCCGCCCTCGTCCCGCTCATCGTCAAGCTCTTCCAAACACCCGTCCGCGCTGTCCGCGCTGTCCTCCTCACCCACATCTCGTCCTACATCGACCTCATCTCCCCGTCGGTTTTCCAGAAGCAGCTCTTCAGTTGCATCGTGTGCTCCTCTTTTCGTTCAGCCTGTCTTCCCTTCCGATGCAGATGGCTGGCTTCAAAGACACAAATCCGACTCTCCGCGAACTGACCGTCAAAACGATGGCCAAAATCCCCCACAAAGTCTCTCTTCCCCGTTCTTCATTTGTTGTGGCTAGGTCACACCAAAACAGCTGCGGCAGGAGATCCTTCGATGCTTGGCCGCCAGTCAAAACGACCCCGAGATCAGGATCCGAGGGAGCAGTGTAATCTGCATCTCGCTCCTGCTCCCCTCGCTCAACCCGTCCGAGCGTGAAGAGGTGCTTCTCAGCTCGACCCTCCGAGCCATCTCCGACCAGACACTCCCCGTGCGCCTCGCAGGAATCAACACAATCAAAGAGAACAGCAGCGCGTTCAAAAACGAGTCGCTCGCGCAGAAGATCATCCCAGCCATCTCGCCCTTCGCCGTCGATCGGACGATGGAAGTGCGGAAGGAGGTCATCAAACTGCTCAACATCTTCATCGAGGCACTGACCAAGAACAGCGAGCAGATGACCGCGCAGGGATTGGACGGTTTGTTCTCCTGTCTTTGATGTCTTGCTGTTCAGCCTCGTCTGCCCCTCCCGTCCCACAACAAGCACCAAACGATTCACACCAACCACCCTCCACTCGTCCCCAACAACCAGCACACCCACTTCAGCCGCCACATCCCACACCCAACTCTGCGCCAACTCAGCCATTCACTCTCCCCCCTCAGTCCCTCCAACCACAACCCACATCTCAACCCAAATCACAGTCATCAACACCCGAAAAGCCCAAACAGGAGTACGGCTGGGATGATGACGACAGTCTGCCCTTCTTCGTGTTCCTTCGCTCTCTTCTTCGCTTCAGGTTTTGTGGTTCCGTCAAACACAGTCATCAGGACACCGGAGGACGATGTTTGGGGGGACGACTGGGACACACCTGCTCAGCCGCAGACCTCCCCACAATTCGACTGGTCGTCGATGAACAAAACGGAAGAAAAGAAGACTGAGGCCGACATCTTCACGATCAAACCACAGCCCAAACAAGCACCGGCCAAGTCGCCGCATTCTCCGTCGCAGTCAAAGAACCCATCGCAGCCAGTCCGTCTCAAGACGCAAACAGCCAAACCCCAACCGTCTCAGCCGAAGAAGGAGGAGGCCGTTGGATGGGATGACTCTGATGACGATCTTATTTCTCTGCCGAAAATGGCTGAGCCGCAACAAAAGCCTCCAACCCCTTCGAGGCAACGTCCTTCGGATGACGATGATTTGTTCGCTGCTTTTGGCTTGAATTAATTGTTATATGTTTTTTTCTCCACTTCACTTCTGTTGAGCTTCGCATTATCTTCGTTTTTGGTCCGACTTTTTCTTGCTAAACATGTCTTTAGAACAATTAAGAGCACTTTTCGATGAAATGAAAAGGAAGATTTCAGAAAAGAAAGATTCATTTTGATCCTGGTTTTGAAGGAAAACCACTGTCTCCTCTTCCACGACCAGATCCTCCTCGTCCCCTTCCACGACCACCTCTGAAATTTCCTGGGCGTCCTCTTCCACTTGCTTGTTCTGCTGCGACTAATTGAACTGCTTTTGAAACAGTATCATCAGGTACACGGATATTTCTGATCATATTTCCTCTGATAGTGCATTGTTTAATCCGATTAAAATGTTCAGCATCCTAGAATGTGGTTGAAGAAAAAAGGATCACATCACATGAAAACGGATGAAAATAAGATACTCTTGAGGTACACACAGCGTCTTTAAGAACGATATTCATCCGGAAATCGCATGACATCAACACACCGTTGTAGGTTTCACCGTTTTTAACTTCGATCATCTTGTGGGCAAAAATGAAGAAAAAGAAGAGATCATACAACGGGAGAATTCAGGGAACCGCGGAGAACATCTTGAGGGAACAAAGCCATTGAGTTAGAACTTGGTTAAACAATAAAACCAGAGTTCAGGATCGAAATCCCACAACGAGAATTTGGATGGGAGAAAATGGCTATGCCAAAGCATAAAATCTCTCAAAGTGAAGTGTTAGAAAGAAATGGAAAATATAAAAAAAAGAACCAAAATTAAAGTGAGTGTTCTTCTTTCAAGACACAGGAATGAGAATAATGCCATCACTATTTCTCAGTCTGACGTCTGGCTCGTTGATATACATTGAGAGGGACGATGATTCGTGTGATTCAGGATGGACCGAATTAGACCTCTGCACCTGCGCACTCCACTCACGGTAGGCTTTCACATAATCATATTCTGGGTCTTCCAACGCTTCCGGCCACACCTGCCCCAGCGGCTCTCTCTCCGACCCTTTCAACGCCAGCCACGTCGCGGACACAACCACAAACCCCGATCCATAACTCAGCTGCCAAATCTTGTCACCGCGGTTGATCTTTTTTTTCCGCTCGAGGAGAGCAAGCTGGTACCATTGTGACGACCCTGACAGCAGCCCATAGCGGAAGAGCGTGGAGAGCGGAGGCGAGATCTGCTCGTCGTTCAGGTGGAGGTTGTGCTTGATGTCGGCAATCAGCTTCAGTCCCCCCGCGTGGATGCAGAAGTGGTTGATGTATTTCGTGAAGTTGATTGTGTACCGCTTCTTCCGTTGGGGGGCGTTGCTGAAGAGCGACAGCATTCTGTTCAGCGTCATCAACAGCTGGTCCTGCGCACCGATGACTAGAAACGAGAGAAGGAGAGAGTGAGAAGGGAAGAGGGTGAGAAGGGAAGAGAGTGAGAAGGGAAGAGGGTGAGAACGAAAACAATGGAAGAGTTGATCTGAACGGAAGGGACGCACACTGTACGGACAGAGCTGGTTGATGTTCATTCTCAGTGCCACCCCCATCGGCTTTCGAAGAGTCCTGCTCAGCCTCAGTCCAACCTGCCCAAACTCGTCCTCCTCGTTTTGGATCGACGAGAAGCACGAATCGTTGAACGCGCAATTCGTTCGGATCGACTTGAGCAGTTTGTACCGCGCTGTCTGCCTCGACTTCGACGTGTTGGAGAGAAGGGCAGCCGACACTCCCCATCGCCACATCGTGTTGGCCACAAGATAGTCGTGCTGGTCCCCAAAATAGAAATTGGAGCAGCAGTTGTCTGTCGACACGACGACTGCGTGCAGGTTGTCCCGCGACAGCATGATCTCGTTCGCCAAGTCGATCCCCAGCATCCCCCCTGACGCCCCCATCCCCGAAAGCTCGTATGCTCGATGGGAAGGCTTCAATTTGTATCTGTTTGCGATTCGAGCGCAGATGGAAGGTTGGACGGTGAAGGAGGCGCAGGATACGATGAGCAGGTCCAAGTCGCGACGGGGGTCAAACGAGGCGTGCTCTGAAAAGAGGAGATCAAGTGCACTGAAGATTCCCGTGGTGGCTTCGTCGATTGCCGAGCGGAGGGGGTGGTGAGGATCGAAGCACAGCGGAGGAAGGTATGTCTCGTCACTGAGCCCGTTATGGTTCAGCAGGAACTTCTGGAAATTAAGAGACTCTTCTGAAAATGCGCCAGAGGCAGTAGCCTTTTGAATAAACAGGTCGTGAGGAACTTTAGCATGGTTTGGAGGTTGCCAGCAAATATGATCGAGCACATACACTGAACGACCATGGCGTAGCACACTCCATGTTGTGACCATGATCAGTACGAGAAATGTAAGAAAAACCGCAAAGTTGTGCGACTGGACAAGAGAACCGATTGATTTGACTGTTTCTCCAGGCCAGAAGAGAGCTGTGAAACTGATGGGGGCAAAATGCCAGCGAACTCCAATACAAAACACAATTGACAGAATTAAGACCAGAATAGCCCAATCCGACTCGTCAAATGTTCGAAGTGACGGCTTGGTTCTTGTTGGGATGTAATCTGGATCAAACAAAGACGGAGACGCCGCAGGGAATAAGATATTGTCTGTAATCTCATTTCCGTCATGCTGCTCCTGGTGAGGTTGAAGGGGCCTCGGTCTATGGAGGAGTGATTCGTTTTCCATTATTTTGGGGGGATCAATGTCTGAGCCGATTCGATCTGGAGAATTTCTGATTGGCACTTCAATCCTTCTCTAATGATGTGTGTGAATTTCACTTCCTATCAGTCGGAATTAAAAGTGTAGGGATCAAAAAATAATAATGGTTTGTGATGAAGCTCCGAATTAAAACCGCAGATTCAGACGAAACAGAAATCCAAGGCGATCCCGCTGAAACAGTCGTCGACCTTAAGCATAAGATTTCTCAAGCAAAGCAAATTCCCACCCCACATCTCACCCTTCTCTTTCGAGGTCGAATTCTATCTGATTCTCTTCAATTAGAAGAATGTGGACTTGTATCTTTCCCTGTTTTCATTCTAGTCCTCGTTAGAAAGATAATTCGATCATCATGCTTCGTATCTATGATGTGTGATCTCTTATTTTCATTAATCTGTCAGCCTGAAGGGAAATTCGAACTTCAAAATGCGCGCGAAATCGACAATGATCCTGTTGAGGAGGAGGAAGTTATAGCGGTTCAACCTGCCCCTCTACATCCTCCTGTCGCAGCTCCATGGCAGATTTCTAACAATCCAGACGGTTATCGTCTTGGAAACGAAGGAAATGTTGGACAAGGAGATCAACAAGCAGGACAAGAGCCTAATCTTGTTGATCTTCGACGAGAAATGCTCCGAAATGTTCTTGATAACCAGCAAGTTGCTGGATTACTCGCAGGCATGCCTGACGGTCAAGACATACCACAAAACCATGTACGTCAACAGAACGACATTCCTCAAAATGCGCAGGTAAACTGGTTTGTTGGCCAGCAACCACCTCTTAATGAACAAGGCCAGATGCCACCACGCCTCTTTGACCAACAAAATCGCTATTATATTCTCCGTGGCCAAGAAGTCGATATCTATGTCCCGCAAGAAGATAAAACACATCTTGATTTCCTTATTGAATCCACACAAGTCAATACAATAAGGGCGATTGAGATGTACTATGCACATGGACGTGATGTCAACAATGCCATCACAAGTCTGATTTAATTGTATCTCCCACACCTCGCTTGCACTTAATTCTCTTGTTTTTTGTTGACATTTCTCATCGGCTAGATGTGAAATGCTTGAAATCACAGCAATTCGATGGCTGCGTCTAAGTCGTCTTTTGTTTGGCGTAAAGCTTGAATTGCCTGTTCTCGGTCAAACCCCATGTCTAAAAGAGCTTTTAGGTTCTCTTCGCTGTATTCCTGCGATGGGGCTGCTTCTTGAGGAGTTTCCGGCTGAGGTTCCGAGCTTGGTTGAGCCGGTGCGTCTTCAGTGGGTATAAAATTGGCGAATCCTCTCTCCTCTCCTATCATAGCCTAGGTGAGCAATGGACAAGGAGACAGACAGGAAAAAAGAGTTCAAAAGTTATCCGAAAAAGAAGAAATACTTTTTCGATCTCTCTTTCACTAAGAAGGGCGATTTTTTCGTCTCCAATTCGAAGCTCTTGGGCTTTGAGATCGATACAACACTGAGCGACAAGAGTACACAAGAGAGTGATGGAACAGAATCAATGAATGACGATCACAGAGAACGAACCTGGTGTCGTCGAAGATTGTCCAAGCCAAAGATGAATTCAATACTACTCTCCTTAAGAATTGTACAGCTTGTTGCGAAATAGCTGTTTCCAACCTAGATAAAGAATGATGGCGTTGATCGAGGAGAAGTGTTCACCTTCATATCCACAGCATGCACTTTCCCAATAATCTCGGCCGTCCCAACCCCAACAGCTATTCCTGCACGTTTGCGATCAATTAGATGTGATATTCTGAGGATCCAGAGGAGGTGACGAATAAATGTAGTAGAACACAAACCCGCAATATTCGCATAGTCGCTGCGACATGATTGTTGATTGTGCCCCTAACAACAAATGAGCAGAGGAAACTGAAGACCAGTGTCGATGAACGCCGTGACTTTTCGGCCATTCACTTCAACCTGCATGTAGAGCATGTGCACTTGGACAAAAGACTGTTTGATGAGAGAAGTAATGAAAACAAGGATGTCACACTTCTGGGATCTCGTCGTAAGCTGTTTCGATGTTTTGTCGAAGTGCCGTTTCCCGGATGCTTTTCATGATGGCTTCCTGTGCTCGTTCACTTGTTGGGTCTGACTCAACCAGTTTCTATGGAAAGGGAACAACAGAGGAATGAGGAGGGAGACGGGATGGGCAGTGATTGCGGAATAAACCTTCCGTTTTTGGTGGGCGAGGTATCTTTTCATCTCCAATTTAAAAACTTCCAAGAGGAAGCCACGAAGTGGTTCATAATCTCCTCGAGACGCAGGTTCTATCAAATCTGGTCGGTTTTGTGTCAACATTTCGAATTCGTGCGGATTCTTTTTAATCTGCTCATAAAAAGGTTGAGGTTCCATCAGGATTGGTTTCGGAAGAACCTCATGGATAGGTATGTCGTCAATATTGGGTTCCTCAGATGGTGTATCCTTCTGCAGCATTCCTGCGAGTTGTTGTTCCCTTTGTTTCCGTTTTAGAAATTCTGCGACAGGATCAGATGTCGGGGTTTGATTTTGATGCCCAACAGAAGACAAAGATGTCGTTCCGCTTGATTGTGTCATTGTTCCGGGAAAATGCGTCTGAAATAGGTTATTCCAGTCAACAACTAGGGGAAGTGGTCTTAGTGGAGACAATTCTGTTGAAGGGAACCCAGAGAAAGAGAAGCCATATAAAACCGTGAGTACACACGAGAAATGATAGTGAAATCGTTCTGAGGTTGATTATTGAAGTATATTTCGATGTGAGTGTATGGAATGTGATATGATGATGAGATCATGTTCTTCAGGTGCCCAATAGTTGCCGTGATGGGAGCATACATGATGAGAGATTGGTTGCTCCCTAATATAGTGACGTTGAGTTGGAATTGTTGATCCATGATTATGGTGGGTTCGATCAAACTCTTTTCTCCCTCCCTTCATGTCATTCCGTGATCTTACATCATTATATGTTCTAAAACGTCAACAACGGCATTCATTTTACAGGTTTTCCCATTCAGATGACAGAGAAACTGAAGAGGATGATTTTCTCAGAAATGATGATAATCGTTTCCAATTAACTGAAAAACCGTTTGTTCGTCAAGCACAAGCCATTAAATCCGAACTTGCCAATATTTCAATGCAAGGTATTCCTCTCAACTCACCTATTCAACTTATTTCAATAAATCTCGCAATTCCGAGTTCACTGAAGCTATTCAATATCATTATCTCAACATTTTCTTGTTTAATCATCAGTAAATGCTTTATCTCGCACGATGACCAACAACTTCCTTGTCCGCTCTTTCGACAACGACAATTCGTCTCAGCAGGCCATCGACCAGAGTGTTGACCAACTCATTGCCCGCCTTGCGAAATGCCGAAAAGGAATCCTACAAATTTTTCCAAAATCATACACTGTTTCGTATCCAATCCGAAATGCGAATGGACAACTTGTCTATCCGGAAGGGGAAAGTGCAACCACATTTGCTGTGCGGAAGAACTTACAGTCTGTTCTTGCAATGGAAGCTGATGCCGTAGATAAGGAATTCAGGCGAAAACGAAGAGAATATCGTGAGAAACGAAGTGTGATCCACATTCTCGGTTAATATTTTATCTTACCTCAGTTTCGGAGGAAAAGGAGAGTCATAGTGCACTCACAGATATTTTAAATCATTATGAAGACCAGGATCTCGCCACAATGGTCTTTTTTTCTTTGTCCTCATTTATTTTAGAATAACTACACTGAACGAGTCGATAACATTCGTTCTTTGAACCGAAACGTGACCGAAATTTCAGTCCTCTTCAGTCAGATGAATACATTAGTCATTGAACAAGGGACGCTCATCGACAGAGTCGACAACAATCTCAACCACGCTGCTGAGGAAGTCAAAGCTGGAGTGAATTACTTGCAAGAAGTCTGTCATCTTTTTCGCTTTCTCTTTTGTGAAGGCAAACAAAATGGATAAATCACGAAGTAGATTCCAGACAGCCATTATAATCATCACTATCATCATATGTGTTGTTCTAATCATCTTAATGATCATTACATTAGTTACTTGACTCTTGCCTTCCTTTTTGAAAGCAAACACGTCGAAGTCCATCAGAGAAAACGTCTCTCTGGGCAGATCTGAGTCTTCGAGAGTATGTTCACAACCGTCCTATTTTTTTCACATCATTGATTTGTTTCCCTATGATTCTTCTTGTTTCGTTCTTCAATTTCAGATGAGTCGCACACAATGGAACTTTCATCGAACTGATCCTCAGTTTCGACATACTTCGTCCCGGGATTTACGAGAAAATCTCATGAAATGGGGTCTGGACACATGCACAAAATTTGCCAGATTTACATTTGATGAACAAGTCCTGTCCCATGAATATGAGAATATTGTTCGATCTTTCATCAATTCAGAGCTTGGCCAAGGATTTCTTGGAATTCGTCCAAAAGAAAAGGGACTTGCTTCACTTGGACAGACAGTAAAGATTGATACAATTTTGCTCGATCCTCTCCCCTGCACATTTACCGATCTCACTTTTTTGGAGAAACTGAACCAACACCGTATTCAAGATTCACGTCTCTTCATGTACATACAGGTATCGTAAGATCAAATGGGGCCATCGCTGGTTGTTTTCTTGTGGATCATCCAGATATAGAGGTGAACGACAAACTTCGAGAAGTTCTTGTCTGTGAAGATTCAGAGAACTATCATATTTACTCCCGTATTCATTTCTCCCTTTGATGTATATATCGTCCCAACAGCTGCTGAACGAAATGAATTCCTCTTTCACCTCTTCACGCACCTCGTGATTGGAGGGGAGCTCTGCCAGTCAGAAGTGACAATCGATGCGTATCTCGAAGCAGCGAAGATCTTGTACAAAGACTTTGTGAGGTTTCAATCTCTCTACTCATTTCTTCAGTGTACAAAAGAATGCAACATCAGGTGAAATCGAAGTCCGATCCAGAGTCTATCAGGTGGCACGGTCGTCTTCTGCATTGAAAGCCGCGGATGGAACAACGATTCATTTGTATCAAGGGAAGGATCAAACGCATCCTCGAAATGCAACGTACTTCGTGGTGGATCCAGGACGGAAAACTCTGACTGGAGTGCAGTTTACGAAATGACTGCCTATATTGAATGACTTTCATTCGTATTTGAAGATACACTTCAATATAGCACATTTTCTAGCATTTCTTTTTTTCTTGTCACAGAAACTTGGGCCAAAATAATCCGCTTTTTCCTTTGATCCAGAGCACGAAAGGTATGAATGGCGCAAACACACTTGGTTCTTCTCGTACTGTTTATTTAATGAATATTTTGAGAAATTTTGACACTATTTGACCTTCATTTTCTCTATACTACTTCCATTGGATCGTCAAGATGGTTACTCACCTTAAGCAAACAAGAAAGCGCCGTGGAGATGTCTCCATGGGTTATGGTCGTGTTGGAAAGCACAGAAAGCATCCGGGAGGTCGTGGTAACAACGGAGCCTTCCAACACAACAGAATTCTCTTCGCAAAGTATCACCCTGGATACGTTGGGAAGAAAGGTATCAAAGTGTACCACAAGCAACCCGCTCACTACTACAAGCCAATTGTTAACTTGGATACAATTTGGAGTCTTGTTTCTGAGCAAAAACGCAAGAACGTTCCAAAGGGCAAACTTCCAGTCATCGATGTTGTGAAAGCGGTATGCTGTTTTATTTTCTGATGTCATGTGATATATTTGTATTTATTATTGTGTTTGTGTGATTACTTCGTGTTCTTCAGGGTTACTTCAAGGTTCTTGGAAAGGGTGTTCTCCCCAAGATTCCAGTGTGCATTCGCGCCCGTGAATTTAGCAATGATGCAAAGAGAAAGATCCGTGCCATTGGTGGTGTTGCTGAAGTGCTGAAAACCAAAAAGCACTAATCGACACTTCACCAAAGATTTTTGCGCTCTGCATCTTTGTTGATGGATTATTTGGAAATTGGGAAATGAGGAAATAGATAGTGTGTCCACTCAAATGTTTCTCCGATTGCTGTCTCGATTCATTCACAAAATTAACACAAAAAGGTATCCTCACAAGTTAGTCTGAATTGGGTTAGGACGAACGCCTCCTGCTGATTCAACTCAACCCAGGGCTTTCACCCTGGTCTCATAGGATCCAGGCACGTTTCATTTTCAACGAGTGAACTGTTTTCTACTACCTGAACTCGACTCTTCCCACGATGATCGTGATCCAGGTCGATGTCATTCTCACAACATACCCTCACGGGCACTTCTCCACTCAGACCTTCCCCCAGGTTCAGAAAGCAGTACCCTCTGATCCTGGAATAGCAGGTTTTGTGAGGACCTCCACATGGGTCCGTTTGTGTGACGACATTTATAGTGAGAAATCGAACATTTATCTTTGATGTGGGACCGAGTTTGAACACTCTTGATTTAACACACTATAACTGCGCTTACTCATTTCTGTTGACTTTTTTAAATGGAAATTGACCTCGATTTCGCCTCCCCGCACAGTTTTCCCCAGGATATTCGCGACACTGAAATCGCTTTCGATTCGTACCTACAAGAACAGACATCCATTATCGTCAAACTGATTTCGATATTTCCACTTTCAAAGAATGTTTTTGAAGAAATGAGGTCACGACTCAATTGGCAACCGCCGATATTCCAGAATCCTCAATCAACCAGAAGATACACAGAATTCTTACGTGACTATTCGGCTGTATCGCCAACTCAGCTTCATTTTCATGAACGTTCAGAGCGGCTTCGCAAGTATATCCGAGATCAAACGTCAATTCATGTGAAAGAACAGATTTTAAATAAAAGTGTCTCAACTCAAGAGATATTGACATTCTATCTTCTATCTATTCGAGCATTTGATGTACTCGATCATACGCATGTCATAGCAAGTGATGCCTTAACAAATATTCGTACTTATCTCAGAAACAGACATGATGCTGCCCGTCAAATTTTTCGCATCCTACTCGACGATTTAAGCAATGATGACCTCCTGAAGAATGCTAAAGAGCGATCGCTTCAATTTATTGGTCAAGATCCAACTGTATTTCGCGAACCGACTCCAGTTGTCATCTCAGAGAGCGAACTCACAAATGAAGTTGATTTATGGCTTCCGAGTGCAGAAAAGGAAACATTTTTGGAATGGATGCCTCAGATATCTCAGTATCCAGCCGATAGACTGGCCATGCGTCCCCTTTTTGACAATTTGGTCGCGATCTATGAAGATCAATCCATTTTTGTCGATGAATACGCTCGTCTTCTCGGAAGCCTCCTTTTGTCTCGGTTCAAGACAGCCACAGAAGCAGATAGCTTGAGCCGTCTCCCTTCTGGCCATCGGTATGACGTTCTTTCGCACAAAAGAGACGTCCAACAGCTCAAAAGCTTCTTTGGGCAGAAACTGTTCAGAGATTGCGAGGTGATGTTGAACGATTTCGAAGAATCGGAAGGGTACTACCAGCACTTCTCTCAATCCACCTCGCACATGTCGCACTCCCCCACATTCTTCACATCCGCTGCAGCCCTCAACTCACCCTCGTCGCTTGTGTCCACCAGCTCTCCGCACACCTTCCTTCCGATCGTGATGAGTCGAGAGTACTGGCCCTCTTGCATCTCCAAACGGAAGGACAGGCCAAACCAGAATGTGTTCTCGCCGACTCAGCGTATCCGCAGAGCTCGACCAGCCCAACACGTCAAAGCAGCACGCACCACACAACACTCGTACGAACTGGCACTGGCATCGAACACGGGTGTCCTCATGCAATCCCCAGACAAGGAGAACCTGACGATGATGACAGGACACTCTCTTCGCTCGCTGTCGGCTCTTCCGAACGAGTTTGTGTTTTTGGACGGTGTTGCTGTGCCTGATTCAATCGCTGCTCACTTCGACTCGTTCGAAGACCACTTCACTCAACACAATCCGCATCGTTTGCTGGAGTGGAATGCTGAGCAGACCATGGTGACTCTCGAGGTGTGTCCTTTCTCCTTCTTTCTTCCCCGCAGACTGAGGTCCGAGGGAGACCCCGCTCGTTCACTGTTCCTCTTCCGTTTGCTTCTGTCTTGTTCCTCTTCGCGAACGAGGAGGAGGAACTTGGAAGCGGGATCTTTTCGTCTCCAGCCAACCCTTCCCTCTCCATCGACTCAATTGTCCAGAGTTCCGGCCTCTCGGAGAAGGACGCAAGACGAGCTGTGTCGTTTTGGTGCTCGCACGGTGTCCTTTCCGACCGCGGAGGCATTGTGAGTCCGAACGAGAGCAACAATCGACCTGCCCACGCCAAACACAACAATGCAACTGACGAGCCAGTCTTCTCGTCTGCCGCTTTTGAGGAAGGGATGGTTGCCGGAACTTTGATTGGGCCGATCCAGCGGTCGTCGTCAGACTCTTCCTTCGTCGGCGAGAGGGAGCCTGTGTCGGAGTGGGGAATGAACACCCCGCAGTCCTTCACCCAGCTCGCCTCTCCACTCGAAATGATGTCCGTTCAGAAGACCCTCCACACTCCGCTTCAGGTCTCGCTTCCGGTCTCTGCGGTGATGCGGCCGATGGGCTTCTCGCCTTCTGACAACGACGACACTCTTTCGAAAGCTCAAGTCACACCACTCATGTCTGTTCGGCGTCCTCGCCCGACGACAAGACCCCACACGCAGCGCATCGCCAAAACAATTGAATCACCGTCATTCAGCTCTCATCTCGGTCGGTCGCTTCCCACTCCTTCGCCGCAGCAGCCGTCTCCCTCGCTGAACTCTCTCTTCAGCGAGCAGTTCAACGTTCTGATGACATCCGTAAGCGAGCGGCAGGATGGCACTGTCGTCCCGTCCAACGACGACGGCAAAGGGCGGCTCTCCACTCTCTACGAATCTCACTTTCGGAAAAGCACGAACTCTGAGTCCAACTTTTCTTTCCTGGAGGACGATGGGGTCAGGAGGGAAGAGGAGGTGGAGACAATTCAGTGGGAAGTGTTTGATCCGCTCGTCAAGAGTGTTTTGGCGACATTCAAGTCGTTGTCGCTCTCTGAATTGCATCGAATACTGACAAAGTTCGCAGCTCCAGCAAAATATGACCAGAAGGTCCGAACTCCAGATGTGGTCTGCTTCATATTTTTATCATCTTTTCCAGCTCGCTCAATACCTTGCTCCACGGGTAATTTCTGGTGAATTTAGCTATGCAAATGGATTATATTCCATAAATGTTAATAGTTGAACATCTTTCGAAGATCTTTGTCCAAGTATTTTGAAAAACTCGAGAATCCCACCACTCTTTTTTTTTGGCGCACTTCATTCGCATGAATGAGAGTGCTATTTCTATTCGTATATCGCTTTTTCTTATTATGATCTTCTTTACTCCTCTTAAAGCTCTCCAACGACCACATAATTCTCTCTCCCTCCAAGCTCTTCCCCGCTCTCAATCCTACCCACTTAATCTGAACTATCCTCAAACACAACAAACATATCTCGTGCATGTTCCACAAATCTCTGGTCCTCTTCCCCTTCCTAAACCAGAATATTCCCCAAATATCCGTGTTAATTCTTATTTTACGAGAGGACACTATTCAAACATCCTTTCTCCTGAACCCTTCTTTATCGATGAATTGCCCACAGCAATTGGATTAAATGATCTTCGTTCATTTCATCGTTCCCTGAGATCCCTCCGACAAACTCTTGCTGCTGAACAACAGTCGTCTCAACAACACTGTCTTTCTCTCTCCTCACTGTTCTCAAATGTATCTGCAATTCACTCCAACATCAAAGCAAAACGGAAATGTAACATCATTCTTCAACACAGAACAAACGATCTCTGTATTCTACGAGATTCAATCGGCCGTTCTTTGACAGTTCAGAGTATCCAGATACGGAAGAAGTATAAGCAGCTCAATTCTTCACTCCAACTCAAGACATCAGTGAATAGTCGATTTACGAATTTATCTGTGGCTTTACTCTCTCAAGCAACAGAAATTCAGGAATCGACATATTCAACAGTCGCCCTGGTAACTTGGATGAAGCTCACACGTAAAGAATTCCATAGTTGGTTGCATACCTTTTCGAAAACGTTCTATCCATATTTTGAACATCATTTCTCCCACCAATTCACTGAAAACCACACCAAACAATTTCAGTTGATGTTATCTCAGCGTGCTGCGAATGTCCATGAATCAGATCTTCAATATCATTTATCCTTTCAAATATCCACCTTATTAGAAATTTTTCCTCTCACGTATGTTGAAGATTCATCACAAATCGCAGCCAGACGTTCATCTCCGTTTTCAGCGTCTTCCTCACTTCCTCTTTTTCCATCAGACGGTCCTCCATCATCACATGTCAACTCTTCCTTTTATAATGATCTTTCTTCACTCGGAACACAGTTGAACAACCAAAAAACCTCTCGACGACTTTCAGAGTCATCAAATACCAGCCTGGTCCTTCCTCCTCCCTCCAAACCCCAAACATTCCAGAGAAACTCTCTTCCACTTTCCATAAATGCCGACAGTGGACTGTCCCATCATGTTGTTATCACACCCACACCTCCACTCCAGCCCTCAAACAAACCTGACGCAGAAAGCGGGCGACGCGCCACATTTCACGGAACAACTCATCCATTCAGTTCAACGCCTTCGTTCAAGCCGACTCTTCCCCCAGTTCCAATATCCTCCAACTCTTCTGCACATTCTGTCGTCCCCTCGCCCACCCTCGGAACGATGCCTCTCGGCGATCCCTCAAAGAAGCAGCAATACTCGGCCGAGCACGTCAAGAACATCATGGGTGTGCTGGGTCTCTTTGAAGATTCATCCGCAAGCGATTATTCGGAATTCGAGTCGGATTCGTCTTCGATCGAGACTGACAGCGAGACAAGCAGCGAGTATTCTGCCCACGCTTCCTCTCCCAACACAACTCCACAGTTTGTTGTCGCAGTCTGCGGACTTCCGCTGATGGGATTGTCTCGCTCCAAGAAGCTTCGAAAGCTCGCTCGTGTCGTTCAGTTTGGGCCACCAGCTCGAGCGACTTTCTTCTCTTTTCTGGACACATCCAACACTCACTCGTCAGAGAGCACGCCACTCCCACTCTCCACTTCGGGAACACGCTCCCTCTATCCAAGTGTCTCCATGCCCGCCTATCCACTCTCACCAGCTCCTTTTGATGCTTTTGTCACAACTTCTGTCATTCCTCTCCTCAAACAATTTGGAAGCGTCGTTCAGTCGGCATCGCTCGGAGATCTCGCCCACTTTCTGGTCATCCTGTCCTACCTCCTCAACACTCCTCTCCCAAATCCCCTCATTCCCTTCTCGTCTCATTCATTTGTCTTTGACACAACAACCTCATCCCGATATCGGCATCTCAACCCCCTCCACTCGTCTCTCGCTCGGATCTTCACAATTCAAACGTCGAATTCGCCGCAATCGACTTCAAAGCAGAACAAACGCATTCGTCTCCCTCGACTCACTCCCCTCACCCAGCTCACTGCAGTCTGGTCCGTGACTCAGCTTGAAAACTCTGTCCAACGAGTCACACCAATCAAGCTCCGCTCAGTGACTCCGGAGAAGCAGCGGATTCCGCCAACGACATCGTCGGCCTCAATCGTTCAGCCAGGAAAGCAATTGTTCTCTCGAATCTCCTCCTCGTTGTCTCTGAAGAAGATCCATTCCCAAAAGGAGAATCCCCAAGCCCCTCTTTCTTCATCTCGCCCGCTCCCAACCTCAACTCGACCCATTTCGAGAGTTCAGCCGTCGTCATCTCCGTTCAACAGTGCCATCCTGATCCCGCAGAGCACGACGTTCACCACCCACAACTACACCGATTCTGTGATTCAGTCGATCCGGCCTCTCTTCTCGAACAAGTCGCCGTCGCGGATCAATTGGACTCTGCCTGCTCTTCGGTCGATGGGCACCAACTCCGACTTCCTCTCGTTCTCTCACTTCTACTCCCTTTTCAGCGATGAGCCGTGCAGGCACTGTCGAGATTCCATGATTCGAACGATCCATCTTCTGAAGACAGACTGCATCTTCCTCATCAAGCGGATTCTTTCCCTCTTTCCTCCTCTTTCAACGACTCGTCATGATCGGCTTGTTATTGATGCGCCTCCTCGTCTTGATGGCATCTACACAGTCTCTCCAATGCGATATTCGAGATGCAATGCAATAGACCTGGAGCGACTCTCCCTCACTGATCTTGTTCTGTGTCTTAGTGATGTCTTGTGTGCCTCTACTCATCATTTTGAGATGAAGCGGAGCTTGTTGATTAAATGAGTTATTTTCATTCTATGTGCGACTTTTATTTTTGTTTTTCGATGTGATTTCAAGCACTGACATTATCCCATCTGTTTCAATTGAGCAAAATGGAAAAAGTTGTGAGTCTGAATGATGAGTGATTCGAAACTCACTAAACCAAAAAAGAAGCAGAAGAAACGTGTTCGATTTCGCGGGGAGACCCCGTATCTCTTCACATCAAAACACTCACTCCTTGTTTGCTCCTGAATTCATCGATTTTGTTCACTCTTTCTCGTAGGATGGCTTTCTCATCGTTCTTTTCGTATATATCTGGTCAACTGTGAGATACACTGAATCTTCATTCCGTAATATTCGTCGGGGACTCCTTGGGGCTGCATCTGTCTTTCTCTTGTCTCTCTGGTCACTCGACCCTTTTCGATCTCATGTTTTTGTCCGGCCTGGCCCATGGGTTTGGCGAGTCTTTGCTGGATTAGCCATGCTATATGTCATGATTCTCACATTCCTTCTTTATCAAAAAACTGAGGATACTCGACAATTCTTACGGTTCATTGACGAGACTCTTACCTTTGACCCTCCTTATTCTGTAGAAATCGCGCGAGAGCATTTGTATTCGGGATTGTGTCTTGGTGATCTTGTTCGCCATCCTCTCCAATGGATTCTTGAACGTGGTGTTCTTGAGAAAATTCTTCATTGGTTTATTGCGGCCTTTATTTTCAGAGATTACACTATCCTTTGGTGTGTTCATATGTTCCTGCGTTCATATCCTGTTAACTCCAATGATTTAGGACAATATTGGTTTTGGTAGAAGTCGTTAAGCTTCTACTGGAAGAACTTTTTTTGATCGTCTTCGAACCGTATATTGAAAGGGTATGCCGATGAATTGTTTTCCTATCTTCTCAGGTTGTTGTAAATATCTTCATTTGTGGAGCTTTAGGAATCTATCAAGGAATGCTCACGATCCGGAGATTCGCTATTCAGAGAATGGACTGGAGTGGAGAAAGTCATCCTGGTGGAAGCCTCTTATCAACTCCAAACACTAATTACTCATATTTATCATCTGTTGATGGAGTATCTCAGTCGAGAGATTCTGGGATGGGCTCTCAAGCCCCACAACTTCACACTCCTTCTCCAGGGTTAGTAGTGTCGCCCTCCCCATACTTACTTCCGCAACATGTTTCCCTATCATCTCTCCATCATATTGATGATAGTGAATCATCAGATATGTACCCTGAAGAGATAGATGACCAGAAAATATTGCAGAAACGCAAACTTCTGATTGAACGACGAAAAAAGATTGAACAAAGATGGAAAGCTGAAGCGAGTGAATGGATGAATGAAGATTTGGACGAGAGCGAAGAATCTTCTGTCCGTCAGGTCGACAGCGACACTGATGATCAACCTCGCGATTTTCCTCGAATCTCAGCTGCTCAGGTTGTCTCTTTTTTCAAAAGCATCTGGAGTCGGATCAAACGTGAAGCAGATTCAACTGATACGGAACAAAAATCGTCGTTGCCTGATGAATCATCTGAAATCACACAAAATCATCCCCCAATCGTCAATCGGGAACCGCAAACTGGACGGGAATCATACTTCCAGCTGAATCGTCGCCTCTCGTCCAAGAATTCTCAGGATGGACCGAACGAGGCAAACCCGTTCCAGCCACAGGACCAACCTGTCAACCCTCAATCGCCGTCGTTCCTCCCCGACGGAATAACAAGGACAGACCTCCTTCCTTCCTTCCATTCGCTCACTCCCTACCCTCAGCTTCCTCTCGCCATCCCTTCTGTGATCTCCTCAACGTCATCGTCCTCTGTCGGACACAATCCCAGTCCCTATCACACCTCGTCCGCCTCCCATCTCAACTTCCTCCCTCCTGCTGCCCCGCCCACTCGCAAGCTCACCCCGCCTCTTCTTACCACACATCGATTCCGTCCACAGAAGCAGCGGAAGCAGATCAACAACAGGAAAAGGAAGACAATGACACTCTCCCAATACAACGCCATCCTTCAGAGTCGATATCGCGTCCCGATTGGGTCGTCTGGTTCGGAGCAGGAAGGGGAATCGCCTCTCCCCGAAGAGAAGAGACTCCGAAATAAGCCCCTCGCTGGCTCATCCCCATACTCCGCAGACATCAAGATGGTGAGCGATGCAACGATCGAAACGGCAACGAAGGGACAGACCGACCAGGTCGACATCATCACCGGTCTCTCCAGTTCCCCCACATCCCATCATCCTTTCGCGTTCACAAGTCTCCGCACCAGATTCGTGCAGTGGCTGACGCCGTGGGAGTTGACTCAATATCGCTGGAATGTACACCACCAGCCACGCAAGATCTTCCACGTGACACTCATCATTGCGTACGGAGCACTCAACCTGGTCGTGCGGCAGATTCTCTCGCTCCTCGTCCCCATCAACTCGCACCATCCCATCATGATCGCCAGAGAGCTCCTCACACTCGTCATTGGCATGCCTGCTGTTGGTGAGATGTACAAATACTCCACCCACCAGTCTGCCTCTCCTTCTCCTCATTTTCCCTCTCCTTCAGGACATCCAACATCGGGTCTTTTGCGTGGATTTCGTTTATGGTCACTGCTCTCGAAGTTCTTCTCGCGCGCCTTTTCCTCCCCCCTTTGCGTTCACCTCTCCCTTGGTCCATCAGTCTGCTTCTTCTCCATCTCATTTCTCTCCTCAGCTGTCATTCTGGTGATTTTCTGTGTGTGCATCGGATTCTTCGGTGTCTACCTTCACCAAAAACCCCCTTTTCTTCTGTTGAGCCGATTCACTTCGGCGCCCTAGCAACTCCTCCAGAGTCTTTCCTCCGTTCTGTTCAGAATTGTCTTCTTTTCACTTCACGTATTCGACACTTAACAGAGTTTGTTTCATGCAAGACAGGAGTGAAGTGTTCCAAAGCAAGATCAATCTTTCTTCCCTCTCAGCTCTTCCCACACCTTGTTCCTGTCCTTCACCTTCTCCGCCTGCCCTTGCCTCGATCGCTGGTACTCCAACTCCCTCTCTTTCCCTCTGCCTCCCTTCCTCCTCTCATCAATCACCATCAACCCACCGTCGTCCCGCTGTCCTGTTCTGATCTCCATCGCCCTCTTTCCCAACTCCTCTGTTGTTTCATACAAATCAGACGTGTGCTTCTTAAACGTCAAACTCCGATGCAACCACGACATGTCATTCGCATCGAAGTCATCAGCGTCTTCAAGGTCCAAGAATCGGTTGATCTTCTCCATTTGCGATATCTCTGCCGGTGATTCGTCAGTCTGAGGTTGCGGGCCTGGAGCAACCTGATGAGAGTCGTCCTCTCCAGAATCACTCTGGTTATCGTCGTAGTCTGCCAGAAGGCTCAGCGACGCAACTTTCTCCGAGTTTTTCCGCTGACCATCTCGCTCACTGTGTGTTCGTTTGTGCTTTTTGATTGGATCTGTCTCTTCTTCGCTCCCTCTTCCTTTCCAGATGGACTTTCCGAGAAGTGTGTCAAAACGGGAGAGAACATCAAGATTGGATCTTTGCTGCGTCTTGAGCAAGGTCTTCACAGCACGATCTCGCTGTCTGAACAAAATTCAATTCAAAAGAAACAAACTGCTTCTGACTCCGCTCGTCCATGTTCCGATCCACCACATTCTCCGCCGCCCGAAAGAGCGCATTCAATTCTGCTCCGCCCCCTCCGAGCCCAGCATCGTCGCCTTCTCTCCCACTCCGCTTCTTAATTCGGAGCTTGTCCAGACCCACTTCCGCCTTTTTCTTTCCTGTCCGGACAAACCCTGTTTTGTACTCGTCGTTGATGGATGAGAGGATGTCCTCGTCGATTTGCGGCTTCTCTTTCGTCTTCCGGGCCTCTCCTCGAAGAGAGGCAAAGAGCGGCTGCTCCGCCAATGCCTGTTCTGCCTTTTCTGCGAGTGTCTCCTGCATCAGTTGGTCGTGCTTCGCTTTTTCCTCTCGCTCCAGAAACGGCTGATAAGCAACGATTGGCTTTGAATGTGCTGTTTCTGGCTCCTCATCGGCATGTCCTGTCTGCTGAACGAGATCAGTCCTGTCGTCCGTTGTGGTAGGCTTCACTTTTTCCTTATTTTTCCTCTTTTTCTTGTCCTTCTGCTTCTTTGGGTTTGTTGCTTCGAAAACAGACATCATTTTGAATGCTGTCCCGGGTGTATCGTCATCCTCATGTTCATCCTCGTCTCCAAATGAGAGGAATCTTTTGTCACGCACAGCAGGAACAGGCGGTGTTTTCTTGTTAATCCCAAAACGGCTGCGATCCTGTTCGTTCAATTCATCGTCATTTGATTTGGATATTCTCACAATATCTGCCATGTCATCAAATGGATTTGCCAAGATGTCAGCCCTGGTCAATTTGGGTGGGTCATATGGTCGATCATCAGCATCCGTGTCAACTTCTCCAATTGCGACGACTGTATAAATCGTTTGAGGTGTTACTCGTCCAAAAATGGTATGTTTTTTGTTTAACCATTCGCATGGGGCAAGGGTAATGAAAAATTGGCTGCGGTTGTCATTTACATCTGGAATCCCGTTCTCATCTGTCGATGTGGCCATAGCAAGGATTCCACGGTGAGAAAAGCGCAATCTTTGATGAAGTTCAATTGGAAATGGCCCTCCATAGATTGATTCTCCACCATCTCCAACTCCAGTGGGGTCTCCTCCTTGGATGCAGAAATCCTTGACAACTCGATGGAATATGGTGTCATCATAATATCCTGATGCACAGTGATGGAGGAAGTTCCTACACGCCTTAGGGCATTCCTTAGTCCAGAGTTCTATCTCGATTATTCCTTTAGATGTCTGGAATTGAACCTAATGTAACGAATAGTTGTGATGAGTTTTTGGTGATACATACAAAGAGACAAACCTGTGCAGTTGGTGTTGGCTCACTAAGTTGTACAACATCCATTCCTCCCTCTGCGGCTGAGTCAAAAACTGTGAGACAATTATGGACCGAGACAAAATTATGAAGTAATTTGAAATGGAAAACATAAATCTATTGGAGTTGGGGAAGCTTCCCCAGCTCACGTAGATCAGTTTGATTTAGTGCAGCAAGATGTTCTGTTAGACATTCATTCCGACTTTTTCTGGCTCCAGAACGACGAGCCTTCCCTTCAATACCTGCAGCAACTTTAGCATCTTCCTCCATCTGTGCTTGAATTGCTTTGAAGACATCATCTGCAGGGGCTAAAAAGGAATAGAGGCGACAAAGTTTCAGACGTTTCCACAGTGCAACTTTAACTGAAGCGATCTTTGCAAATGTGGCCAGGAATTGAGGATTGAAGTCTCCTTCAGCTTTGATGCCACGAGCTCCGAAAACCTTTACCACGACTCGTCCCATTCGATAGATGAATGAATACGATGTTGTCGAAACGTTGTCTGTTTGTGTTGAGTTTACGCCCTGAGACATCACAAAAACAGAAGCTCAAATGAATAAAAGCAGACACCGACGCACTGGCAATCAGTTCCAATCGATGGAGCTCCACGAACTTTCTTCTGCTTCTCAGAAATGGTATTCCAACTTTCCTTCAAAAACTGTTTGGCCCCTTGCTCTGTCATAAAGACCCATCTCACGTCCTCGCCAGATGAAAGAAAAGAGAAAGGATACGATGAAGCGCTGCATGATTAGATTGGGCGTCCCCATCCACGTAACCTGGCCACGATGGAGGATCCCAAGCTGTCGCATCCTCGGGTTCCCGGTGCAGCAGCTGCAGAAAATGTGTCGAGCTAAACGATCATCTCGAATTAGCTGAGATCCGTCTGGAAGTGAATTCTGGTCCAAATAGAGTGGGAGAAAATGCTGCTGAAGGACATCAGCTGGGCCGGTAGGAGGTGGAATAAGGGAGCACAAAAATGATACTGGATGAGAAAACGCAGCTAAGGGGGATTAAGTGGAGGAAATGTCAGACTTGGTCTTAAAGAAATGAATTGTTTCTGTGGTTCTTTATCGCCCTCCTCGTCATACATGACTTTAGGAACCATCTCCTTCCGTTTTTCGAGGTCGTCCTCCTTCCAGAACTCTTGGACCTCCCCCTTGCACTTCGCCATCCCTCGATTGTAGTGAGCCTCCAGTGTCCATCGCAGAAAGCACAATCGAAAATAACTTGACGAAAACACTCCGTACATCAGATTGGGGTCCATTTCCTCAATGAAGTTGAAGCACATGATCGCTCGTGTCAGGAACGCAAACCCTTCTTCGTAGAGAGCCCCGTTCCCAATCAAGCTCTGGCCCTGGATTGAGACTTCATCCACTTCTCTGATCACTGCAAAGGCAGCTGCCCATCTTGGGAGAAGGTGGACATCTCCCATATCCACGATGTTTCGGAATCCGATGTCGAGCTTGACACGCATGGGTGCAGATAGGGGTCCAATTGGGGCTTTACAATGATAACACGAACCCTACAGAATCAGAGAAAGAAGGGCAATCAACTGCCAAAGAGGATACGAGATTAAGAGGACTTGGAGCTTGTTGATCTTTCCCCACATGAAATGAACTTGGGCCTTTGATTGATGTACATTTTTCGCACGTATAATGATGGCAAGCCCAACAGATTTGGAGATGCCAATTGATCGGCTGGCCTGGAAAAGGGTTTTGGATGGTCTCTTTGCACACAGGACACACGAGATTATCGGCAAGAGTTGTCGTAAGAACGATGGTTTCTTCATCTTTGTTCAAAATGTCCAGTAAATCGTGTTCACAGGTTGCTGGTGCTTCTGATGGAAAGTTGCCGTGGAGAAGATCTCCTGGGAGGTAGTGTGTCTCGAAATGAGTCGTGGAATCACTTGTCTTCGATGAAAGTTCAGACATTTTAATGATCGCTGGGACTAGTCGTTTGTTATTCATTTCATTCAACGGATCCCTCCATTCTGCAACAGAAAGTGGTTGATCATATCGATGGAGCCTTAGCGGATAAGGAAGGAACGATGGATACCAATCGCGTGCTTGGAACACGTCAAAGAAGTTGTTGAATCGGTTTTCTAATGGAGCTAGATCATTCATGCAGGAGCCTCCAAATCACTGTTCGATCAGACCATCAGTCAATTCGATCGAGAGTGAAAACACGAAATCGACTAATCACTTCTTTACAATTGTTCTATTTCGAAGAACGACAGGGAAAACAGGCCTAACTCCTGTGAGGTGAGTCATGGAGTTCTTGCATTTGTTTTCAAAGATAAATAACGGTAACAAGCTCATGTGATGGATAATCGAGTTCACATCATCAACGCTTGAAGAAAAACTGTGATTTGGGACGAAAAAACAAAAAAAAGCTTATGCACTGCTAGTAGTATTCCTCCTCCTCGGAATTCTGGTCCATTTCCTTCTTGTTGTTGTTGGAGGCTTCCTCACTGCTGCTGCTGCTTTTGCTGCTGCTCTTGTCGCTACTAGCCGAGTCGGAATCATCGGAATCGTCAGAGTCATCGGAATCATCGCTGTCGTCGTCAGAGTCGGAGTTTTCTGAGTCTCCGTTCAGAATGGCCTTGTCCTTCTTCCGCTCTGCTTTGCCGTACTTCGGCCAGTGTGTTCTTCCAATCGACGAGAAGATGACATACGGGATGTTGATTACCAAACAAATCACGGTCATCCCAAACAGGCCGATGAAGACACCGCTCAAGTCGATGGCGAAGAGGTCGATGAAAGAGAAGAGGAGAGCGGAGAGGGAGTCGTACGTGAAGTAAGTGTCAATGACCTCTTTCAGTGTCTTCTCTGTCTCTTCATTGGCAGATGGATCCGCAGAGAGAGCGCTCTTGAGTTCGTCCACGAGCATGTTGATCATTTCGTCACCAAATGATATCCCCATCCCTCCCATCAGATCTCCCAGTGATGGGAGGACACCAGAGATCAGACTTCCGAGAGTGTCGATGACAAAATCGGTTACGCTGAAAGAAGCGTCGGAATCGTCTGGAGTTTTTCCGAGCAGGAAGTAACCAAGGATATCTGCGATACTGTCAAAGTCGAGACTCGACAGTATGGCCATAAAATCCATTCCCTGTTGACCCCCTGGACCGTCTGGTGGATATGGTGGATCTGATGGATCTCCCCATTCTGATTCCTGGTTCCGTTTTGACTTCAACCCCGCATCAAGAGTTACAAACATGGAGTTGGACGCTTTCATGGCTGGTTCCTCAGATGTTGGGAAGATCATTTCGACAAGTGAGCTCAAGAACTCGCCATCGCAGAGAAGTGCGAGCAGGCCAGTTGAGTCTCCTTCTTTCTCTGAGACGACATAAACTGCTCTTTGGAGTTCGATGAGGATCGCTGCGAAGAGTCCAAAAATGACGAGGAGGAAGCCAATGGTGATGAGGTGGCAGAACTGACGGCAATTGACGCAACACGAACAGATCGAATTGGCACAGAAGAAACTGAGGATGACATCGAGCACAACAAAGAGGGCGAGAACGATGAACAGAGACCCAAGCAAGTATCCGCAGATATTGATTATCAACCCGACGTCGAAAGGGAGGCTGATGCCCAGAGCGTTGGACTCTTCGGTGGGGTCTGATGGTTCCTGTGGTTGTGATGGTTCCGATGTTCCGTTAGCATTCATGCTCAGAAGGCCGCGTATTTCTTCGAGAAACTCCATGACCATTGTCCCGTAACTAGCCATTTTTTCTTTGTCCGGGATCATTTCCAACATAGATTCGAGCTGTTCTCTTAGATTTATTTCTCCTTCTCCTCCTTCTCCTCCTCCTCCTTCTCCTTCTTCTTCAGTCGGATTCAGTAATGATTTCATTTTTGTGTCCATTAGGCTTTGGATCTCTTCGGAATCAAAGTTGAGTGAGCCTTTAATCTCATCGGCAAGAGCTTTGGGATTGACGCTTGTCTTTAGGTTGTTTGAAGCACCGCTCATTGAACGAGCGGATTCGTAGAGAGAATCAAGATTTGTGTTCAATTTGAAACGTTTACCGCCGTTCCCAATCTCTTCCTGATCCTCTCCTTGATGTTTACCGACAATGATCTGAAAGTAATCATGTTGGTCTATCTCCTGCCAATAGATGCGATCGCCTTCCAAGATGAGAATATCTTGACATAGAAATCTCAAGACGGTGTTCAAGAAATCTGGGAGTCCCGTTAAGTCCGCTTTGAGTTTTTGGTTTGTCTGTAAATCGGTGAGACTTGTTTCTTCGCCTTCATACTGGATTTGTTGCCCCATAACTTGGTTATCGATTTCTGAAGTTTTGAGTTCGGCCATAACGGGCCCTGATATGATTTGTGACAGGTCGAAGATAGGGTTGCCTGGCTCAAATTTGATGTATTTATCGATCTCGTCCGTTAGAGGCTTTGTTGCATCGGTGATTGACTTTGTGAATGACGTAGGATCCAAAGGGGATGGTTGAAATGACTTTGCATTATGTTTATCGGCAAGGGCTTGCATGTGAGAAATGAGTTCGTAGTTGATCACGTTCGTGTTTTCATATGTTATATCCCGCAATTCAAATGTTGGCGGAGAATTTTCGATTGTTTGATACGTAATTTTGATTTCAAGGGTAGCAAGATAGTCCCTAAGTGATTGTTCGGTGTTGCTTGTTGGTGGGTAGGGTGCGTTGAAATCTTCTTCTAAATCTGTTCCAGGAAAATTTGTGGTGAGGCCTGTAACAACATCAGTAAGTGCATTTTCCAGAGCTGTGGGAATTGCTGTTTTGAGATTCTCGATTGTTTGGGATAAACCTTTGATGAGTGTTGAGTCTGGACCAGTGAAAATTCCCAACAGTCCGCTTAACAATGATGATATTGTACCGTTCACGGTTTCACGAAGATCTGGGAGATCATTGATGGCACTGGATGCAAAAACTGCTGTGGAGTTCAGAATTGTCACAGTTTTTGGGATAATGGTAGGCAACGTGAAGAAGGCTACTGCTCCAACGATGTATCCAAAACTACGCAATAAAATGAATTGATACACAGAAGACATACACAAGCAGAACCCCCAAAAGAGCGAAGGTGATTCTCGTGCACCATTTACAGCAGGGCTTGGAGCCTTTTTTGAGTGTCCAGCATCCACAAGTGAGACACGGCTTTCTGGTGCGACAGCATTTGCAACAGCAGCCGCAGCATTTGGCGCAGCATTGGAAACATTGGGCACAACACCAAACACACCCATAGATGAGGGTGATGAGCCAAAAAACGAATGCGATTGCCCATCCACATGCAACAGACTGGAAGGGGAAAAGACAGAGAAGAATCGACATATGAGAAGAACGATGGGCAGACAATTCCAAAACCGATGGCGCGGTTAAGAATGGATTTCGAATCGAATCCGACGTTGGGGATGAAGTAGCCGTCCAAGAAAGACGAGATGGGGAGATTGGTTTTGTTGAGGTAAGAAAGAAGAGAGGCGGAAGTTGTGAAGTGGTTTGATAGTGGAGTGATTGGCGAATTTTGAGTGAGAGTCGCTAAATAAGTTGGCTCCTCGGGATCCTCCTGTATTGGCTCTTCTGGATCGGTTTCGCTTGAAGCGATGTCTGAGAGCAGTCCAAGTAAGAAGTTTGTCAAGGACGAGGCTCCTTTATAGTCTGTCAGAAATGTCGTATTGTCTGATCCAATTCCTCGAAAAATTGAATACATCGCTCCGCCAACCGAGGAAAGAAAGTCCCCTTTGCTATATCCTGAAAAAATAGGTGAATCAGTAATTGTAAACGGTCTGTTCCGAATGTCTTTGGGAGATTAGATAGCCATGGCAATTCATCCTTTTTATCCTCAGTATCGGTTGCATAAAGTGGTTGAAAAAGGACGACGGAAAAAGTTTGGAAAAGAAGCAGGAGCATTAGCCTCTTTCAGAGAAAGGGGATGAGATGAGAAAAATTGATCAAGGCCATTTTTTACAATACAGAATAAACAAATCAATTCGAAGCTGAATCCAGAAGCGAAATACATTGGGAGATGTTCTGAAACAGAGGAGAACAGTGTATGATGGAATTTATTGTGATCGTTCGAACGGATTGAGGTCGAACGAAACCTAACTTTTTCTTTGTCGTGGGATGATCACTGTATTGTGGTCAAGTCTCGCCAAACATGCCGGTCAGATCTCCAATGCTGCTTCACGGGCAATCGGGTGATGAATCAACTGGATTTGTAACAATCAGGCCCTCATCGAATGATCTCTGAATCAGGCCCTTTTCCACCCATATCCAAGGCAGATCCAACCACTGTCCTGACCATATTTCGTGTTTGTGTGATCGATTTACCAAAATCTAATCATCGTCTTGTTCTTTCTAAGCAAGCTCCTAAATCGTTCACAGAGATTATAAACGGCATCTCATTGACTTTCAAGGTGTGAGGATCTCCATTCATTCCACCTTTCGTTTTCACTTTTTCGCCTGATTTTAATCTCCGTTTATTCGCATCGTTCACCTTTTCGATGATGGTTTTCTTCAATCACTGTCCATTTTTCCCTCAATTTTCCATTTTCATTCTTGAATTCTCTCTTTTAGAGTAAGTTTGTGAAAGAGTGCTCTACTTCGATTAAAAAACAGAAATTACATCTACAGATCGCCAAGCGTCCTCGCAAAATGGTTAGGAAACACTGAAGAGTTTTTAAGGAGACTATGACTCATGGATGTGATCGGTCGAGATGTGGTTCAGATTGCTGAAATGTCTCTGAGGACATGGACGGAAAGAAGAGTTAGAAAGAATGGGATGTTATGTTGGTAATCAGAGAAAGCGTGAGAATGGCAAGGGAAGTCATATTGAGGAGAGAGAATCGGATCAAAGATGACTTGCTATGATTGGACGAAAAATGAGAATTCAAGAATGAAAATGGAAAATTGAGGGAAAAATGGACAGTTATTGAAGAAAACCATAATGGAAAAGGTGAACGATGCGAATAAACGGAGATTGAAATCAGGCGAAAAAGTGAAAACGAAAGGTGGAATGAATGGAGATCCTCACACCTTGAAAGTCAATGAGATGCCGTTTATAATCTCTGTGAACGATTTAGGAGCTTGCTTAGAAAGAACAAGACGATGATTAGATCTTGGCGAATCGATCAAAAAAATACGAAATATGGTCGGGACAGTGGTTGGATCTGCCCTGCCCATATCCGTCTCGACGATATCAGTCATGGAGTCTCTTCAAAATGATCAGAACCTGGAAATTTTTTTAAAATCAATCCAGAAATCTTCTTCAACTATTCCAAATCAATTAATTGACTATTACCTCCAAACCGCTGGTGTTAAATGTACCGACTCACGAATGTCTGTGAAGACATTTTTATTGACTCTGTAATTTACTTGATGCTTTTTATTTCCACACAGACACAATATGGTGGCTGTTGCAACGGAAAAATTTCTCTCTGATATCCTTTCTGAAGCGTTCACACATTCTCAAACAAAGCATGGAAAAGAACACCCTGAAGTTTGTATATTTTCTTCCTACCACTAACATACTCTTGTAGAAGACAACATTAACTATGGACAGCCTTGAAAGCGCTTTAGACAGTTATGGAATCGATATTCACACACCGAAGTATTATGCGGATTCACCGATGACAGGAACTTTTAAACAACTTCCCCGTTGATTTGAAACTATCTTCTCGCTTTATTTTCTTCATTTTTTGTTTTCTTTTTCTTGCTTTCACAACATTTCATCCAAGAAACATTCCATTCTCTTTTCCAGAATCATGTTGATTCTTTCTTGCGTTTTTCCCCATTGAATGGATAAGAGGTATGTTCTCATCGAATTATGTGAAGTGTTTATCTGTCTATGAGAACGTCGTCTCGAATGAATGAGCATAAGGATCCCGTTCAATCTTCAATACCCCTTCACAAGCCTGATGATCCTCCCACGAAGAACGGTCACTGGACGCAAGACATCCACACCAGCAAATCCAATGAGTATCACAGAGATAAGGGAGCACACAACGATGATAAGTGCAAACCGGGGGAGAGTCTTGAGGAGAGCCTGGAGATCAAAGGATTTGGTAACCCGCTGTTTTTTCTGAATGAAGTTGATGGCTGATGCTGATTGGACAGAAGATCCCGGCGTGGAAGAGCCTGTGTGGAGAGAGAGAGACGCGGAGATAGAGGCATGTGGGTGGCAGTTCCTGGTCGACGGCTCGCCTACCACAGACTCCGGTCGGACGCAGATGGTGGCTGTGGAGGAGTGCATCGACAGTCTGCTTGAGGGGTTCGACTTGTCGATCTTCGCACGGCATTCGTAGTCGCCCTGTCTCATCCCGTCGAGGACGACAGGGACGGTGGTGAGGTCGCTCAGGATGTTGATGGGTCCTCGGCGGATCTCGTCGTCTGCCATCCGCATTGTTCTCTGCTTGTCCGCATCGTTCGTGTCGACTCGAGGTGTGATGGGACGGAGAGGGGTGCATTCAACAACGAGGGAGGAATCGCGGAGGCTGTTCAGAAGGGCAATTCGGTTGGACTGGCTGTCAGCATCCTTCGGTGATGTCCCGGGCGCCACCAGATTGACTGAGACTTGAGATGTTGTGGTGGCTGTGGACGAGTGAAGTGAGAATGCCAAGGGGTGTGCTGCTGACGGAACGAAGTCGCCTGAGTCGGGCATGGTGAAGGTGAGGGATGGGGGAGAGAAGAGGATGGAAGAAGCGAGGTCGTCGTCCTGTGTGAGCAGCTCCTTCTTCTTGTTCCGGCTGTTATTCTTCTCCTTCAGCTTCTTCTCCGCGTCTGTCAGTGTGATGTTGGGGATGATGACCGACGGGATGACCGCAAAGCGCGTGTTCTTCCGCAGACCTCGCAGTGCAAACGTGCCGTCCTTCTCAACCTGCGTCTCGAACACAGGAACGACAGACTCGAAAGACTCCAAGTTCGAAGCTGACTGTCCTGCTTCAAGTTGGTACACTTTGATTTGGATCGAGGACAGGTTGTAGTTCGTCGCGGATTGGAAGAGGGAAGCGTCGGACGACGTTTTGATCGCACCGACAGCGTCGAACAGCACTTTCCTGCATTTCAGAGTGATGCTGGGTGGAGAGGCGTCGGAGTGGGAGTCTGTGGAGAATGAAAAAGAGGGGGGCAGACGAGTCAGATCAACAAGTTGGGTGGGCGGGGTGCAGTCGAACTCTTTGGAGATGGACTGGACATACACACTCTCTGCGGGGAGGCGATTCAGAACAACGCGGCCTCTTGTCGGGCTGGAGCTGTCCTGCTCTGTGCGCTGATTGGCGCGGAAGCCAGACGATGATGACGCCGAAATAAGAACGTTGGGGAATGACTTGTCTGGAGAGAGAAAAGAAGATGATGGGTGAAAATAAAACGAGTGATACCTTTGGCAGACTGGGCGATGTCGTCTCGCTCGGTGATGATGCTCAGAGTGATGAGTCGTCTCGCCTGCGCAGTCACAATCCCGTTCTCCCCACCCTGCTCGAAGTCAGAGCCGAATCCGTATCCCTCCTTCTCAAACACGAGAGTGTTCTCCCGATGCGTGGTCAGGTGGAGTTCTTGGTCGTCGTTGGAGAGGAGAGGAGTGTTGCTGTTCTGGTGCCAGACGGGATAGAAGGCGAACCATCCCTTCTCAGTCGAGGTGAGGCATCCAGCATCCTCGTTCTTCTTCTCCTCCTCCTTCTCTGCCTTCTCTTCGTCTTCCGTCTGTTGAGCTGTTCGACGACGGAATGAGAAGACGGGTTTTTGGGCTGTTTGGTGTTGCTCGTTCCTCTTCAGACAGACACGCACGCCAGCAAGGGGGACAAGAGCGTCCGAATCTTCGGAGAGAGAAGGAGTGATGATCCTTCCTGCGACGAGGTCAGCAAGTTCAGCGTGGATGGTCTGTGAGATGGAGATTGGACTGGCCAAACGAGAGTGGTGGGTAGCGGACGAGGCGTTCACAGAGAAGGGGGTTGTGCGGAAGACATACAACGGACTTTTTGCGTCGAATCCGAGTTCTTTGATGAGAGCAGCTGGGTTCGATGGGTCGGTCTTGACAGTTCCGAGTGGCTGCTGTGTGGTGTCTGGGTTGGCATCTTCGAAGTCGAACGAGATGACGGAGTTCTGGCGAGCGAGGAAGGAGAACTGATACTTCAGGCTGAGCGTGTTGGGTGTGATCTCTCCGATCGGACGAGCAACAACAATTGTCTGTTCGCCCTTTGCCTCAGCAGCGTCTGTAGCAAGCCTGGTGGTGAAAGTCAGAGGGATTTGTGTGGGGAATGGGACAGACACAGACGGACGAGCCATGTGGACCTTCCCTGTCACGTTGTGGAGAGGTGCGGGGATGACCAGAAGCTTCCCAAACGTGAGCTGAGCAGAATCAAGGTCGGTGAAGACGATGGCGTTGTCAAACTGCTCAGACGGGATGGACACTGAGTATGTCGAGGGAGTGGGCAGGACGACAGAGTGTGGGGCGCAGCACGGAATGTTTTGGACGATGACTGGTTCGGAGGACGAGCCCTGAGCGGGTCTGATTGTGAGAGTCTTCAGCTCGACTGGCGACTGCAGGGTGAAGATGAACCCAGTCTGCTTGAACGGGGGGATAGACAATGAGGCGTCTTTGGTGGAGATGCTCGTCATCGAGTCGAGGAGGGCGGGGGTGATGGTGAGTGTCTGTGTCGATTTGTCGAACGAGAGTTGCTGCGACGAGATGGTCACATGGACACTTCCGGTTGAGGTGTAAGGGAACGAGAAGGTTCGGTCTGCCTTCAGCTGAGTCCTCTTCAGGATCTTTTGGCTGCGTGCGTCGGTGCCTGTGGAGAGAGTGACTGTGATGGAGGAGAGGAGAGAATCGTGCTTCTCCGAAGATTTGAGCAGCTTTTCCAGCTCGGAACCAACTTCAAGAGATCCAGCAATGGTGAAAGATGCCTCAGAAAAGGTGATCATGTCGTCGCCAAGGCCGATGGGCTTGTTTGTGACTTTCACAATTTGCTCGCTTTGTTCCAAGCGGATTCCCTTTTCTTTCTCATCTTTGGAGAGAACAACTGTGAACTTGTATTCCCCGGGAGCTAAATAGATTTCAAAAATGCCTGTTTGAGGATCAGTTGTCGTGGTTTCCTGGAAATTCGGTTCAGTAACGAGAATTTGATGGGCGACTTTAGAATCACTGATTGAGACGCTTCCTCGAACGAGGAGTTTGTTCGGTGTCAGCACCGTTTTGTCAGAAGATGGGGAGAGGCATGGTTGGACAGTCGAGAACTCATAACCTTGTTTAGAGAGTGAGAAGACTGTGCTCGAGTTTGTTGGACCACAAACGACCTCAAACGAACCGCGGGAGTCTGAAACTATCAACTCGTCACTTTGTTGTGATGCTGATTGTGTGGAGCTTGATTGAGAGGATCTTCGGAAGATGGAGAGGATGGACGACCCTTCTTTGGTTTGCGGAGTGACGGTGACATCTTTAAGGGGCTCCCCGGTGTGTGATTGGGTGTGGAGGATTCTCTTGAATGATGCGACGGTGAAAGGCTGCGCGATTGTCTGAATGTGAGTACTTGTGTCAATTTCTTGGGAAGTTGGTGAGAACTGTGCAATGACATCTGTGTCCTGTTTATCGTTGCTTGGAGCAATCAACCATCTTCCAGATGGAACATTTTGGAAGCTGAATTGTCCAGTTGCTGGGACAGTGATTGTCTGGGTCGGTTTCTTTCCAACAATGGATGTTTCTGTCAGCTTCTGGTTTTTCTCAAGGGGATAAAGTGAGACTTTGATTGGGACTGACGGAAGAATAGTGTTCGAAACTGATCCAGAGATGTCGTATCCGACAACTTTGAAGCATCCGGAAAGGTCGGGAAGTTTTGGCTGGTTCAAGTCGATGCTGACTTGATTTGGTTCAATGAACAACTGTGGAGCCTCAGCAACAAGAACATACTTGTTTGGAGGAAGGTTTTGAAAGGTAAAACCCGTTGAATCAGTGACTATCTGAGCGAGAGGAGTTTGTGTGTGTTCCAAATCGCGATAGAGCTTTATTGTCACGTTTTCTCGGTTGGATACGGTGGTGCCTTCTTGTTCTGTAACAGATCCCGAGAATCCCAGCCCACTTATTGTGAAAATGACATCTTCATCATTGTTGCACGATGTTGACGAGACTGTTACAGTCTTTGATGCTGGACTGAAGGAAAAACGATTGCTTGTGTCAACAACGGTCAGGGTGAATTGACCTGAATAGCTGACGGGGAGGAAGAAATATCCTGAATGGAGAGAACGAGAGATGAATGACGAGATTAAGATCTGTCTCAAGGTGTAATAATAAGGAGATTTAAACGGAAACATTTTGTCGAGAAAGAGATGAGAAGAAGTATGTGGTCAAATTAGAAGAGTTATGGTGGATGAAACGTCAAGATGAGAGAGAACAGACCTGTTGGAGCACAAGAGACATCAAACACGTGTACACCCTCTGGTGTTGACATTTTCACCACAATTTGGGTGAAATCGATTGATGACTGAAGTGATTTTCCAAAGTACGCCGATGGTTTTACGAATCCTCCACAGCCAACGATGCTCTCACCAAAGAGAGTATTGATGTAGGTATAGAGAAGACGAAGGACGAAAGAGAGATGAAGTACAGTGGGCATGTTCTGGTAGGAGAGAAAGATTTCAGAATGAGAAACAGGAAGTGCATACATGGCCTAATAGCAGACTGGGCTTCCAGAGAATGTGGTTATGGTCTTTGTCATCTCGATCCGATGAAAAATCGTTTTTGATCTGATGTCTGGTCCTCCAATGGGAGTAAGATATTCCAGAAAGACAAATGGTGCACAATCTGTTGATTGTAACTTCCAAGTAAAAGTTTGAAACTGTCCTGTTGAAATGATATCTGGATTTAATCTCTTTTTCATCATCAATCCACTTCACCAGTGAAATAATTTTGTCTCATTTGACTATTAACATGAAGTACGGGGTGTCCCAAAAGTAATATCACACAATGGTTTGATTGACGGTTTTTCATCAGGTTCTCGAGATAATTGGACTCATTTTGTTTCGAGATCTCTCATTTTTTGGCAAATACGGCAAGATGTTCAATGATACTGTGGTATGGAGATCGAAAGTGAGAGTCTGCAACGAATCTCAATCCTAACAATCATTTCACGAGAATGACGATGGTTGTGAGGTTTCAATAGTGAAAAAAAAGTGTGATGAATCATCTCAGATTGACAGTAGTTCATTAATTATGCACGCTCTTCTCGGTGTGGGACAATAGTGATTGTGCCATCGTCAAGGCGTCGACATTCATTCACCCGCCAGAAATCGAGAGTTCACCAAATTCGTGCAAAATGTTCGTGTCTCGAAAAAAACCTGAGTATCTAGAAAAATGTCAAAAAAACTCATACTGTCTCGGCATCCCTCTCAGAGGCACATTTATGACTTTTTTGACATCAATCTTTCTTCGAGGTCTTTACGAATAAAAATGGATATTATTGGGATCAGAATTCGTGACGTCAAAAAACGTTCGAGGACTCGAATCGACAAACGAGACTAGTCCCTCGTGCCAGTATCTAGTCTGGTTTCACGACGACGCTGAATGGAATCTACAACGAATCAGTGAGAATGCACAATGCCTCCCTCTGCTGGGTGATGAGACGAGATTCGAAGAAGGGAATTCAAACTTTTTGATGATCGCAAAAATTCCCACCAAATTGAACCGTTCTCAAAGATTGTGTTGAACGAGATCGATATGAGACCAAATGTTGAGTGGAATAGTTTGAAATGTTGAAACAAGACCGAATCCGTTATTCCGACAGAGGAGTGAGGTTTGACAGTCACCTCTGAGAGATTTCAAAAATGATGGGTGTCCAACCCTCTCTAGTCGGTCTTCACCTCATTTACAATCTACAGAAGACTGTTCTCTGTTTCTCTCGTGTACCGAAGCCAACAGTATATTGTAGGTCACCATTCACTCTCTGTTCTGGTCTCTTGTCACCAAAGTTGAGAACAAGACTGAACAGACACTAAGAAAGTGCAGATCTGAATTCGATTCATTTAGATGCATGATCAATCCTCACTGTTCAAACATCTTTCATTTCACGAAAGACTGATTGAAACTCCGAATCGGGAGAGTGATAACCCTCCGACTTCAAATCCTCTTTTCACACGAACTGGTGCTTTTGCCTGCTTCAAGGCGCTGACAGCTTTCCCGACAATCGGGGTTGGAGTTGGGTTGGAAAGGGCATAGGAGAATGTTATTTATTTGGAGGATCTCCTTCGCTTTGATTGATGTGTGGTGCAGTTATCCACCCCGAACTCCCATCATTGTCATATCAACCGGATTAATTCGTATCCCGGCCACAACGAACGACGAAGCAGATGAGCCATCAATGCATATCAATGGAAAGATTGTGAGAGCTAATCCGCCACGATCGACGTGAAGTGTCTTTTTGTCGTTGTCATTCGCGAAAGCAGAAACAAAGATTGGCATAGAAGAAAAACATTAAAAACAAAGATGGGTATTGAAGCAAAACCAGAATCAAAAATGAGGAGAGAAGGGAACGCAGAATCGAGGAGGAGTGCAAACGCCATCCTCTCAACTCTCTTGCTTCAGTTGTGTCGAAGCTCAGTTGAGACAATTTTTTTGGGAATCAGCATCTTATGACGATGAAACGTCGACCATTTTTTCAACATGACTAATTCTACGATTATTCAATCAATTCATAGGAAATATCAAAATGTATACCTTTTTCCTGAGATTAATTTCTGTGCTCGAGAATTCGACGTGATGACGTGGGTTTGTATTTTTGACATCATGAAAAAGTTCGACACTCATAAACCAACAATGAAACAGACTGCACTTGATACAGCCCGATCGTCTATCATAAGAATGTTGTTCAATTGAAGCATCCACCATTCTGAGAGAAAAAATGGATTCATTTCTCAACCATGAGAGGAGACTGGTTTTGTTTGTTGGTCTTCGAACTTTTTCACAACAAAATGAATAGAAAAACACGAAAAACGGCGAAATGGAGAGAGTTCGAGCAAATTCAGCAAACAGTGACAATCGTCCTGATCCACCCACCATTGGACGGCATTGGACGACACTGGACGTTGCGTTCAAACTCTTTTTCTGAGTTCTCCACAATTAGTTCATCCCAAATTCTGAGGATGGATCCGATTCAGTCTTTGAGAGCAACAAAAACGATGTATTTTGAGTATTTCTTATAGTTGCGCTGGGTTATCCTTAGATAAATTGGTGTTTTGATTGCTCTCAAAGACTGAATCGGATATCTACTTTTGACTCTCTACACCCGTCTCAGTGCGCAGATTGAATGACTTTCCATTTTGATCTCAACCAGCTTTTCCTTTGACGCCATCAAGTACCTCGATAAACCTGACCAGTTCATCACGTTCGAACAATTCTGGACGAAGACAGGATCTGTTCAAAAACAAAACCATTTTGTACTGCTCTTGCACTCAGATAATTTTCCATTCTCCATTGAAGAATGAATCATAGAGCAGGACAACCTCAACTCATGATGGTACACGGTTCTCACTTCATCCCTGTGATGGAGTTTTCGGACAATTATCAGCCTGTTGTGGAACCTACATTCAGATTGTTCGTTCCTCTTCACGACGATGATTTTATCCCAATAACATACTCGCCGGATCCAGTCGAACCGCTCGACAAGGAAATACCAGCAAACCCGCAAGTGATTGGTCAATAAACAATTACGGATGAGATGGTTTTGTCTGTTCACTTGGACTCGGACGCTCTTAAGGTCTCCACAAATGTTTATTTCAGTTTTAATTGATTACTGGAGATTGGGATGAAACCTAGATTTTTATACCACCTGATCATGAAATCATTGCCGGCTCACTGTCGGTAGCCACACTGACGATTTGGTCCAAGTCGATCCTTCCTTTCTCCAGGATTGTCCCTAAGGAGTCGTAGAGCTGATGGCCTTTTGTACCATCATTCATTTCCTCAACACCAATATAGAAACTCTTCATTTTGTTCGATTGTGAACTATTCAATTTCGATTTATGGAATCGTCAGTAACCCGGTCGGTGTCAGGAACCCGGAACCTGGGGTCAAAACAAACCATTGTGGTCAAACTTAGAAAAAAATGAAAGTTGAGCATTTCATTCACCAGGGAATCGGAGTAATCCTCAAAATACAGTGTACAGCAGCAATGAACACATTTTTCAAACTTTTTCAGCTCAAATCTCTAAAACCAGAAATCCGTTTTAAACCAAATAAAACCTATTTTTATCGTGAGAGAGAATCTACGTGAGGTTGCATCCATCCAGAAGAAGGTTTGTGCTTCGGCCGTAGAAAAAAACGATTGATAGATGTGTCACAAAGCCGATCCATGTCAACAATCCAGAACTTGGTGTCGAAATGAACCATCTTCAGAAAAGAAGTGGATTGACGAGAGAGATAGAGATGCGATTAACAAAAATATTGAGAAAAGATTAGGATTAGTCGTTGTGTTGAACTGTCCATAGAAACATGTGAGGGCGTCCTTCTCGGAGGGAACGATCGATCGTTCGGATTCCATCGGAGATACCTGAACTGCACTCGGATGGTGGTCCAGTTTCAAGACACGCATCAGAAAAAGAATGGTCTCGATGTAGAGATCGTTCCATTCGCTTTTTGTTGGTACGTGTAAGTCTGGCTTGGTAAGGAAGAGATGGTTGATTGGTGGTGGAACTCGGTTTCCAGTGGAGAAGACCATGCCATCTGGTTGAGTGTCCTGAATCCTTTGAGACATGAACGAGTCAAGGTTGATAGAGAGAAACGATTTCAATGCGTCGAAGTATTAATTCTTTGTTCGACAAACGATTTGGATTAATTTGGGGAGACAGGGATTTCTGAGTTGATGTTGGATGAAAACATAGATTCTGCAATATCTCAACAACCAGAGAATCGATTTCGATGAATTTTTTCGAAAACGTTTATAAGATGAAACGAACATTTCGACAAAAAAATGGAGCAAAAGTGCTGGATATTTGGGAAAACGGAAAAACCCAAATTTATTGTGGCGTCACCAACTAGTTCCATGTCAACAATTAGTGCTTTTTTCTGGTAAAATCACTTTTGGTCAAACCTAGAAAAAAATCAACTTTTCTTTTTGTTTGCCCTCGTGATCCCGAGAAATCCTTAAAATACCTCATTTCAACCGATTTTATCGTGTGTTTTCATCATATCTTCACAACCTGTGAACTGATTTTGCTGCAATTTTTTCACAGAAACGTTTGTTTGGAGAAAAGATCATTGTGTAACAATTTTCAAAAAAAAACATGGGTATCTGGGAAGATGTGAAGAAAGGCTGTTATTCGCTAAGAAAAATTTTATGGGATAAGACATTAATATTTTTGAGTTTCTTTTATCGATATATTTACGAAATAAATATTTTTTCTTCGGTCTCAAACGAATGTCTGGTTATGGAAAAATGATCGTCGAAAGTGTGGAAAATATGTGGAATTTTTCTGTGTAACGTATTTTGAGGATTTCTCTGGATAGCGTGGGCAGAACAACTTCGAATAATGTAATTTTTTCATAGTTGAACCAAAAGTGATTCTTCCAGAAAAAAGCCCTAATTGTTGACATGGAACTAATTGGTGACACGAACATTTTGAAATAGAATAGAGAAAAAACAAGTTGGAGATTTGGGAAAAGAGGAAAAAACCAAATTTTTCTTGACAATAACTTCATAGCAATAAAATCAGTTCGTTTTTTTGAGCAGTATTTGTCGAGATGTTTCCGATCACAATGCGTTTTATTCTTTTCAATACGGATGGCGGGTTTTGGAGAAATGATCGTCAACAATTTGGTAAATGTGTGGAATTGTGCTGTGTAAGGTATTGTGACGTTTGGGTGGATTGATTCGTGATAATATTCACTGATTGGGTTGATTGAATCATGACGGTAACTCCGTTGGAGAGTGGGTGATGAAATCGGATTGATATCTTCATATTCCACATATGGGATGTGCCTGTAGCTCACATACAAGTGACCACCACGCACCTCAACATCCAGTTCGCTTTCGACAGGCTGTAGAATCTGTCACGATGAGTTAGTTGAAGTTAAATATCAGGATGTCCTTGTTGGAGAATGCCGAGAGAGACGACGAAGAACAGGAGAACAAATGAAGAGGAAAGTGTGGAACAGAGCATACTGTTTGGATGTCATTCCTGGTCTTCTAAACTTCTCCAATCCAGTGAGTACGATGTGGAATTTGTCCCAACTAAGGGTCTTGATCGACTCCAAAAAATCAATGTCTTCCCTCTGTGAATGACTTGGCAGTTGTTGCCTCGTCAGCTCTCTATTCATGTCTTTCCCAATCCGAACGTTTCTGGGCAATCATCTGACGATTGCCAAACATGGTCCTCACACTCACCAATCATCCAGTCCCAGCCCGCCAGTAAAAGGTGTCGAAGCAACAATAATATCTGATCATCCTCACTCTACTTGAACGGAGATCATCCAAAGATATCACAGTGTGTTTTCATGATTTTGTCACTTTTATCGTTCAGCACGTCAAAAACACAACACAAAAAGTCGGGTGAAGATGATGCCAAGATGGGAAAACAAAAGGCGATATCGCATCAAAAAGTTTGACGGATGAGAAACACTTTTAGCAAGCTAGATTAGTGGTGTTTTGACAGTAAATGGTACGCAGCGGACCCATTGGTATGATAAGCTGGGACGCGAGACTGAAGAGTATGATCAGCTGGGGAGTGGGACAGAATAGTTCGAGAAGTTGGGGAGTGGGACAGAATAGTTCGAGAAGTTGGGGAGTGGGATGGAATTGTTCGAGAAGTTGGGGAGTGGGACGGAATGGTGTGAAAGGATGGCATACAAAAAGAAAAGTTGATTTTTTTCTAGGTTTGACCAAAAGTGATTTTACCAGAAAAAAGCACTAATTGTTGACATGGAACTAGTTGGTGACGCCACAATAAATTTGGGTTTTTCCGTTTTCCCAAATATCCAGCACTTTTGCTCCATTTTTTTGTCGAAATGTTCGTTTCATCTTATAAACGTTTTCGAAAAAATTCATCGAAATCGATTCTCTGGTTGTTGAGATATTGCAGAATCTATGTTTTCATCCAACATCAACTCAGAAATCCCTGTCTCCCCAAATTAATCCAAATCGTTTGTCGAACAAAGAATTAATACTTCGACGCATTGAAATCGTTTCTCTCTATCAACCTTGACTCGTTCATGTCTCAAAGGATTCAGGACACTCAACCAGATGGCATGGTCTTCTCCACTGGAAACCGAGTTCCACCACCAATCAACCATCTCTTCCTTACCAAGCCAGACTTACACGTACCAACAAAAAGCGAATGGAACGATCTCTACATCGATCGTTCGGGTTCCATTGAAAGTTTTGATGAAAGATGAGCATATGATATGAACAAGCAAGATCACTCCCTCTCAAGCCTCTCCTGAGTTTCGTCCTGGACTTCCTCACCATCCTTTCTGCTCCTTTCGTTTTCTTGAAGGAGTTTCTTCAAATCCCTCTTCGTTGCGTGCATAAGCATCGCGCAATTCTCAGCAGTCCTGTTTCCACCTAAATTCTTGATCCGTTGAGCAATTTCATCCCAGCTCTCGTTCACCTCCAGCCCATCAACATGCTCCTTCAACATTCTCTCAGACGCTAAACTTTTCATTTTGTTTCATTCAACCGTTTTTCGAAGTCTTCACGATAAAAAAATTCTGGGTATTTGACAATATTCAAAAAACCCTTCGTTTCTCGACAAAATTTTTGAAGAAAAAAAGTCTTTCTGTTTTGAGCAGCTTTTGTCGAAATCTTTACGATAAGAATGCACAGTATTTGGTTCAAAACGGTTGGCTGGTTGTGGAGATATGACGTCGAAAAGTTGAAAAAAAGGTGTGAATTGTACTGTGAAGCTACAGAGCCCAATTAAGGGTCTTTAGCTGCAAATTTTTGTCAGGATTGTTTTCTCTCCAAAACAACATTTCCCAGAAAAAATCTCGATTTATGGCGGGTTATTGAATTTCGGCGCCTTTCTGACGGCACTATAAACAGAAAGTGAAAGAAATCAACCAGAAAGAGACAGTTTTATATTTTTTTGACGAGGTTGATGGGGTCAGAGATGGTGGAGTGGATGATTTGTGGAGTTGGTCCACCTCGATGAAGTGAATCAAGAACCCCAAGCGCATAGCGAACAGTCGAGTCGAGAGATGCATTGTGGAATAAAATATCCATGAGCATTTATCCAGTCCAAGCGAGGCGCTGTCCAAGGTTGGACAGCGCCTAATTAGGAGGTCGGAGCTCGTAAGTTTTGAAAATGGGTGAGAGCAGATGTTTCTGGTAATTGGTGACGTAATTCGAGAATACCACACATTGAATGAAAACAATATGAGACAAATAGGACGGTGACATGAGGATGCGTGAATATGAGGAGAAAAAACCGATCGAAGAGGATGAAGTGTGATAGTGAATTAAATGTGTGTGGAGAGGCTGTGATGGTTATGCGAGGTGAGAGGAGGGAATGAGCACGCGAAGGGAGGGGATGAGCAAGCGGGGGGATGAGCAAGCGAGGGGAGGGGAGGGAATGATCCTGGATGACGAATCGGATGATTTGTGCAGACGAGGCACCGATTGATAGGGAACAGACGTTTAAAGTATGATCGATCAAGATTAGGATGAGCTGATCGAACACGTGAAGAGAAAACTTATCACTGGAGAGAAATAATGCAAACTTTTCAATCTGCTTCCGCTTGTGGATTCAATTTGGTCCTTGTTATCGGAGTGGGAAGAAAAACTTGTGCCGGCTCCAGCCCAATTGTTGGAAGATTAGGTCAAATTCTCACTTCATGTCGTGTATTTTCATCAATCATATTTTCAAAAAACATCAAGTAAAAAAACCATAGGGTCCTGATGGGTGAGGAATGTGATGTGAGTGGTCAGATATTTGTGACTATGACTCTTTTTCTCAAGAAAATAGAAAAATACAGATATTTGTCCAACTTTACACTCATTTCAACAAATATTTTCGAGTAACTCCCACAAGATGAATGAGAAATGGCAAAGCTAAAACCACGTTGTTGGGTCATTCAACAGACAGCAATTCAACAGGATACCTGATTGGCATATTCCAAAAACTTGAAACGTGCCTAGTTGCAGTGGTCTAGAGTCATGAATCCTTCGATCTCACGAGTCGAAATGACTGGTGTTGTTTCAAGGTTAGAAAACGAGTGAAATCGCTTTCAACACGAAGAACTTCAAGAGGTGAGGAAAAAAAGAGTCAAACCGATGTCACACAACTGAAATCTCTCTAAAATAAAGATTCGGAGTTGGGTGTCCCATTTTTTAAATGTCTGTTGAAACAGCCCGAATTAGAGATCGATCAAACATTCAAGCCAATTATCAGAGAGGTCTGACCGTCCAAGAATGTTATGCTGACTTACTCCGCGTATTACAAGATCCACCTTGCCTTCAAACGGTGCGGAATCATTCCCGGAAACTTGACAACGATTCCTTCAGACTGAAGTCACAAAAACCGCCGGGACGTCCACACAATGTGGAAACAACTGCCTCAAGCACTACGTTCCTCACAAGCAATACCCAATCAAACCAATCCCACATTTGCTTTCCGACGAGCATACACGAACCCGAACTGTCGAATCAAAGCGGATACAACGAATTTTGAAAGCCAACAATGAGCGAAAATGGACAAATATTTTTACCGGCGATGAAAGTCAGTTGACATTCGAGTATAACCATCACCACGTGTGGGTTAACGGACCCAATCCAGGTGTAACTAGAGTCTCTCGAAACCACTGGACGAAAAAAGTCATGTATTGTCTCTTTTTCGGGATAGACCATGTTCCGGTGGTCGAACCACAACCAGCAAATACCAGAATGACCGCAAGATATTTTAAAGAAAGAATTCTCATTCCCATGGATCGTTCCATGACAAATCATGAAGATACACAGCCGATATTCATCCATTATGACAATGCGGCGCCTCACAAGGCCGCGATGATCACAGAATATTTGGATGAAAGTAGGAGGACTCTGATCCCGCATCCTCCTTATTCGCCCGATTTGTCACCATGCGATTTCGCTATTTTTGGGCGGCTGAAGGCAAGCATGGAAAAAAGAACAGACCGTACAACTCAAGAGCTAACCGCTCAAATACTCACTCAAATGGAGCAGATCTGTCGAAATGACCGTCTCAAAATATATAGAGAATGGGCTCCCTTCTTCCCTGGTGTGAACCCTTTTCGCAGTGACTGTAATCCATCGTAGAACGTTGACTTGGGAATGTGGAGTGCAGTCATGACATCTTTTACTTGGAAATTGTGCTGTGTGTAGAACCGGCAGATCTTTTCTGTTCTATTCGAACCGATGTGAGCCTCCTGTTCCGAAAACAAACGGACAATCTCAGCGTGAACGTCTCGATTCATGAAATGGAAAAATACGAAATTTGAAGTTTACAGTTACGAGTCCGACTTTCTGTACAAGTCCGGCTTTTTGTTCGAACTATTTGAACCAGAGTAGTGTAGTAGTTGAACCGAGTACTTATAGACATAAGGTCCAGGGTTCAATTCCTGTCACCTCCAACTTTTTTCTCGTTTTTTTCACTTTTTGTGATGATCTTCCTCGATCTTCCACGATAAAGCTATATTAGACGCTTATTTCAAGTCTACCATAGGCATGGGCAGTGGTCGGTCTGAAAACATCGAGTCCAGTCCCTAAAAATAAAACAGTCGGCGACTTTTTTGAAGTGCCCTTTAGTCGAGCGGTAGCACACCAGCTTTTTGCTCCCCGGACCCAGGATCGAATCCCGTCAGGGACACTTTATTATTCTCTTTTTCTCAATTTTGATTCACATCATCACTACAATTAGTTCATCTCATTTTTCACGAAATTATCGTTTCAGAGGTCGTAGTTCAAGAGTCCCTGAGTCGGTCTGTCTTTCCCCAACATTGGACAAAAAATCGGCCTGTCCGACCGACCCCGACTCTTCCTTTTTGTTCTGACTGCTTTGCTATAGATCCAAATGAAAGAAAACTGGTGTTTAATTTCTATTTCATCCTTACCAAACTCTTTCTCATCATTTATCAGCAAAACATGTCTTGATCAAGCCCAACTCTGAAGTCGAGAGAATGAAATCAGTTGGTTTCGATGGGTTGGCAACTTAAAATGAACACGAAGAAAGGGGAGATCATCATTCCACCAAGTATTTTATCCACAGTATGCTCTATTTCCTTCTCAGATTACTCATATACACCAAACTTCATCATAAAATCATTGCAACACGTGAAATGACACTTAGGAGAAGAGCCATCTGACCCTCCAATTTCAGTCCGTTTTCAGATTCCGGGAAAGGTGAATCACTTCACGTGTTGCTATGATTTTATGATGAAGTTTGGTGTATATGAGTAATCTGAGAAGGAAATAGAGCATACTGTGGATAAAATACTTGGTGGAATGATGATCTCCCCTTTCTTCGTGTTCATTTTAAGTTGCCAACCCATCGAAACCAACTGATGCAATAAAGACAATTCACAACATCGGTTCGCATCCCTATTGTTTTTCCACTCTTATCACCCTCTGTCTCCTCATAATCTGCGACTTGAGCCAGAAGTCGATGTGAAATTGGAACTGGTCAAAATGACGGAGATAACGAATAAATTGCTGGAAGATTTCTCCAGAGGAGAACATATCCAGTTGGAATGAAGAGCGAAATGAAGATGAAGAGATGAAGATGAAGGAAGATAAAGACTGTGACTTTCTTCTACAAAATCTGTTTGATCTTATCCTATTGTTCGTCCATTTCCTTCATTCTACTCTTTACACTCCACTCTTTCCAGGATTCAATTTCTCTCGCTTTCCTCGGTCATCACAGCGTTGATTCTGACTTCGCACAAGAATCTGTCATACGTTTTGATGCTGGCGCTGTTCTGTGAAACTTTGGATGAAGAAGTGTGCTTCTTCACGTCATTGCATGTCCGATCCATCTTGTCCCATTCATCCTCATCTCTCTTCTTTTTCACCAATTTTTCTCATCTTCCCTTCTTCATCGAAAACTTCTCTTTCTTGTAGCACAAAACCAACAGATCGTTTCTCTCACGTCCTCATTCTGATTCATTTCTCCTTTCAACATGGAATGGTCAAAACACTCAAAAAAACAAACCAATTCAACTCCGATTGAACGAATCGGTAGAGAAACAAGTTGAAACCCAAATTACAGAAGTAGTCAATGTCTGACATGCAAGATAGTGCTCTATTGACACCAACGATGAGCAGACATCAAGGATCTTTCCAGAACAAGAACTCTGATGCTGTTCTCTGAATATTTGGAACTCTATGTATGTATCTTCACCTCATTGTTTCATCTATCCTTCTTCAATTGTTCTTCCTCGTTTCATTTCTTTAATTCTTCTTCATTTCACATCCTCAGCTCCCTCAACATCTTTGGTGAACTTCTTCTCAACATTCATATAGTTGCCCTTCTCTCTCACTCCAGTGCAGTTTAAAACGATCATCACTCGTATGCCTTCCTTTTAACCAACTTTTTCTCCTCACAGGAGCGAATGGTCAGAAGGATCAAATGATCCACGATGGATATCACAAAGGACATGATACAACCTGACCAAATGAACGTATACAGCACGGAGATTCAAAAATAAAGGAAACCCATCAACGAAGGGATGAATGCTGAAGAAGAGAAACAGAATACAGACAACGGATAAAGTGTCGACAAAATGGCCACTAGAAGAGAACTGAAACGAAAAACTGAGAGGAAAAGGGAGACAGAGCATGAGTACGAGTGATCAGATCGTACATTGCGAGAATATTGGGACAATCTATGGCAAGATTCAGCCGATCTCCAAAAGGATCACCAAAGAAAAGAAAGAAGGGGAAGAAAAGAAGGGAAACCGAAAAAGGATAAGTGGAAGAACTAAATCGTTCGTTTCATCGATCAGACGAATTGGAAGCACTTATCGAGCTAATCAGACAGGAGACATGAGAAGATCTCAAAGTTCAGAGCATCACAAGCAATCGCAAGATGACACGATGAGGAAGACACATCTTGAAACAGAAGAGCGAAGACAACACATAAATTGGAGGAAACTACCAAAAGGAGAGGACATACTGACAAAGGACGATCTTCACCATGTGACGCAGGAAAAGTGGTCTCATCAGGAAACAACCGAAGATCTGAGGGAAGAAGGTGAGACTGTCATGTGGAAGTGACGAACGATGGAGAAAGAAAGCAGGAAGAGAGATCATTGAAAGAAGGCAATGAACTGTAGAACACAAGAAAAGAGGGAAATGGATGGACAGAAGAATGGATCAACCAAGACAGAGGAAGGAGCAGGTTCATTCAGAAGCAAAGAAAAAGCAAAGTGGACGAAGAAGTTTGAATTACAGCAAATGTGTGGTGAACAGAAAAACGAACGATCATCAAGCGGAACTGAAAAGGAAAAGGGAAGGAGACAAAAGAGAAGCAGTGAGAAAAAGGTGGGAAAGGGAGAATGACATAGGATGATTGAAGAAGCCAATAGAAAAGAAGAGAGAAAGTGACCGCGCTGACAAGTGTTGTTCGAACAAATTAATCTTGTTGTCCCTTTTCTTTGACGCTTTCATCTCTCACTTCACTCCTTCTCATAAAAGTCCGTGATATTGAAGCTAGTTCTCTTCATCGAAATGATCTTCCCATTTTCCACGCAGAATTATCAAAACTGCATGTCTCTCGGATTAAAATAGAACTTATTCCACTCAATTAACATGAAGATCCAGGAAACAGTCCCTAGAGAATGACCATGAAGGATTCTCAAGAAAACACCATCCTATTTTCGTGAAAAAGGGTTGATCATCAGAAAAAACCAGTCGGTCGGTCGACGAGCAGTCGGACCGACCGCTGCCCATCCCTAGGCGAAAAAAATATTATTCAATTGTTTTTTGCATTTTTGTCTCTCAACACCACACATTAGACAAGGGTGCATCACTACTATTTTAATGGTTTTGATCAAGATTGAATCTAACAAAAATGTGTTTCATGAGATTGATATTTCATGAAATGAAAAAAAGAATTGGCAAATGTCGAGTTGGTGGGCCAAAAAATTCTAAGATGAGAAAAAAAAAGAGGACGCTGGTCATTCAGGACCGCTTCCGAGGTGTCCCAGACTGAACTGCTTTCGTTTTCTCTTCTCATTCATCACTACACCGTCCTCCTGAGTTACAATCTTGAGAGTGTTTCATGTCACTTACAGCTGTCCATTTTTGTCTTCTTCTTGAAATGTCCAATTCCGACTGATCTTGCCTTGATTAACTTCTCGACTTGTTTCACTTCCTTCGTCGGTTCCATTCTCAACTCTTTTCACTCTCGTTGATCTCTGGTGATTCACAGAGCAATGCATCGAACTACGATCAGAGCCCACCCTCCATTCTCTCTCTCCCACCACTCGATCCCACCCTCTCCACACCTCCCCTCCGCAGAACCGCACTCAACACAACAATAACTGCTTCTGAAACAGACGAACATCTTTATCTGTTGGATTGTTCTTCCTCGTCGAACAACGTCAGGAATAGATCTGGCGAAATTTCACTCACAACACAACCTGCCACGGTCAAACTTGGTGAGATACGTGCAGAGAGAGTTGTGAAGGAGATGCGTGCAGAGAGAGTTGTGAAGGAGATGCATCTGTCGAAGTCGTTTCAAGGCGCCCGACTGAATGAGCTGGAAGAGAATGAACGAGTGATTGCAGAGCTGAAACCGACCATCCAACAGACAAGGACTAAAGTGGCCAGAAAGGAAGAATTCTTTGTCTCGTCCAACATCATCGTCGCGTTCAGTCCAGAGCACTTCAGAGTGAGTGGATCGACTGTCACACGAATCAATTCTCAGAGTTGGGCTGGCTGTTTCACGAAACCTGTCTCGAAAGGCATTCATCGTCTGTCCATCAGAACGCAAGCAAATTGTGTCAGTTTGTCATTCTCCATTCATCATCATCCTTCTTTCAGTGATTGGTGTGCTTGACGCTGCCGAGTATCCAGAGTATCTCACGAGGGAGGTTTACAGATCTTCCAAAGCAGCGATGATGAACACCTCCAATGGATATCTCGGCTCGGCTTATAAACCCGTTGGTCAGAACACTCCTCCTCAGGAAGGGCAGGAGTGGTCGGCGGAGGCTGATTTGGAGAAGAGGACACTCCACTTCTTCATCGACGGTGTCCAACAGCCACACCACTTCATCAACATTCCTGTCCCTCTCGTCTTCGCCATCGATGCCTGCGTCAAAGATGTTCCGATTGAGATCACGTTTTGGGGAGAGACACAATCACATGTGACATTTGAAGGAACTGGATACAATTTGGGATAAAGCATGTGATCACTTCTCATCTTTTGTAATCACTCCAATCATCTCTTGTTTGTCATTGGTGGTGTTTGAATTGACATCGATCGAGCAGGTCTGTTCAGGAATCATCCACTTCTCGTGTTGTGTCGACATCACTCAGCTGCTGTGGTGTTCATTCGATGAGACGCACCGCAACAACAACGACAGCGATGAGAGACTTGCTGTCAATTGAGGAGACGAGTGGACTCTGTTGGTGTCATCGGTGTGTCGAGAACGAAAGAGTGTCCCAACCACACTCAATCCATTTTCGAGGTCCTCCAGAGAAACCCGAGAAGCAGTGAGATAGAGTGGGAACAGATCGCCTGGACTGATTGAGATGCTTCGACTGGTGCGACAGAAGGGCCTGTCGGAAACATCTTGCGGAGAGGATGGTCTGATCATCCGAAAGAATGTGGATTGGCGAGATCGTTCGAGTCGCGTTTGTCAACCTGGTTGGTCCTCATAAACACCATCCAATCTTCGAAATCACCTAAATTGTCGAAAGCTTTGAAAAGCGATGAAGAGTGCAATGCCAATCGAGTAGCAGTGGAGATGCACGATGAGTTAAACCAATCCGAAGAGTCTACAAGACGACGATGATTCTCCAGCACACGTCGGACAGGATGACAAGATGGTTCACGTCGGTGAGAGCGAATCGGAGGATCTCAATCGAGAAATCGAGGGTGATCAGATGAATCGATTGAGATCACGTTTTGGGGAGAGTTGAAGAAGTCGAGTGTGATCTTCGAAGGAACTGGACACAATTTGGGATATTGCGTGTGATCGCTACTCATCTTTAGTAATCACTCCACAACGAATTTATCATTTGGTGGTGTTTGAATTGGCGTCGATCGAGCAGGTCTGTTCAGTACTCCTCCACTTCTCGCGTTGTGTCGACCTCTCGCACAGAGAAAGGCACGGACGACAGAATGCAGGCAGCGAAGGTGTTCTGATCAGCATCGCCTTATTCGTGAAAGGGTCCAGATTTTCCAATAAACCTCGCTCGCCAAATCGTTCAGAGGGTGTTGTTTGTCCACAACTTGTGGTGAGTGGAGCGAGTTCGGAGGGCAGGACTCTGTCAGAATGAAGGGAGAGGCAGGTGTTGTGTTGAGTGTGCAGATTTCGGACAATAGATGGAACAGAGCACAGGCAGATCTGATCGAAAGGGTGTGGTTCGTCGACTGGTGTTGTCAAGCATGGACCTATCTGAGAAAGGATGAATGAAGCGGACGGAGCAAATGCGAAGACACAGTTCTCCACGAAGAACGTTGATGTGTGCACACGGTCCATTACTCCCCACGACCACAAGTCTTCCATTCCATCCACTCTGCCAATCCGACGAAAGACACGAGTGTCCGATCCATCCCAGCGACTCCATATGGGACAATATTTTTGACATCATCGTTCAAAACCTAGAATGGACAATTTCTCAAAATCCGTACATCCTTCACCAATTGAGATGATATGTATTCTTTAATTGAGATTCTTGAAGTTTTGATCTCCAAGACTGCTCAACTTTCCGATGTGGTGTGATCGAACCATAATTGTGATATTCTGTCAGAGATTTTCTGAAAAGGGCGTTTTCCGATTTCGCTGTCTGTCTACTGCAGTTTTGTCATGAATAAAATTGCCATCAGTATTTTGGATACAGTATGTTCTCTCTATTTTGTCATCTCACATCAATCTAACATATTTGGCTTCTCCGTCGTTTTTCGCGTTGTTCCTCCTCTATCTCACCTGTATGCTCATTTTTTCTTTCTTCTATCTCTCTCTCCCAGCAAGACATCCTCACAGTGCTCAACACTTTCTCCTTCCAACGTCCCTTCCCTCAGCTGAGAAAAGCTCAGTGCTTCCCCCCATCACAGGCTGTGAAGAAAGAAGTGAGATAAAACTCGGTGTGCTCTGCCCTCTAATCTTTGCATCTCTTTGAACATCTCTCAGTCAGCATATCTGCATCCTCGTTGACCAAGCACCCCTCCCACACGTCTTCACTCCTCTCTCGCCCAACCTCGCCTTCCCCCCTGCCATCAGAGGTTCGATCTTTCCCTCTCCATCATTTTTCCTTCCCTCATTGTAGCTTTTCCGTTCGATCATTTCACGTGATGGAAACTTCGCCTGTGTTGTCATTTCCACGGGATGGATGAAGAACATCAGACAAACGTTCAACACAACAGCCATGACCAATCTGACAGTACCCATTTCAACGTTCATGTGAAAGACTTCGGCAGATTGTTTGTGTGCCTCTACCCACTTTTCATCCCCCTCATCCTCCATCACTGTCTTCCATTCCTCCCAACTTCTCCTTCACTCTCATTTCTGTTCCTATCGGGCGTCAATTTCCTCAACAGCTGACTGGACAAACTCACGAGAGCTCTTTCCGAAGCAGGCTATGTCGAGCGGAAGTATCAGAACGCTGCCCCTGTGTGTCCCTCAATCTCTCTCATTCTTTCTTTTCTTCATACTTCTTTTCTCGTCTAGGTTAGTATGATTGGAGACTCGTCAACGTCTTCGGTCACGTCGCCACTGCGTATTACGAGGATCTCAAAACGCGAGACGAACCCGCCTTCCGCGCGTGTGTCCCCTCTTCCCCATTCCTCACAGTAACAACAACAAGAAGGTCGTGCTGTGCGGGCACAGTACAGATGACATTATCACCTACCGCTTTCTGACAAGTAGCGTCGTAGAATGATCCTGGATAGACACATACATCTTTGCTGTCATCACTTCGGGTGCTCCCTTCGGTGGTGCTCCAATGGCGGATGGGTTTTCAGCGTCACCACGAAAGTGACTGTTCTCATGGGTATGCTGGGAGAGCTGAGCCTTCTTTAGGTATTATTGATGATTCACACCATTTTTCTGTTGTACTCGTTCATTCTTTGTCGTTCTTTCCATCGCAGGTAGGAGCATCCACAATCAGTACTCTGACGCAAGATTGCGCCTGTCTGCACTGGATGATCCCCAACAAGAACACCTTCGACGACGACTGCGTCGTTGTCCGGCTCAAAAGTGTGCTTTCCACTTCATCCTTCATCTTATTGACCATTTTCGTTCACATCTTCAAATCACCCACAATCCTCTCCCCGTCTCTCCTCTGTCATCTCCTCCCTTCCCCCACTCTCTCCTTCTCTAACTCTCCCATCTCTCCCATCTTGCAAAGGTGACAATGTGTGCAAAATCTTAATGAAGAACATGACGTGGACTGACAACCCGGCAGGCAAGGCCTGTGTGAAGACAGCCGTCCAACGCACACGAAACAACACCGACCAGCCTCTCGTCCTACCGAAGGTGATGACACACGTGATGTACTCGATTGGTCTGTATTCCTCCTGTTTCTGCCATTCCCATGCTCTCTCCATCATTCTCCGTTTATCTTGCCTTTTCTGCCCATCATTCGTGTTTCCTTCTTTTCTGATCTTCTTCATCGTCGTTAGGTATCAATGCCACTGCCGGTGTGATTCTGAATGCAACCAGACAGCGCTGGACGTCAGACACGCATTCTGATTACTACATGGATGGTGATGGCACAGTTCCGACTGTTTCACTCAGTAGTGTGTCTCTTTCCCGTTCCATCTCTCTCTGTGCCCTTTCTTGCCATTCTTCTTGCTCTCCCTTCCCTCGCCTTATTCTCCCTCTTTTCTCGTCCTTCGCAGTCACCCCACTTGTGGAGAGACACCTCGCTCGTTTAGTTCCACACATACCGTGGCTGTGACCACATAGGCATTCTTCAAGATGCCGTCCCCATTGCCCGTATTTTGGACATCATTGCCCAGGCAACTGCCGAGGAAATGGAATATGATGACTCACTCAACCCTCCCGACTTTTTTAGCCGTCTATGTTCTTTCACCACACCTTTATCCTACTGCCTTTACCATTCTGTACTTTACAGAGAGTTCCATGCTTTTACTAAATACTGGACCGACATGGTGTCTAGACTATTGTGGAGAGACGTATCTTGATTCTATCCAGAGTCATCGAATCCTAATACTCCGTCATGAGGGCCGATCCATTCTCATCCTCCGTGTCATCCTCCATCTACTCATGGATAATACCTCCAACCAAAGCGAAAGCCAAAGTAGCTGCTGCTAATCAGGCTAAACTAAAGACTTCTACGGCACCGAAGACAAAATAGAAGACGCAAGGATCCACCCCAGTCACATCACTACATCGCACTCCATCACACCCGAATGTCTCAGTGAAACGAAGTCATGCTCTTGGCCCAGCGGACCAGGTCAAACAAGCTCTCTCAGCACAATCGACGCTGCCACCGTTGAGTTCGAACATCAAGACTCTCCAAATGTTGCTGCCAATCAATGAAAATAGGAGACGTCCATGCATAGTGTTGTTGAGGAAACATTCGTTTCGATATGTGACTTGTCTCAAGGAACAACTGACGAAAGATTCACCTCGTCAAACCACCCACTCTCCCTGTCCTCATCTGCTTGCTTGAACACCCTAACATGGACATCACACATGAATTCGTCACAACGTTGCATAATATTATCCTCGCTGGCGCCCTGATGATACCGGACAACGAATCACACACAGTTTTTGACAAAAAGGAAGATTCTGGAAATTTACCAAGAATTTTACAGTCGTGAACGAGGAAGGCTTTTGAGGACAGTAAACGTACAGCTGCGAATACGCTGTGCGTTCTTCACAGAATGAAATTGCTGGACGATGAGTTCAAGCCGATCATCGCCATGCTTTCCGCTGAAATTGCAAACGGAGAAGATAATAAGAAATCCTACGCACTTCAAGCAGTCCCATCTCTGACTGACATCACTGGTCTACATTTATTCATTCCTCCTCATTCAATCACAATCTCTCACTGTTTCTTCGTTGAAAACCACCGGCTCTTCTTGACGCGAGTATTTTGCAGCAAAAGACAATCAAACACTCAGACGAAACGTGTTCAATTCCATCTTCGGCCTCAACTGAGTTTCGGATTACGTTTAGCAACGATTTTGCCACTCAGACAGTTTCTCCATCATTGCTGTCAATCGACGCCCACTCGCTCCCACCTCCTCGCTTTCTAACTTATCTCCACCCACCAGTCACTTTACACAACCCTGAAACTCTCTGCTTTGCCTCCATCGCAGACAAGTGTTGTCCAGTCGTCGAATGAGATTCAAGTCAAGTGAACTCTATTCTTCTTTTATTGGCAAAACACCACTCCTCCTCATCTTCACGTCCCTCTTTCCCAACCTCACCGTTTCTGTCGCTGTGATTCAGCCAGGCTCATCACTTCCTTTCGTTTCTCAAACTCCACAACATCTGAAGATAAACACACAACGATCACTTTTTACATCGCTTGGTGAATGCTACTTTCATGTTTCACCACTTTGGGAGTTCTGAACAACGACACTTTTCATTTTTTCATTGGAATCCAACTTAGCGTAACTTGGGATGATTCGTTCATATGGAATGACCAATAAGTGATCAAGATGACCAGCAATGAAGTGAAAGTACGGCAAATTCCCGGATACATTACGATCGTGCTCGTTCAATCAGTCCTCATTCCAATTCTGTCCTCCAGTTGGCGGATGGTTACCATTTCCGTGAAAATGAAGCAGAAGCTACGGGGAAGGTTTTCACGGGCGGTATCATCACAAATTCTCCTCACCACATTGAAATTGTGTCTGATCGTTCTCTCCCTCTGGGTTATCCAATCCACCTTTAAACGACCGGAAAATGAAGCTTAAATGTCGCAGACCCTCAATAGATCATGAAAGGTGTTCTCTTGATCTGTAGATCCATTTTACGGCCCTGCCAACGAGATCAAGTAATTTCAGCTCATTTCGTCAATTTTGTCATTGATTTAATTTTATGAAAACTATCGAGGAGAAAAAAGATCGATGGTGAAGTTTTATGAGAGAGGAATGTGCGCTAGAAACGAAAAAGAACGAAGAGAGCGTCAGATTCTGGAGTTTATCCAGAAGGATCGAGTCATTCATCGAAGAAGAGAAGGAGCATGATGTGATTTGGAGGGATTCTGCGAACGAGAGAGATGAAAAGAGCAGGGTGTTCGCGTTCGCAGTGTTCTTTCCATCCTCCTCCCAATAACCATCAGCAGACATATCCTTGGGAACGAACGAACTGGAAACTGAGACAGTACTTCGATGGAGAACTCTACGATCATTTCCTTCACCAGAACTGGTCTTCTTCAGTAAGGTTGCGCAGTACAGATGACATAAACAGCCGGTAGAAGATATTCATCAACGTGAGGGATGGAAGACGGCGTGGAGCGATGGCAGACAAGACTGCTCACTGTTGACGATAAGCTATCGTCTTGCAGCTGATGAAAATGAGGAGTTCATTGTTCTTCACTTTCTGCTCTGAGGACGATGAAGAGCGGTGGAGAGTAAGAGTGGAGGACAGGAGATAAGGTGAGCTGCCAGGAAGTTTAACAGCATGGGGAGTCCGTCAGAGCAGGCGACACAGTTGCTGCAGTTGGCGAGTCGCATTGTCATTCAGTGCATGAGGGGAGATATGATAGCTGCTTTCTCTCTATTTCCTGTCTCTTCCTCTCCTTTTCTTCTTCTTCCATCTGCATCTGCTTATCCTCTCGCTCTCTCTTCACTTTCATAATCTCCCGCCTTGCCCTTTCGATTTGATCCTTTGGTTTCGGTGGGAATGGATTGGCTTCTTCTCGCTCCTTACTCGCTTGAGCCCTCGCTCGCACGATATGCTTGAGCTGTTACTCAAGTTGATCCTCCCTCTTCTTCTCTTCCTTCCTCCACCTCTTCTCCCACACTCATCCGTGTTGTTTTCAGATGACTGTTCAAAAGCATTGATTTCTCGCCAGCTGTGACAAATAGCGGCTCGATGCTGAACTCGTCGAATCCAACCACTGACATCTCGAACGCGTTTGGTGCCCGTTTAGTCTCGTCCAAGCCAGTCGAGCAGAGGAGGGAAGAAGACGACGATCAGCTCGGATTGGGCGTTGTCGACGATGCGAGTGGGATTCAGAGTGACAAGCTTGATAGTTCTTGTCTTCATCTCTTTTCGGATGAACGAGAGGAGACTGTCGATCATGAATTTGACAACGACCTTCTTCCTCTCCTTTTCTCCTCGTTCATCACTCTTCCCACTCCGACTTCATTCCAACCAGTGAGTTCACAATAACAAGTCCGATATGTTGTGTCATCAGCTCAAACTCATTCTGCTTCCCTCCCTTCCTCTCATTCTCCATCCACCCACCCAAAAACACAATGGTGTCCACCAAATCCCAAACATGCGAATACGAGTGCCACTCAGCATCGAAATCTGGTGGAGACTGGACATTGTGGTTGGAGTGACAAGGAGTGTGGTGTGAGATGTCTGTATGAATAGGAGAGGAGAGGGTGCTTTGTGGAGAGAGGCGAAGACCGGGAGTGTGTTGGGAAGACGGACATTCCTGATTCTGTTCCATTTCGTCTGGTTGAGCGGTTGCGTCTTCCGTCTTCCTTCGCTTCTGGTTCGCCACCATCTGTCTTTTGTTCTTTTCCTCCTTCCTGCGGGTGTGGATCTTTCTCCGCTTATCCTTTGCCTGTCGCTGTTTCCTCTTCAGTCTTCGTTTGAAACTCTTCGATTATCCCTCCCTTCTTGTTCTTGTTGTTGTGGCTCTTCTTTCACTTCCTCTCCCCTCTCCACTTGCCTCTTCCTCTCCATCTTCCTTCTCCTCCCATTCTCCCTCCTCAACCATGAACACATCGGTTCCTTCCATCCTGCCCGGATTTCCATCCGTCAGGAATGAGATTGGAATAGTTCGTTGTCGTCATCAGCTTGTTCTTTTGGCTCGTCTTGTTCAGCGGCTGGTTTGGAATTCTGTGCTTCTGTTTCGCTCATCTTCTCTTCAAACGCACTTACGCTCTTCTTTGTCTCTCGTCGCTTTCTGGTCGACAACACACCAACTGCCTTCACCTGATTCCTGGTTGAACTGGGTAACAGCCACGTGGGTGTTGGTGAGGAGGGAGGAGAGTGTGAGAACACACAAATCAACCTCTCCGCCCCACACACTTTGTTCGCCAATCTCCATTGCAGAAGAGTGGAGAAGGGCAGAAGAGGAAGACTAGGGTGGCAGTGAGCAGCGAGTCTAAAAGATGGGAGGGTGCAGAAACGCCTTCTTTTCGTCGAGGAGAGTGTGTACGAGGTCAAAAAAACCACTTCAGTTTCGGGTTGATGTTGGGCACGTCGGAAAAGAGACAAGAAACTGGAAGAGGAGTGAAAGGCGGGGATCCTTTGTATGGAGGAGAGAGTAGAAGATGTGGACGAAAGACTTGATTCCAGTCAAGGTCAGTTGCCAATTTTGAAGCAGAGACACAAATCTGAGCAATGACACGAACGCGAAGAAACTGTTGTGGGTTCCCCTTCGACAGAGTGAAGCGAATACAGTCCAAAGGTGCAGGAGGAACGAAATAGATCGTTGCAGAAGCGGAACAGATAGTACGAAGAGCGATTCATATTTCTCCGGGATGCTGTCGAGTGTAAGAGATGATTGGATAGCCGTTGACACAAGTTTGTGTGTATGTTCTTCTGTCTTTTTCAACCACTTTCAGAAGGGTACTGGTGACTTCAGAGAGGAGGTCGGTTTGAATGAGCGGTGGAAAGGCTAATTCCGATCCATCAAGTCTGGTCCTTCGTTGAACTCGCTCGACGACAGCCAAGATCGCTTCATTCACCCGGATGAAGTCCTCCCATCTGTTTTCGAACAATAGTCCAGAGAAAGAGGCAAAACCGTGAACATTAGGAGCTTGCTCAGGCTGACCAAAAGTGTCGTGAAATCTGGAGCCAACGTTGGTCGTAGAGATCTTTGGGTGAGGAGGATGGAGAGGAACGAGTTGTTGTTTAGTAGGTCAGTTTTGTAAGTTTTAGCTGGTTCGGGTCAAGGCCAGTGAACCACTACCACAACACGGCCGAGTGAGGGGTGAGAACGAAAAGAACAGGAAGCTTGACGCTGTCTGATCTTGATTGATAGCCACTAGTTGTATTAATTGTTCGAATACTTCGTTTGTTTTGTCGAGCTCGAGCATAGACTCCGGAAAATGTGATCTGACCAGCTGATGAATACTCTGCGACGATGTCGGAGGAGTTCGTGATGCTGAGAGTGAGAATTTGAGCGATAAATGAGATGGTAGTGCTGTCATCTCCACATAGTTTGACAATTTCTTCCGAGTGGTTGAGAAAGAGTATGGAGGAAGAGATGGAGTGGGTTTGGTATTGTTCTTCGTCTACAAACTCAAACAGGAGTTGGAGCTCAAATGGCTTGAATGTGAGCAGTTCTACCACTTCCTGTGTTTGTAAGCCGAAAGAGTATTCGAACATCAAGACGAGAAGATCAGGTGATGTTTGTGCGTGACTGAGAGTTTGTGAGTCCAAAAAAAGGGCCGGTTTGGGGAATTCCGAATGTTTGAATGGCTGAATGGACTTTTGGGGAGTTTTGTTTGTGAAATTGATGAATGGAGTGAGATGAGGAGTCCTTCCACTGGTTCTTCTTCTGAACGAAGGAAATGGAGTGAAAATGGGAAGGAGGGAAAATAACAAACGCGAATAAGAGAGCTGGTCAATCATTTCAGAGGTGAGATCGATCCAAAAGTCAGCAGAGAGTTTGGCAAGGGGTTTGAAGGTATTTTATATCGCTAGGCGTGATTGGTTTCTGACAATGTTTAAATTTGTCAAAAGACTGCTCAAATGCGAATATTTCCGATTCTTAGAGAGGAATTGGCAGAGTGTGGAGTCCGATAGAGTCGAGATTGTCTGTTTGGGAGTGGAAGGCGACATTCAAATCACAAACAGGAGAATCTGCAAGGCGTGTGTGGAGGGCGACTGACACTCGTCGAGGAGGGTGATTGGGCATGTTATGATGGACGGGAGAAGGAGAGTTCACGCCGGTGACGTGGCAATGCTGGTGGAACATAAATTGGTGCAGTCAACGTTTGATGATGCCAATGACGCTATTTGTGGAGAAGTGGAGGTGGGAAGAGGAAGTTTGTGATGGGATGGGGGGAAGGAAGAGGGGAGTTTGTGATGGGATGGGGAAGGAAGAGGGAGTTTGTGATGGGATGGGGAAGGAAGAGGAAGTTTGTGATGGGATGGGGGAGAAGATGAGGAGTTTGTAGTGATAGGGAGAGCAATGAGGTGGATTGAGGTAGGAAGCCAGGTCATTCGAGGTTGATTGGAGGGAGGAAGAGGTCATTGTGGTGGATTGGGAGGGAAGAGGGTCATTCGGATGTGGATTGGAGGTGAAGAGGGTCATTCGAGGTTGATTGGAGGGAAAGCGGGTCATTCGAGGGTGGATTGGAGGGAGAAGCGGGTCATTCGAGGTGGATTGGAGGTGTTAAGAGGGTCATTCGAGGGTGGATTGGAGGGGGAGAAGCGGGTCATTCGAGGTGGATTGGAGGTGGCAAGAGGTCATTCGAGGTGGATTGGAGGGGCAGGTCATTCGAGGTGGATTGGAGGCAAGGTCATTTCAGGGTTGATTGGAGGGAAAGCGGGTCGTTCGAGGTGGATTTACTGAGCTGATGTGGTTGAACATATGAACGAAAACTGACTTGTGGGTTGATTGAGACCTTTGTTGTCTCTTAGTGTCGCATCCCAACACATTTTCTCCTCTGCTTCAAAGAATCCAATTCCCATCATACATTCTCTCTGAGATGCAATCTATTTTAGAATACAACCGAAAGCCTCCTTCGACCATCAGTACTCATGGGGAGATTCATGCCTTGTTGACAAGACAACATGAGAAAAATCCAGCTGCTCCCCTCATCAGGGCACTGGATAGCAGACATGACCTGCAGGAGGTAAAGCGGCAAGTCGAAGCTCATTATAATCGTTTGTTTCTCTCTTATTGATTCTTTCTCTCCTTAGATAATTTCACCTCACTTTTGTCATCTCTTTCTCATTATTACAATGAAATGAGAAATAAAGATGAAAAGTTCGATTAATGCAGTGCGTCTCGCAAGTCAAACACTTAGCGAGACCAAAGCACTGGGGTTCGACGTCGAGGAGGGCGTTTAATTATGCCCGCTCCCGATTCGACAGAATCGGTGGGAAACCCGAAAGCCCACTCGACGTCGACCAGCTTCGAAGCAGGTATTAGTACTCATTTTATTTACAATTTTTCACAGACCATCAACATTCACGACGACATCGGAATTCAATGAAGCGATAGAAGACAACACTTCGCCTAGTTGTGAAACCAGGTCCGAAAGTCAAAAATCGACAAAATTAGTTGCCTTCTTTTCTTTTCATTCGTTTTTCATCAGCACCATCCATCATCGATACACTGGACGATGACGATGTCGATTTCCTCCTCGCTTCTCCTAGTCTCACACAACAATCCATTCCTCTTCCCTCACAATCC